>WBNM01004836.1:0-18378 GCA_013399055.1 Ramphastos sulfuratus
AAAGGAGGCTGGAGCCAGGGGGAATTGGTTGCTCCTGCCTAGTAGCAAGTGATAGGATGAAAGGGAACAGCCTGAAGTTGCACCAGGGAAGGTTTAGGTTGGGTAACAGAAGCAACTTCTTCCCTGAAGGGGCTCTCCAGCACTGGCACAGGCTGCCCAGGGAGGGGGTTGGATCCCCACCCCTGGAGGTGTTTCCAAGAGGCAGAGCTGTGCTGCTGAGGGACATGGATTGGCCCCAGCCTTGGCAGAGACAGAGAATGGTTGAACTGGATGATCTTAGAGGTCTGTTGCAAGCTAAATGATGTAGTGATTCTATGACTGTGTTCCCTCCCCCTCCAGAGCTGTCTCCCTGGGCAGTCATTCCACCAGAGGGGCACACAGGCTCTGCTCTGTTTATCCTTTGCAGCGGGGGCCATGACCTACAAGCACTGACAGCAGAGCACGGCAAGAGGCTCCCAGCTCTCAGCTAAAAAGCTGGAACTTATTTTTGGATATCTGTGGCTCAATGACCTTTCCACTCAGTAACTTGCTCTGGCATGGAGACAAGCTCTGCGGCCCTCCAGCAGCTCTCCAAAGGCTGCTTGGAGAGGACAAAAGGGCTGCATCTGAAACCCTGCCAGTCCAGGCTACCCCTGACAATGGCACCAGGCACAGAATTCAATGTGTTGCACAGCACACTCCAAGGTGCTTGCTGCTGTAAGGTACCAGCAGAAAGGGCTGGCCAAAGAGCTTACAGGAAATGCAAGGCAGAAATTTTTCCTGAAGGGGTATAGAGCAGTATTTTGAAGACACAGAACTCATCCAATTGGCAGAGCCCTCCAAGCTCACCCAGCCCAAGCCTGCACCCAGCACTGCAGGCTCAGCATCAAACCATGGCCCTAAGCACAGCTCCACAGGCTGCTGGAACACCTCCAGGCATGGGCACTGCAGCACTGCCCTGGGCAGACCATTGCAGGGCTGGAGAAGCCTTCCAGGGCACAAAGAGTTCCTAAGAGGCAGCCTGAGCCTGCCCTGGGGCAGCTTGGAACCATTGCCTCTGCTGCTGGCCCTTGGCACCAAGGAGCAGAGGCTGCCCCCTGCTCACTGCCACCTCCCTGCAGGCAGCTGCAGAGAGCAATCAGCTCTGCCCTCAGGCTCCTCTGCTGCAGCCTCAACCCCCCCAGCTCCCTCAGCCCCTCCTCAGCCCCAGCTGCTCCAGGCCCTTCTCCAGCCTGGCTGCCCTGCTCTGGGCANNNTGCCCACCTGGGCACTGCTGCCTCATGGTTACTCACTGCCAACCAACACCCCCAGGGCCCTCTCCAGGTTGCAGCTTTCCAACCACACCTGTCCAGGTCTGGAGCTCCCCATGGGGTTGTTGTGACCCATGGGCAGGACCTGGCACTTGGCCTTGTCGTACTTGAAACTGAAAAGCTCCTTTTAGCTCCAGTCTCACTCCCATCTGATTCTTAAGGCAAAGCCAGAGTTTAAAACCTCCCACAATGTGCTAACATCCACCTGCTTTAGCACAGGTGTGGGTCCTACCTAGAGCTGTCACAGAGCTGAGGAATGGGATTGCTTGTGTCTGCTTCAAGTAGCCAACACTAACATTGCTTACATATGGTAACACAAATTAAATGAATGTCTGGAGGGGTCAATTACACAAAGTGTTTCTATTAGGGGTAAACTGAATTAATGCATTTTGTAAATCAAATGGCAAATCAAAATAAAAAATTGAAATATAAAATGGAAACAAAAAATTAAAAGTCAAAATAATTAAAAAATCAAAATAAAAAAATCAAACTCAAAATAAATGTAAAAATAAAAATCAAAATTAAAAAATCAAAATAAAGAATCAAAATAAAAGTCAAAATAAAAAAATCAAAATAACAAATCAAAGAATCAAAATAATCAAAATAAAAGTTAAAATAAAAAATCAAAGTCAAAATAAAAATTGAAATAGAAAATCAAAATAAAAAATCAAGATAAAAAAATCAAAATCAGTGAAAATAAAAGTCAAAATAAAAAATCAAAAGTCAAAATAAGTCAAAATAAAAAATCAAAATAAAAAAATCAAGATAGAGATTCAAAATCAACGTGAAAATAAAAATCAAAATAAAGAATCAAAAGTCAAAATAAGTCAAAAGAAAAAATCAACATCAAAATAAAAATTAAAAAACAAAAAACAAAATTAAAAAATCAAAATATAAAATCAAGATAAAGAATCAAAATAAAAGTCAAAATAAAAACCAAAATAAAAAATCAAAATAAAAACCAAAATAAAAGTCAAAATAAAAATAAAAATAAAAATTCAAAAAGTCAAAATAAAAGTCAAAAGTCAAAACAAAAAATCAAAATAAAGAATCAAAATCAAAGTCAAAATAAAATTCAGAATAAAAAATAAAAATAAAGAATAAAAATAAAAGTCAAAATCAAAATTTAAAAAATCAAAATCAAAAAATCAAAAATCAAAAGTCAAAAGAGAAGCAGATTTTATAGTCATATTCTCTAGGTCAGCCTTAGCTATTCCTACTACCTTCCAGCATCTCTCCAACAGCCTTTGGAGAGAGAGAAGTGAAAATATTCTCTATGCAGTTTAAAGCTAAAGTCACAGCAGCTCCTCCACGGCCACTCAATGCACTTCAAACGTGCAGCAGTGTCCAAGACTGCCTGCAGAAAGCCAAGGCTCTGCTGCACAAGTCTGGAAGCTCTGGAGCCTGTCATGTCATGCAGATCTGACATAACAGTGACATGGAATTCCTGCAGCAGGTCCAGAGAAGGGAGATGAAGATGAGCAGAGAGCTGGAGAACCTCCCCTGTGGGACAGCCTGGGAGAGTTGGGGCTGTGCAGCCTGGAGAAGAGAAGGCTCCAAGGAGACCTTAGAGCAGCCTGCAAGTACCTGAAGGGGTTACAGGAGAGCTGGGGAGGGACTTTTGACAAAGGCTTGGAGTGATAGGAGGAGGAGGAGGAATGGATTTAAACTGCAGATTAGGAAGAAATTCTTTGCAGTGAGGGTGGTGAGACACTGGAATAGGTTGCCCAGGGAGGTTGTGGATGCTCCCTCCTTGGAGGTGTTCCCCCTTGGGCAGCCTGTTCCAATGCCTGACCAATTTAAGCTAAACAAAGCTTTCATCCCCCTACACATCAGTGTGCTTTGGTGTTAGAACAGGCAGTTTTAAACTCTTTAATGTGCTAAATGTGCACAGCTCACGGTGGGTACAAGCTCCAGAGACATTCACTCAGGACACTGCTCCTAGTCAGATTCATAGAATCATAGAATAGTAAGGTTGGAAGGGACCTCAAACCTCATCCAGTTCCAACCCCCTGCCATAGGCAGGGACACCTCCCACTAGAACAGGTCACTCAAGGCCTCATCCAACCTGGCCTTGAACACCTTCAGGGAGGTTGTGGAGCACAGAAGCACAGAACGGGATCAAAGATCCCATTCTGTGCTTCTGTGCTCCGCAACCTCCCTGGGCAACCTGTGCCAGTGTCTCACCACCCTCACTGTGAAGAACTTCCTCCTCACATCCAGACATGCTTCTTCAGTAGCTTCTCCCCTTCACCTGTCTTGAAAGCTGCTGAATCCTGACCTAAGATACCCTATGGCATCTCTGTAAAACTAAGACTGAGGGGCAACTGAGCTTTGCACTGTAAGGATTTAATATTCAGCCCCTAATTGCTAAAAGCACACCCAGAGTCTGACTCTATCATCTTTCATGTGGTACCTTTCATGTTGTTCATCATCCCCCCCCCCCTCCCCCATAACAAGAAACATATTTCTGCTGCCTTGGCTTCCAAGAAAAGGCAGACTATGAAAAAAATCAAAACCAAACTCAAACCTCTGAGCCCTGGCAAATGTTCATTACAAAACACTCAAAAGAAAGAAGCTGAAATTTCAGCAGATGGTGAAGAGCTTTGCTAGCACTCCTGGTTCAGTCTCAGCCCTCCTGGTCTCACTGCATCTCCACAAAGGTCAGGAGCAAAGAACCAGGCAGGGAAAACTTCAAGAGTGGAATTTCAGACTTTCAGAGAGTAGGAGACAATCTCCACTTGTCAGGATTGCCATGGAGTGATAGCTTGAGCAGGTGTCTGATTCTGCAGGTGCCCCTTTTAAATCACTGCAGGGCATCTGCTGGATAAGGAACTGGCTGGATGGTGGCACACAGAGAGTGGTGATCAAGGGCACAATGTCCACCTGGAGATCAGTGCCAAGTGGCTCCCTCAGGGGTCAGTGCTGGCACCAGTGCTGTTTGACATCTTTGTCAGTGCCATGGACAGAGGAATCAGTGCAGCCTCAGCAAGTGTGCAGATGGCACCAAGCTGTGTGGCACAGTCGACTTGCTAGAGGGCAGGGATCCATCCAGAGGGACCTGGACAGGCTGCAGAGCTGTGCCCAGGCCAACCTCATGACATTCAACAAGGCCAAGTGTAAGGTCCTGCACCTGGGTAGGCACAATCCCAAGCACAACTCCAGGCTGGGTGGGGAATGGCTGAGAGCAGCCCTGAGGAACAGGCCCTGGGGGTCTGGGGTGATGAAAAGCTCAAGATGAGGCTGCAGTGTGAGTGCAGCCCAGACAGCAACTGTGTGCTGGGCTGCAGCAAGAGCAGTGTGGGCAGCAGGGCAAGGGAGGGGATTCTGCCCCTTTGCTCTGCTCTCCTCAGACCCCAGCTGCAGTCCTGTGTGCAGCTCTGGAGCCCCCAGCACAGGAAGGACATGGAAGTGTTGGAGCCAGTGCAGAGGAGGCCACCAAGATGCTGAGAGGGTTGCAGCAACTCTGCTGTGAGGACAGGCTGAGAGAGTTGGGGCTCTGCAGCCTGGAGAAGAGAAGGCTTCCAGGAGACCTTGAAGTGGCCTTCCAGGATCTGAAGGGGACTCCAGGAAGGCTGGGGAGGGACTATTGACAAGGTCTGGGAATGCCAGGACAAGGGGTTTGAAGTGGCAGAGGGGAGATTGAAAGTGGATGTTAGGAGGAAGTTGTTTGCAGTGAGGGTGGTGAGACACTGGCACAGGTTGCCCAGGGAGGTTGTGGCTGCTCCCTCCCTGGTGGTGTTCAAGGCCAGGTTGGAGGAGGCCTTGAGTGACCTGTGCTAGTGGGAGGTGTCCCTGCCTATGGTAGGAGGTTGGAACTGGATGATCCAGTTGGTCTCTTCCAACCTTACCATTCTATGATTCTATGATCTCAGGCTTTCACATCACTGTAAGAGATCACCACTGCCATGGCCTGGAAAATTGATGTGTTTTGAACAGCTCCAGTACAATACCTACTCTGCTTGGCTTGCTTTAGTTTGTTGCTGCATCTAAAATTCTGTTCACAAAATGATCTTTAGACTTACCAAGGAAATGATCCCTTCCACCACTTCAGATTTAGTAACTTTTTAGGTTGCCTGTACGGTGCTGAGGCTCTGGAACACATTATCTGGAAAGGTTCTGGATGCTGCCTCCCTGGAGGTGTTCAAGGGCAGCTTGGATGAAGCTTCATAGAATGGTTTGGGTTGGGAGGGACCTTCAAGATCATCTACTTCCCACTAGCCCAGGTTGCTCATCCAGCCTGGTCCTGAACACCTCCAGGGAGGTTGTGGAGCATAGAAGCAGACAAAAGGGACCCAGCAAGCACCCAGAGACGGCCAAAAGGGACCCGGCAAGCACCCAGAGACGGCCAAAAGGGACCCGGCAAGCACCCAGAGACGGCCAAAAGGGACCCAGCAAGCACCCAGAGACGGCCAAAAGGGACCCAGCAAGCACCCAAAGACGGCCAAAAGGGACCCGGCAAGCACCCAGAGACGGCCAAAAGGGACCCGGCAAGCACCCAGAGACGGCCAAAAGGGACCCAGCAAGCACCCAGAGACGGCCAAAAGGGACCCAGCAAGCACCCAAAGGTGGCCAAAGGGACCCAGCAAGCACCCAAAGGTGGTCAAAGGGACCCAGCAAGCACCCAAAGGTGGCCAAAGGGATCCAGCAAGCACCCAAAGGCAGAACTAGGAACTACTTCTTTTTGTTCTCTGCCTCATATATCCACTCACAACCTCAAATTACTACCTTAATTCAAAACTAAAGTCAGAAATCCTCACAAATAGCTTTTGCAGCTTTATTTGGAGCGCTTGGAGGGGGCAATAGAGGGACTGGGATGGAGCAGCAGGGGGTGATATATACTTAATTCAAAATTAAAGTAAAAAATCCTCATGAATAAGTTTTACAGCTTTATTTAGAGTACTTGGAGGGGGTGATAAAGAGACTGGGAGGGAATAGCAGGGGATGATATGGGCACTGGGAGGGGTTACTGGTGAGTGAGAGGTACCAGGAATGCTGGGAGGAGAACTGGGGTAAAAAAAATGTTATGTAAAGTAGAAGTAATCCTAAAAGCTGAAGAGGTTTGGATGCTGCATCTGTTGCTTTGCAGAGCACACAGTTAGAGCCCTGGCAGCTGCCATTCCTGCCCTGGGATTTTCAGGTGTGCAGCCAGGGCTTCAGTGAAACAAGCAAAGGTCTTTAATGCCTGCCACACAGGGCTGTGCCAGGGCAGGCAAACCCTCTGCCCACTACCAAAGGGAAGGCTTTACCAAACTGTACCATTTCCATAACAGCAGCTACCAATTCCCTTCTCTAGGCAAACTGGCAGTGGAAGCAGGGAACAGGAGAGAGGTTTGACTCATTTTTATTGCTGCTGATTTCCACAGTGCAAGATGATAGAACCACAGAATCATTTTGATAAGTAAAGACCTTTAAGATCACCAAGCCCAACTATTCTCTAACTCTGCCACGGCCGGGGCTTGGCCATGCCCCTCAGCACCACATCTCTTCAATACCCCCAGGGGTGAGGATTCAACCACTTCCCTGGGCAGACTGTGCCAGTGCTTGAGAATCCTTTCAGGGAAGAAGTTTCTTGCAAGATCCAACTTAAACTTCCCCTGGTGCACCTTGAGGACATTTCCTCTCACCCACATATGGGTAAGGGTGGATAAGATGAGTACCTTAGTGTTCTCCTACACAATCACTAGTAACAGGTACCTCCAAAGACAGCCACAGCTGCAAACATATGAGATCTCTANTGCTCCAGCAGCACACCTACACTCCTAAGTAACCTCAAACCTGACACATTTTCACAGCTCCTAGCCACTGAGCAGCAGCAGGGAAGGGATCCACATCCTCACGTGTGGCAGCAATGCCCTTTATTCCCCAACACAGACAAGGTTATGGGCAAGGCAGCTGGGGCAAGACTTGGGATTCAGTCAGGTCGCTGCAAAAGTCATCTGCTGAGGCTGGCATCCTGCCAGCAGGCCCAGGTTTCTGCATGGGCCCGGGGTTTGCTGACATGCTGCTGGTTGGGTCGAGCAAGCGGCGCTGGCAGCGTTGTGTAATCGTACGTGATGGGGGTTATGAAAGGACACTCTTACTTACCCTGGAATTAGATTGCACGGCTTGCTTTCCTCCCCAGCAGGGCAGCCTCATTTCTGACACAGAAATAAGGGAGCAGGACAAAACAGCAGTGTGTTTTCTCAGCAAAAAAAGCTGAAGCAAGCCAATAGAAGACACTGACCAGGGACAGCTTCATCCCATGGTGTATTGCAGCTTAGTACAAATACACCCAAACAGCTCCAGAGCCTTTCTCAACACTGCTTAAAGATGTGGGCCACACTGCCCAGAAGAATAGCTACAGTCATAAATCTATGAAATAAACAAGCCCAGACATTAAACTATAATTAAAATCACTAATCCCCTCCAAATCTGTTACTCCTTCACAGAATCACAGCAACACCCAGGTTGGCAAAGCCCCTCGGGATCACCAAGTCCAACCTGCAACCCTACTCTACAAGACTCACCTTAAACCATATCCCCAAGCACCACATCCAAACCACCCTTAAAGACACAAACCTTGACCTCATGCCCTTAAAGCCACACTGAGTGTACAGCTTGCACTAAAAGCATTTAGCACAGGCAAAAAGCAGGTGGCAAAAGCAAGCAAATGCAACGTCTAAGATTTTAAAGCTTCCCCAGAGGGCTCCTTCAAAATTCTGATGCCCCAATTCACCTGGTAGGTTTGTTCTTAATCCATAGGAATTATTAAAATAATTGCAATGAGCATTTGGATTTTTTTTTCTCCATCTCAGTCTAGCTAAGTGGAAATTTAAGAGAGAAGCATATTCCTGTTTATATGGAACAAAACCAAACCAAACCAAACCAACTTATAAATACTTTGTTCCACCTTTTGTACTTACCCAGGACACATTTTTAGCCTTGGGTGTTTTTGGCATGGCAACATGCAAGGCTGAGATGACCAACAACAGCCCCACCAGCATGGAAAGCGAGATGCAGAGGTAGTGCAGGTGCCTCTTGTTAGCCCAGGGAGCACAGTCCCTCAGCCTGGCTGTCACAGGCACGCTGAGCATGTGGTCAGGTAACGATGACAAAAGTCATCTTCGCCTTCCCAGTGTCCAAACCCAGTCAAACAGAGACGAGCCTCGGCAAGATCCTTGTCTTCAGCAGCAGCTGGCTCTGTTCCTGCACACCCATCAAATCCAAGCTTGGCTCTTCTCTTGCAAAAAGTTAAAACTGAAAGCCACAGAACTTAGCACTCGGTGCCCCAGCCAGCCTGCAGCCCAGCACTCGGTGCCCCAGCGAGCCTGCAGCCCAGCACTCGGTGTCCGACGGAGCCTGCAGCCCAGCACCCAGTGCCCCAGCGAGCCTGNCCCCAGCGAGCCTGCAGCCCAGCACCCGGTGTCCGACGGAGCCTGCAGCCCAGCACCCGGTGTCCGACGGAGCCTGCAGCCCAGCGCCCCGGCTGCGGGAGGTCGGAGCCCGGCTCCGCAGCTGCCCTCCTCCGGCGGACGCCGCGGAGCCGCTCCGCCGCTGGCCGCACCGGTTAACTGCTGCTGTGCCTGAGTATTTCCCAAGGCCAGGATCTTCCGAGCGCAGAGCAGACCCAGGCTCTCGGTGTCAATAACTAACGCAGACCAACAGGTTGCAGAGGTTCTGGCGGTGCCGCCGCTGCCGCCCGCGGAGGGCAGCGCTTGTGCCGGCGCCCAGCAGGGCTCGGGACGCAGCCGTCGGCACAGGAGGGGAAAGCAAAGGCAGAAAATGAGTCCACGCTTGTTTCTCTTTTGCTCCTCTGCCCTTCTGTCCCTTTACTTTTACCTCCTGTCAATCTAGATTACCGAGAGCAGATCCAGGCTAAATTTTGCAACTATCAGTAGTGATTAGAGTGAGTTGATTGCAATCGGATTACGCAGGCAGACCTCTGCTCCCTCACTCAGCAGGCGAGCCGGGACCATTCCAAAGCGCTTCAGCCGGAGCAGTCCATCTTAAGAGCAATGCCCCTCCAAGAGCTGCTGGGTTTAAGAGCTGGAGGGGCTGCCAGCGGTGTGTTTCACACCAGCCCCAGACGCCAGAGGTAGCCGCAGGCTCCCTGCTTCACCACGAAGTAGTTGGCACTGCCTGCCCGGCTTGCTCTGCCTGCTGCTGCGCACACACAGGGCAACCGGGCGGCATCTGAGCGCTGGATGTGTGAGAAGCACCAACCTTCCCCGGGGCTAACATCTGCAAATCCTGCTGTCAGCAGCTGTGTGGCTCACAAACAGCATCGCTCAGATCTGCTTTGTCCAAACCGCATCATTAAAGGCGTGAGAAAGTGACCTGCCCGAACCCTACTCAAATAGATCTCTGCAGCTAGACAGAAGCAAGAGCTATCAATTAAGGAGGTAGGATGGAACCACCATGATACTGTGGCATTAATGCTTGAACAGAAGCAGGCAACAAATTGAAATGCAGACTGCTGGAATTGTCTACAAACATCTATTGGGTGGCTGTCAGGGGATGGGGCCAGGCTCTGTTCAGTGAAGCCCAGAGGAAGCATCACAGAATCACAGAGTCTTTGAAGATGGAAAAGACCTCAGAGATCGAGTCCAGCCTGTAACCTAACACCACCACATCAGCTAAACCACGGCACCAAGTGCCACATCCAAGCTTTCCTTAAACACCCCCAGGGATGGTGACTCCATCACCTCCCTGGGCAGCCCATTCCAGTGCCCTATCACCCTTCCTCTGAGGAAGTGCTTCCTAATATCCAACCTAACCCTCCTCTGGCACAGCTTCAGGCCATGCCCTCTTCATAGATTCACAGAATGTCAGGGGCTGGAAGGGACCTCAAAAGCCAGTCCAACCCCCCCTGTCAGAGCTGGACACCTGGATGTGTTCCTGCATGCCCTGCCCTGGGTGATGCTGCTCTGGCAGGGGGGTTGGACTGGATGACCTCTGAAGGTCCCTTCCAACCCCTACCATTCTGTGATTCTATGATTCTGAATCAGTGATGTTCCCTGTCATGGGCTGAAGTGACTTTGTCATTTGCTTCATGACATTGTCACAGAGTCACAGAATGTCAGGGGCTGGAAGGGACCTCCAAAGCTCAGCCAGGCCAACCCCCCTGCCAGAGCAGCATCACCCAGAGCAGATCACACAGGAACACATCCAGGCAGGGTTTCAGTATCTCCAGAGAGGGAGACTCCACAACCCCCCTGGGCAGCCTGTGTCAGGCTTCTGTCACCCTCACAGGGAAAAAATTCCTCCTCATGTTTCCATGGAACTTCCTCTGCCTCAGCTTCCACCACTGCCCCTTGGCCTGTCACTGGGCATCACTCAATAACACTCTTGTCCTGTCACAAGCTGCCTGGGAGCAGAGGCTGACCCCCACCTGCTCTTAACTTCTTTTTAGGTAGCTGTAGAGAGTGATAAGATCCCCTCTAAGTCTCCTTCTCTCCAGGCTGAACACCCCCAGCTGCCTCAGCCGCTCCTCATCAGCCTTCCCCCTCACCAGTCTCTCCCTCTCCTCTGGATGAGGGGCAATGGAGGTAAACTCAATCACTGGAAATTCCAGCTCAAGATGAGGAGAAACTTGTTTGGTGTGAGGGTGCTGGAGGCCTGGAACAGGCTGCCCAGAGAGGTTGTGGAGTCTCCTTCTCTGGAGCCTTTCTAACCCCACCTGGCTGTGTTCTGTGTGCCCTGCCCTGGGTGACACTGCTCTGGCAGGGGGGTTGGACTGGATGATCTCTGGAGGTCACTTCCAACCCCTACCATTTTATGATTCTATCATTCTACAAATTGAACAAGTGAGGGTGCAAATGACCAAAAAGCACCAGGAATGTGACAGACACAGGCTGAATTGTTAACTCACCATTTTCCTGGGACTCCTCTAACTAATAATTTAATATTAATATATCTGCTCATGATACAGACCTGGATTATACTCCCAGGCTCATCTGTCACCTTCCCCTCATTATTTAATGTATTTGCATAAGTGCACTGAGTTCATAATTCCACACATTCAATTTGTGGATGCTCCACAATCTGTTGGTGGGTATTAAAGGAATGTTAAGGTCTTTTCCAAGGTGACAGCACAAGATTTTAGCCTGCTGAAAGAAACTAGAAGCTGCTTAGCCTGTTTAAGACAGAAGGAAAAGCAGAATGCCTCAATTTCCCAGTGGAAATAGAATCATAGAATGGTAGGGTTAGAAGGGACCCAAAAGATCATCCATAGGCAGGGACACCTCCCACTAGTACAGGTCACTCAAGGCCTCATCCAACCTGGTCCTGAACACCTCCAGGGAGGTTGTGGAGCACAGAAGCACAGAATGTNGAAGCTTCCCTACGCTCCAGCAGCTGGACACAGCCACCCAGCTTGGTGCCATCTGCAGACTTACTGAGGCTGCCTCAATGCCCTCACTCAGATAAAGACATTAAAGAGAACAGGCCCCAGGGCTGCCCAGAGAGATTGTGCAATCTCCTTCTCTGGAGCCCTTCCAACCCCACCTGGATGTGTTCCTGTGTGCCCTGCCCTGGGTGATGCTGCTCTGGCAGGGGGGTTGGACTGGATGATCTCTGGAGGTTCCTTCCAACCCTTAATGTTTTGTGACTGTGATTCTGTCAGTACAGCTTCTCTTACACCAGCACCTACAGGAGTGTCATTGGTGTAGGAGAGATCAGGGCTGATCTGACCTCACACACTGAGCTAAGAAACAGCAGCCTGGGTCCACACAAACAAGCTGGGAAACAGCTGGCAGTTGAGTTTTCTCCTTCTTAATATTAGCTCAGCTCACAGCATTTTAAGAGCAGCAGCTGCTGCTGGCTTGCCAGATGTGCCCAAGCAAAACCAACTAAATTTAGTCATAGCAGAGTGCAGAAATACTGAATTGTACTTAAAGAAGCTGACTGAATGCCAGTGGGATGTGCTGGCATGTTCTGCAGTGTGGGTGCATTCCTCCTGCAAGTACAGGATGCCTGGAAGGACACCAGTGGTTGATAACTGAGCTGCTAACAAGACTGGGATGCCCAAAAATTAGCCCTGTCATATGAAGGACCAATGGTATCATCTCTAATCCATAGGCATCTCATCCTGGAATCATTTTGGTTGGAAAAGACCTGGATGATCATCCAGCCCAACCATTCTCTAACCCTGCCAAGGCTGGGGCTAAACCATGGCCCTCAGCACCACAGCTCTGCCTCTTGGCAACACCTCCAGGGATGAGGATTCAAACACCTCCCTGGGCAGCCTCTGCCAGTACTTGAGAAGCCTTTCAGGGAAGAAGTTTCTTCTCATCTCCAACCTAAACCTCCCCTGAGGAACTTCAGGCCATTTCCTCTCATCCTGTCATTTGTTACTAGGGAGAAGAGCCCAACCCCCATCTGTCTCCAACCTCCTAGAGGGAATTGTAGAGAGCACTTAAGTCTCCTTTCAGCCTCCTCTTCTCCAGAGCAAAGAACCCCAGCTCCCTCAGCTGCTCCTCACCAGCTCTGTTCTTTGGGTTCTCCAGGTCTTTGTTGCCCTTCTCTGACCCTGCTCCAGCCCCTCAGTGTCTTTCATGCAGTGAGGGACCCTAAAACTGAGCCCAGTACTCAAGTGTGGCCTCACCAGTGCCCAGTACAAGGAGGCAATCACTGCCCTAGTCCTACTGGTCACACCATTGCTGATTCAGGCCAGGATGCTGGTGGCCTTCTTGGCCACCTGGGCACACCCTGGCTCATCTTCAGCTGGCTGTCAATCAATAGCTGCAGCTTCTTCTCTTCTGAGCAGCTTTCCAGCCACTCTGCCCCAAGGCTGGAGTGTCAGATGGGGTTGCTGTTGAGAGGACATAAACCTCACCGTAGCAAACAGAAGGTCCCCATCAGAGGAAGGATGCTGCAGAACAAATCTAGAATGACAGACAGGTTCCCCTTGTGTCCATCAGGCATCAGCTCCTCTGGGAGGCTGCCTGGCTGGGACACTCACTGTAACATCTGACACTTGTGTCACCTGTGCTGAGCTCTCTGTGAAGGAGGAGGATGCTGCTGGTATGCTCTTTTGGTGGCTGGGACAGCCACTCTAGGTGAGTCCATCAGTTGCTGAGGATGCTAATCTGAGAGGGGTTTGGTCTGATTCTCCCAAGAGCTGAACCTTCTGGAACACCTCCTGCATGCAGAGCACACCTGTGGATTTCTGCTGTGCTGCACTCATGGCTTCTGCAGCTACCTCCTGGGCATTTCGGTTCTGGGATCACAGAGTTCTTTTAAGAAGATCTCCCCAAATGGTGCTAGAGGTAACACTTATAAACCAATCTGAAGTCCTAATTTAAGCAAAAAGTCCACCTCTGACAACAATCCAACAAACCCAAATTCATTTTCATCTTGTTCTTGCAATCTTGGATGAAGACTCTCTCCTCCTGTCCTGCAATCTCCTGCTAACCTCCTACTTCAGCACCAAAGTCCTGCCTCAGTTCAAGAAAAGGGATTATTTATTGTTGTTTTTTTTTCTCCTGAGTATCAGCCACCCAGTGATGACTGTGGCTGTGATGGCAGGAAAAAGAGTGAGTTTGGTTCTTGGCCTTCAAATACCACATTGCAGTCTCTACACATCCTTCTGGGCTGCTTCAGCCTTCATATAACTTCCTTGCTAATCTCAACATTTTAGAATCATAGAATCAGTCANAGCCAGTCACTGCCCAGCCTCTATCAGTGCCTGGGATTGCCCTGACTCAGCTGCAGACCTTGCACTTAGTTTTGTTGAACCTCATGAGGTTGTCTTGGGCACACCTCTACAGCCTGCCCAGGCCCTTCTGGATGGGAGTGTGTCAGCTGCACCACACAGCTTTGCATCATCAGCAAATTGCTGAGGGTGCCTCAATGCCACTGTCCATGGCACTGATGAAGATGCTGAGCAAGCCTGGTGCCAGCACTGATCCTCGAGGGACTCCACTTGGACATGAACCACTGACAGACACTCTCTGGGTGCCACTCTTTGGATCTCCAAAGATCATCCAGTGTAATTAGGATGGGCAAATAAAGGTCTCACCCTAGAAACAAACAAACAAACCAACCAACCCCCAGAGAAGCCACAGCAGGCAATGCACAGGCAGGAGATCTGAAGGCAGGAGATAGAATCATAGAATGGTAAGGTTGGAAGGGACCTCAAAGATCATCCAGTTCCAACCCCCTGCCATAGGCCTCCCACTCCACTAGCACAGGCCACTCAAGGACTCATCCAACCTGGCCTTGAACACCTCCAGGGAGGTTGTGGAGCNCCCTTGCCCTGCTGCCCACACTGCTCTTGCTGCAGCCCAGCACACAGTTGCTGTCTGGGCTGCATGAACACTGTGGCCTCATCTTGAGCTTTGCATCACCCCAGATGCCACAGAACTAAGCCTGGAGACACTAACCTACAGGCCAGCCTTGGAAACTTCAGCACGGCTCACTCACTGGAGCTGCTTTCCACTCATGAGTGACACACAGTCAGGAGAAGGGTCTCAGCTTGTGCTTTTTGAGCTGTTAGGGACATGTGCTTTAATCACAGAGTGGTAGGGGTCGGAAGGGACCTCCAGAGATCATCCAGTCCAACACCCCTGCCAAAGCAGCATCACCCAGGGCAGGGCACACAGGAACACACCCAGGCAGATCTTGAAAGCCTCCAGAGAAGGAGACTCCACAGCCCCTCTGTGCAGCTTGCTCCCTAACATCCAATCCCAATCTACTCTGCCCTAATTTGGAAGCACTGAAGAGCACACAGCAAGAAAGATGCTGGGCTTGTGCAACCCTTTGTGATGCCACCCTTCTCACACTCATTTAGATATGCTCTAAGCACAATGACACCATGGATCTGTGCCTCTGCTGCTTGTGGTTTAGCATCTATGTGCAGGGAAGGCAGCAAGAGTGGTGTGAGCAGGCAGTGCAGGAGAGGCCAAGGGCAAACACCTTGCTCTGGCTTACAGCAGCTTTGCAGCTCAAGTCAAGAAGAAGCCCTGAGGAGAAAAGGCAGAAATGGGAGACAAAGAAAAGGTCATTAAATAAAGCTGTGCAGGCAGTATGCATGTGTTAGCCATACAGCCTGTCCTCCTGGGCTGCCCAAGGCCAGCCAATGTAATCAGAAGTGTTGTACTGGAGAAAGGCCACAAATGAGATCATCTTCCATGCACCAAACGACATGTCCCAGCACTGCTGCAAGCTCAGGAGCACATCTTGCCCACTGATGGACAGGAGCCATGGGGATGTGGCAGAATGCTGTGCAGCAATTGATGGTGTGCTGGGTGTTAGAGGGCAGACTGCTGAGCTCAGGGAAGAGCCAGAGCCCATCTCTGCAAACCAAAAGAGATCATGTGGGGCAAAAAAACAAGAGAGAGAGTCCCCAGTGCTCTCCAGAGCTCAGGTTTGGGGCCAGCCCTGCTTAGCTTCTTTACCAAAGATCTGCATGAGGGGACTGAGGACACAGTAAGTCTGCAGAGGACACCAAATTGTATGGCAGTGTTGATGTGGTCAGAGGTAGAAAGGCTCTAAAGAAGGACTTCTCAAGGTCTGTGGTAATGGGTTGGACTTGAAGATCTTTGAGGTCTCTTCCAACCTTGCTTATACTGTGATACTGTGACCTGTCCAGGCCAGATTGATTGGTTGAGGACAGTTGTATGAGATCCAACAAGGCCAAGTGCTGGGTCCTGCACTTGGGTCACAACAACCCCATCAATGCTTCAGGCTTGGGGGAGAGTGGCTGAAAACTGCCCAGGAGAGAAAGTCCTGGGGGTGTTGGTCAACAGCCAGCTGAAGATGAGCCAGGGTGTGCCCAGGTGGCCAAAGGCATCCTGGCCTGGGTCAGGAACAGTGCAACCAGCAGGGCCAGGGAAGGGACTGTTCCCCCTCTACTTGGCATCTTCAGTGCTGGGTTTAGTTTTAGGGTCCCTCACTGACATTGAGGTGCTGGAGCAGGTCCAGAGAAGAGCAACAGAGGTGGTGAAGGGTCTGGAGAACAGAGGTGGGAAGGAGCAGCTGAGGGAGCTGGGGGGGGTTAGTGTGGAGAAGAGGAGGCTGAGGACAGAGCTCATTGCTCTCTGCAGTTCCCTGGAAGGAGCTCATCTTCAGCTGCCTGTTGCTCAACACCCCAAGGTCTTTCTCTGCTGGGCAGCTTTCCAGCCACCCTGCACCAAGCCCTGGATGCTGAGACCCAAGTGCAGGACCCAGCATGATGTGGCAACAGAGACACCACAAAATGGAAAATAATCCATTGCCATGGTTTTGTCAGCTCACAAGCCAGACAGGCCAGCATCAATCCTTGGATTCAGTCTGAACAGCCTGACTAAGCCTTTCCTCATTTAGCTGCTGGGGACAAAGAATCCATGGATTATATTTATTTACTGATGCAGGGTTTGTGTTGGGTCAACACTATTTCAGCACTCTTGAAATGCCCTGTGAGAAAAAAAAAAAAGAGGCCTCCAAAGCAGGATATTAACTGTGCAAAAAGGCTTTTTCCTCTTTCTTCTCTTTTGGAGACACTTTCCTTATGCTTAATATTGATTTGGCAGATAATTAATCAGCCTGGTTTAGCTTTGCACTGGGCCAAGGCTTGCACAGAAATGATGCTTTTAGAAGCAGCAAACAGGCCAGCTGCAGTAAAATCTGTGGCTCCCAGAACAATTCAACAAGGGCAACAGGCAGAGTGAATTATGTAGTAGTTTAGTTCACACTTACAGATGGAAAGAGTTAAACAGAGGCACTGGGAAAGAAAAGGAAAGCTCTTTTACCAGGGGTGGCTTCTGGAAGAAACAAGTGGAAATAAAAAAGCAATTCTGGGGTGCATTAGGAAGAGTGTGGGCAGCAGATCCAGGCAGGTTCTCCTCCCCCTCTATGCTGTCCTAGTGAGGCCCCACCTGGAATACTGCATCCAGTTCTGGGCTCCTCAGTTCACAGAACCTTAGAGCTTGGAAGGCACCTGCAGAGATGATCCAGTCCAATCCCCTGCCAAGCAGCTCACCCAGGGTAGTGCACAGGAATGCATCCAGGTGGGCTTTGAAACCTCCAGAGGAGATTCCACAACCTCTCTGGGCAGCCTGCTCCAGGGCTCTGTCACCCTCACTGTAAAGAAGGTTAAGAGGGAGAGAGATCTACTGAACAGTAGTCCAAGGGAACAGTGAAAAAGCAACTGGCTGAAGAGAGTATTGCATCCAGTTCTGGGCTGCCCAGGTCAGGAGGGACAGGGATCTGCTGGAGAGAGTCCAGCAGAGGGCTACAAGGATGCTGAAGGGACTGCAGCACTGCCTGNGCCATAAAGCAAGATGCCTGAACAAACAGGTACCAGTGCCTGTCACAGCAGCCCAAGGTCTGTGCCCAAAGCTGTGAGCAGGTTTTAGGGCTGGAAGCTGCTGAGTGTTCTTGCTCCCAACTCTGCAGCAGACTTTACTCAGGCAGGAGGCAGCATCTGCTCGCACTGCAACAGATGTACAGTAAGTAGGTCACTGTTCCCATGAAGATCAGCATTTTCCCTGCTCTGACAGACCAGTTTGCAAGCACTCCCCTCAGAGAAGTGTCTCCAGAAGCCACCTCGAGCCCAAGTGCCCTTCTGCACCATGCCTGTGCACGGCCCTAGCCACCTGTCTGCACCTTGGTACAGCCGCATGGCTGCAAGCAGCAGCTGCAGCCCTTCCCGCAGCTGCTAAACCCTCTCTGCTCTCAGTGAAGCACAGCAAAGTGGTTCCATCTAGAGGAAGAGCCTGTAAGAACTGCTCCTCTCTACTGCCTTTAAAACCAGCCTGGCATAACCACTCGACCTTGGCATGCAGGGCTCCTGCCTGCGGGCACAGCTGCAGGAGGAATCTGTTTGCTGCTGCACTGTGGGCTTCGTTCAGAGCTTCACAGAATGGGTTAGGACGGAAGGAACCCTAAAGATCAGCCAGTTCCAAACCCCTGCCATGGGCAGGGACACCTCCCACCAGCCATAGGTTGCTCAAGATCTCATCCAACCTGGCCTTGAACACCTCCAGGGAGGTTGTGAAGCACAGAAGCACCAAACGTGATCGAAGATCCCATTCTGTGCTTCTGTGCTCCACAACCTCCCTGGGCAACCTCTGCCAGTGTCTCACCACCCTCACTGCAAACAACTTCCTCCTCATCTCCAGTCTAA
>WBNM01004836.1:34498-59959 GCA_013399055.1 Ramphastos sulfuratus
ACTTCCTGTGCTGCAGTTTCCATCCCTTGCCCTTGTCCTATGGCAGGGCACAAGTGAGCAGAGCCTGTCCCTGTCCCTTCCTTCCTGCCCCCCAGCCCTCAGCTCTTGACAGACATTGCTCAGATCCCCTCTCAGCCTTCTCCTCTGCAGACTGCACAGCCCCAGGGCTCTCAGCCTCTCCTCCTCAGGCAGTGCTGCAGTCCCTTCAGCATCCTTGTAGCCCTCCCTTGCACTCTCTCTAGCAGATCCCTGTCCCTCCTGAACTGAGGAGCCCAGAACTGGATGCAGTACTCTCTTCATCCAGTTGCTTTGTCAGTGATATTCCATATGGATAACTCCTCTCCATCAAACATAGACAAACCAGACTGAAAAACAAATCCCAGCTCCCTCAGCCACTCCTTCCCAGCCCTGCTCTCCAGACACCTTGCACATAAGGCAGACCCTGGGGTAAGGCAGAGGGGTGGGGAGAAGGTGGAAGGGTGGTTGGGAGCCCCTCCTGGGGACTCTGATGTCTGGGAGGGGAATTGTGTTTCTGTATTACCTTTAACTTGTCTATCTCTGTAACTATTCCTGTCTGTTGTGTCTATCTCTGCTTGTACATTGTGCTGAGCTGTAAACAGAGCTTCAGTCCTTAACTTCCAGCTGGCTGAGTCTAGTCTGGGGGATTTTCATAGAGTGGGGGCAAGTAACTCCCAAACCATCACACAGCCCCTAAGTATCCTTGGAGTAAGAGCCCCAAAACTGCACCCAGTACTTCATCTGTGGCCTCCCCAGTGCTGAGGGACACTCAGCATCCTGGGCCTGCTGGTCACACTGCTCCTGATCCATGCCAGGATGCTGGTGGCCATCTTGGCCACCCAGACACACGCTGGCTCATCTTCATCCAGCTGTCCATCAACACCCTCCTGTGATCTGTATCCTCCAGGACACATCTGTGTAACTAAATTTCAGACAAAAATGCACAGCCCTAGCTCCAGACTTGTGCTCCAGGTAACATTCTGAACCAACACTTTGCTGATGCCATCACTGCCATTGAGTTTTTCCCATCTACAGCTCCCCCCTGCCTGCCCCCCACCAGAGATGAATGCTGTTGACTCCCTGTTCCTGTACTAAGTGTCCTCTTCTCTGCCAGCCTTTCTCTGGAGCAGAGTATTAGCACTGAGGAGCCTTCATTTTCATTAAGAGGGCTTGATGCTGGCTGGCTTTACTTCAGGGCTGCACTGCTCCAGTCTGCATTTATTTGTTTTCCTCTCCAAGTGCTGAAGTTGCACACAACCACTGCCCAGTGGGGGCTGAAAAAGAGCAAAACCCTTTTAATAAGAACCAGATTCAGGCCAGAGGTGGTTCACAATCACCAGAGGTGGTTCACAACCAGCAAGGAATCGTTTCAGCTCTGAAGAAGGTGAAGTAAAACAGAGTGAAGCAAGTACAATGAAATGCTGCCCACCACAGCAGGCAGGAAATTTTGCAGTGTGATGCCACTGAGACACTGCTGGGGAAGAGAGGCCTGGGCAAAGCCAAGCTCATACACTGAGTGATGGGGAGGCAAGCAGCCAGGGACAGCCTGCTGACCAAAACCAGGGAGAAGGGACCTCACCAGGCCATCAGGCTCCCTCATGCCCTCTCTAAGCAGCATTGTTTCTGCCTGCAGCTGGAGACAGACTGCTGTGCTAGCTGCACCACCACTCCAATGCAGGAGGTGTGATGTGATCTCCTCTCCAAATATCCAGTCCTCTTCAAAGGGATTTCCACCCACAGACTTCATTGTCCTCTTTGTGCCTGTTGATGTTCCTCATGCCCCACCTTGCCTTTTGCCTGCAGTTCATTCTCTCTCATGTCACCCAGACACATCACCTGTGTTTCAACTGCTTTTCTTGTGATCCTTTGCTCATCTCCACCATTCTGTACTGGCAGCCTGCTTGTCAGCTTCTCCTGTCAGACAGGACCCACCATGGTTCTTCTGTGCTATCCTCTCTTACACCCTTCAGCTTGACCACAACCCTTCAGTTCCCACCTGGGAACTCTTAATCCCAGGTATGTTCTGCCACCAGTTCAGGTCACACCATCCATATACAGATCATAGAATCACAGAATGGTTTGGGCTGGAAGGGATCTCAATGATCATTCAGTTCCAACAGCAGGAAGCTTTCTGGACTGTTCTCACAGAACCCTGGAGTCACAGAATGGGCTGGGCTGGAAGGGACCTCAATGATCATTCAGTTCCAACAGCAAGAAGCTTTCTGGACTGTTCTCACAGAACCCTGGAATCACAGAGTGGGCTGGGTTGGAAGAGACCTCAATGATCATTCAGTTCCACCAGCAGAAAGCTTTCTGGACTGTTCTCACAGAACCCTGGAATCATAGAATGGGCTGGGTTGGAAGGGACCTCCAAAGCTCATCCAGCCCATCCCCTCTGCACTCAGCAGGGACATCCTCCACTAGAGCAGGATGCCCACAGCCCTCTCCAGCCTCACCTGCAATATCTCCAGCCATGGGTCCCCAACCACCTCCCAGGGCAACCTGTTGTAGTGTTCCAGCAGCCTCCTGCTGCAGAACTTGTTCCTCACAGCCAATCTCAAGCTGCTCTGCTCTAGTTTGCAGCCATTGCCCTCGTCCTGTCCCTGCAGCCCTTTGCAAAAGTCTCTCTGCAGCCTTCAGGTCCTGGCAGGTCGCTATTGGTTTCCCCAAAGCCTTCTCTTCTGCAGGCTGAAGATGTTGTATCAGAAACCTCATTAGCAAGGCACATTTGGCAGCTTCTACACCCACCCACCCTCATCTTCTCCTAATGCCATCTCAGGCACTCTCAGTACTTCTCCCTAGTCCCCAGCTCAGAAGTCAAGGCCATGGTGCATTCTCATTATAGACACAGTCTTCCCCCACTCCTGTTTTTCTGCTCTTAGGTTTATTCACTGCTGTCATTTAGGGATTTATTGAACACATTCCAACAGTCACTGTGGCATTGAAGCTGATGACATAAATGCTGTTACAACATCAACAAGATGTCCAAGCTACTTTAGTTTCTTACTATGTACAGAATGCTCTCTAGGTCCTATTCTGACCAAGATGTATGATGGCCTTCACCACAGCACTGCAGATCCTGTGGAACTGTGTGATCCTTCCTTCCATCCAACACATCCTCCTCCCCTTCACCACTTCAGCCCCTTCTGTACCTATCAGGACAGGACAGGACAAGACAGAACAGAACAAAATAGAATAGAATAGGATAGAATGGAATAGAATACAGCAGGATAGGATAGGATAGGATAGGATAGGATAGCATAGAATATAATAGGATAGAACAGGATAGAATAGAATAGGATAGGATAGACTAGAACAGGATATAATAGAATAGAGCAGGATAGAATAGGATAGGATAGGATAGGATAGCATAGAATAGAATAGAATAGGATAGAACAGGATAGAATAGGATAGAATAGAATAGAATAGAATAGAATAGAACAGGATAGGATAGAATAGGCTAGAATAGAATAGGCTAGAATAGAATAGAATAGAATCATTTTGGTTGGAAAAGCCCTTTAAGCTCCCCCAGTCCAGCCATCCTCTAAGGCTGGGGCTAAGCCATGGCCCTCAGCACCACAGCTCTGCCTCTTGGCAACACCTCCAGGGATGGGCATTTAAACACCTCCAGGGATGGGCATTCAAACACCTCCCTGGGCAGCCTGTGCCAGGCTTTCAGAACCCTTTCATGGAAGAAGTTGCTTCTCATCTCCAACCTAAATCTCCTCTGGGGCAACTTGAGGCCATTTTCTCTCATCCTATCACTTACCTGAGAGAAGAGACCAATTCCCACCTGGCTCCTTTCAGGGAGCTGTAGAGAGCAATGAGCTCTGCCCTCAGCCTCCTCTTCAGCAGATTAACCCCCCCCAGCTCCCTCAGCTGCTCCCCCCCAGCCCTGTTCTCCAGACCCTTCAGCAGTTCCATTGCCTTTCTCTGGACCTCATTTAGCACTTCAGTGTCTTTCATGGAGGGAGGGCCCCAAAACTGCAACCAGTAATCTGCTGAGTCCAGGGGGACAATCCCTTCTCTGCATGGAGGACACTGGAAGTTGCAAGGATATTTCCTTCCTACAGGCTTGGTGAGTGCTGTTGGATAAAACAAGAGCCACCCAAAAGCCACAGAGCTACAGAACCATACCACACTCCAGAGAAGTGCCTCACCTTCTGCCAGGGCCATCACACCACGTGTGGGAAACCACCACAGACAAAGCTTTGAGCCAGCCACAGCTCCTGCTGGCACTTGTCTGGGAAGAATCGCTGGCACTGGGAGACAGACAAGCAAAAAAGAACATACAGCCACAGGGATGAGAGCTTCTGGAGCCCTGCTGCTTGGAGAGTAAGTTCCACTTCAACATGGGGAAGAACTTGTTGAGTGTAAGGGTCCCAGAGCCCTGGCACAGGCTGCCCAGAGAGGCTGTGGAGTCTCCTTCTCGGGAGCCTTTCCAGCCCTGTCTGGATGTGTTGCTGTGTGACCTGTGCTGGATTCTCTGCTCCTGCTCTGGCAGGGGGGTTGGATTGGAAGTTCTCCAGAGGTCACTTCCAACCCCTAACATCCTGTGAGCCTGTGAGAATAGCTACATTTTTCCCTTGGGAACCTAAAAGAGATTGAAAGGAGATAACCTGTGTCTACAAACAACTTGCTGCACTGGTGAGCACAGCATTTCCCAGCACTAAACAGCACTGTTGATTTCAAATGCCCATGTGATGGAGAGAGGTGGCTGAAGGGGCCTCAAGAGGGCTGCAGGGAGATCTAATAGCAACCTGCCAGGACCTGAAGGGGGTACAAGAAGACTGCAGGCAGACCTAAGAGCAACCTGCCAGGACCTGAAGGGGCTCCAAGCAGGCTGCAGAGAGACTGTTTGCAAAGGGCTGCAGGGACAGGATGAGGGCAATGGCTGCAAACTAGAGCAGAGCAGCTTGAGATTGGCTGTGAGGAACAAGTTCTGCAGCAGGAGGCTGCTGGAACACTGCAACAGGTTGCCCTGAGAGGTGGTTGAGGCCCCATGGCTGGAGATATTGCAGGTGAGGCTGGAGAGGGCTGTGGGCAACCTGCTCTAGTGGAGGATGTCCCTGCTGAGTGCAGAGGGGTTGGGCTGGATGAGCTTTGGAGGTCCTTTCCAACCCAATCCATTCTATGATCCTGTGACTCTTTGATTCTTTCCCATTGAAATAATAATTTTTTTCCCTCTACATCTCTCTATAAATTCAGTAAAACCAAGTTAGGCAAGGTCTGCCTGAAGCATTTGGGTAAAGAACAAAGAGTTAATGCTTCTATGCAGAAAATAACACAGAAAAAGAAAAGGGGGGAAAAAATATAAACTGGGAAGGGAGCTGCCTTGCCTCTGGCTTGGTGTAGCCCAAAGAGGAGGAGGCAGCCTGACCACTCTGCAGAGCTTTCAGGGTTCATCACCACCCTGTGCATTTCTTGTCTACTGTGGCTGTCCCTAGCATGGATTGCAGGACACAGGGGACTGAGGACGCATCTGCTGCAGAGCTTCTGCAGAAGTGCAATTGCCCTTCACAGCAATAAAGGCAGCACCACACACACACCCCATGGCAGTATGGGGGCAGATTTCTTTTTGGAATCTCCTTTGCAGCAGAACTGGGAGCAAGCAGAAAGGAGAACACAGTCCTCATGAGCCCCACCACAAAAGGCAGGTCTGTGAAGCTGCCTGTGAAGCAGAGCAGAAGCAAAGGCCCTGCAGATGCAGGCTTCTGCTCTCCTGCATCCTAGGGATGATATCTGAAGGGTGAAGATTTACTTTAGATGTGCTACAAGGATACTAGAGGAGGAAGCCTGTAGCACACATGAGCAGAGGCCTGAGCTTACACCTTTCTACATGAGAGATTTGATGAGGGTTTACAGCTTTGCTTTTGATTCTATTATGAGATTACTCTATTAAAAAAAAGTCTAATATCAAACCCTTGTAAAGCTGCAGTCACTCATTTCCTAAGCTTTTCAGCAGCATCAGAAGATGAAGAGTTTATTTCCATAAGCAAATTATCAGTGGCTTCAGCTGCATCTGAGACTTCTGCCAGCTCCAAACCCCACTGAATATTCAATGCAAAGGAAAAAACACAGCAGTGCCTGCACAGGCTGGAGAGGAGCCCCCAGGTGAACCTCCTGAGGTTCAACAAGAGCAAGTGCAGGGTCCTGCAGCTAGGCTGGAACAATCCTCACTGTCAGTACAGGCTGGGGGAGGAGGGGATGGAAAGCAGCCCTGAGGAAAAGGACTTGTTGGTGCTGGTGGGGAAGAAGCTGGAGAGGGGCAGGCAGTGTGAGACTGCAGCACAGAAGGCCAAGGGCAGCCTGGGCTGCATCCAGAGCAGTGTGGCCAGAGATGGAGAGAGGGGATCCTGCACCTCTGCTCTGCTGAGACCTCGCATGCACTGCTGGAGCCAGCTCTGGAGCCTTCAGCACAGGAAGGACATGGACCTGATGGAGCGGGTCCAGAGGAGGCCATGAAGATGCCCAGAGAGCTGGAGCAGCTCTGCTCTGAGGACAGGCTGAGGAAGCTGGGGGTGTGCAGCCTGAAGAAGAGAAGGCTCCAGGCAGACCTAAGAGCAACCTGCCAGGACCTGAAGGGGCTCCAAGCAGGCTGCAGAGAGACTGTTTGCAAAGGGCTGCAGGGACAGGATGAGGGCAATGGCTGCAAACTGGAGCAGAGCAGCTTGAGATTGGCTGTGAGGAACAAGTTCTGCAGCAGGAGGCTGCTGGAACACTGCAACAGGTTGCTCAGGGAGGTGGTTGAGGCTCCATGCCTGGAGATATTGCAGGTGAGGCTGGAGAGGGCTGTGGGCAACCTGCTCTAGTGGAGGATGTCCCTGCTGAGTGCAGAGGGGACGGGCTGGATGAGCTGTGGAGCTCCCTTCCAACCCAGCCCATGCTGTGACCCTAGGAGCAGTTGCACTGCAGAATGAGGACGAGGAGCTCTGGTGTGTGACAGCCACTAGGTGGCAAAGTTGGCCCAGGAACAAGTGGCAGTGCCTACGGCGTTGGGAACTGGACCTGGCATGGCTTCGAACCTAAAAGGGCTGGCTAAGAAACGCCGCAGAAGACACAAGGGTATCGATTAACAAGTCAGCAATCTGGAACCTGTTTGGTGATACTGCCTGGAACTATTATTGAACTCCTCCAGCTTAGGAAAATTCTTCAAATACTTAAGATGATCTCATTTTAGTGAATGGTTTTGAACTCACTGCACTAAGCAATTAAAAAGCATCCTGAATAACAGACTTTTAGTTCAGAAAAGAATCAGAGAGTCATAGAATGGGTTGGGCTGGAAGGCATCTTAAAGCTCATCCAGTTCTAACCTCCCTGCCATGGGTAGGGACACCTCTTGCTAGCCCAGGCTGCTCAAGGACTCACCCAGCCTGGCATTCAACACTTCCAGCCTCAAGCCTTGACAATGCCTCTGGGCAACCTGTTCCAGTTGCCCTGGTCGAATTTAGAATCATAGAATGGTAAGGTTGGAAGGGACCTCAAGGATCATCTAGTTCCAACCCCCTGCCATAGGCAGGGACACCTCCCACTAGAACAGGTAATTTCCTCCCAATGTCTGATCTAAATCCAGCTTCTTCCATCAGGAAGCCATTACCACACCTCTTGGCACTTCAAGCCTCCAACTGGCAAAAGTCCCTGCCCAGCTCTCCTGCAGCCCCCTTTAAATTCTGGAAGGCTGCTCTAAGCCCCCCCCTGAGGTTTCTCTTCTCCAGGCTGAACAAACACAACTCTCTCAGGTTGTCTCCACAGCAGAGGTGCTCCAGCCCTCTGGTCACCTTCATGGTCTCTTCTGGACCTGCTCTAACAATCCTTCTTGGGCTGGGAGCTGCAGAGAACCCCCATGAATAGGCAGACTGGCACACCAAAGCTATCCTCTGCCTCCAGAGGGTACAGCACAATTCCTTATGCTGCTTTTCCTCCTCTGAAATCAGCATCCTCAAACTCACCAAATGACTGAGTTCCACCAAGTACTTCAGGAAGACTTTGGTCAGTCTTTCAACCTTCTTCTACTGCCTCCTCCTCCTTAACCTCTTCTTGCCAGTCCCTTCTCTTTCTCCTGATTTCAGCATTTTCTACTCATTGAATAATGCTCCAAGTTCAATTCCAAGCTGCCTGCTACACCCACACCCACCTCCCAGTGGATCAGTGGTACCTTCAGCACAGGTCACACTGACATTGCAGTAGGCTCCATCAGCTGCTGCAGCTCTCTGCTGCAGGTACAGCGCAGAGCAGGAGCTCAGGAGCTCAGGTTAATGAACTTTGGCAAAGCTTTTCTGTCCCACAGGGCTCACAGAACTACTGAGCCATCATTTCACAGAACCCCCCTCCCAGTATTGCTCACTCCCCATTCCAAAGCAATTCAGGGATCAGGAGCATGAAGCACTCCAAGACTGCATGAAGAGAGGAGGATGCTGACTTCTGTTCTCAGGGTTCATGGAGCGCAGTTCATTGAACTCATAGAATGGGTTGGAAGAGACCTTAAAGATTAGCCAGGTCCAACCCCCTGCCATAGGCAGGGACACCGCCCACCAGCCCAGGTTGCTCAAGGCCTCCTCCAACTTGGTCCTGAACACCTCCAGGGAGGTTGTGGAGCACAGCAGCACAGAATGTGATCAAAGATCCCATTCTGTGCTTCTGTGCTCCACAGCCTCCCTGGGCAACCTGTGCCAGTGTCTCACCACCCTCACTGCAAAGAATTTCTTCCTCATCTCCAGTCTCAATCTGCCCTCTTCTAGCTCCAATGGTTTTCCCCTCATCTTGTCACTACAAGCCCTTGTCAAAAGTCCTTTCCTTTTTTTCTTGCAGCTGCCTTCAGGTACTAGAAGGCTGTTGCAGGGTCTCCCTGGAGCCTTCTGTTTTCCAGGCTGAACAGCCCCAACGCAGCCTGTCCCCACAGTAGAGGTGCTGCAGCCCTCTTAACTGTGGCCTCCTCTAGACCCACTCATGGAATCATATAGGGTGGAAAAGACCTTGAATCCCATCAAGTCCAATGCAGCTCCATGATAGCAGTCTGGTGAATTCCATCACCAAGGCGCTTTGGACTTGACTGGAGAGCAGCCCTGAGCNAGTGAGGGTGGTGAGACACTGGCACAGGTTGCCCAGGGAGGTTGTGGCTGCTCCCTCCCTGGAGGTGTTTTCTTCTGAATGAAAGGCAACAAACCCCCTGAGAAGGTGAAGAAAAGAAAAGAGAATAAAGCAGACTGAGCAGGAGTCATTCCAAAGCAATGTGCCTGCCCATCCAGAACACTGCCAGCCCTCCCAGGAGATGTGGAATCTATTTTTTTGCCCAGTAGCATCCACTCCCAGTGCTAAATGTGTGTCACTTAACATGTCAGTGAGTCACTGATTACAGTGACACAGCTGTAAAATCTGCTCCTGTGTCACAGGAGAGGTTAAAACAAAGCAGCAAGCACCTCACTGAGTGTGTCCTGTCTTGACCCCAGCACAGACTGGGAAGTTTCTAAATTACACTGGTGCAGAGGACACTGAAAGAGGGGGAGAGGTAGGGGTGGACAGGGAGGCACAAGAGGTAAGACAGCTGCTAAGCACATTTAAGCAGCCCAGTTTCTGGAGCACATGGAAGAGGGAAAGGTACTCTTGCAGCTGCCTGCCTTGGATATTCATCCTCCAAAAGCAGGAGTCTGCTGACAGATATACTTGGAAGCAGCTCACAAGGACAGCCACAGTGAGGGCTCACCCTGAGCTCAAGGATCTCAGCAGGGCTCCAACACATTCACTCCTGGCACCTCGAGGCAGGGCAGAGCTCACCACACATTTCTAACAGGGCATAACCTTGCAGATCTTCTTCCTCACAGACAATCATTTTCCCTTGAGAAACAGAGCCCCAGCAAGGCAGACAGGGACACACTGCATTGAACCCAGGAGATGCTCAGAGGGCTGCAGCAGCTCTGCTGTGAGGACAGGCTGAGAGAGTTGGGACTCTGCAGCCTGCAGAAGAGAAGGCTTCCAGGACAGCTTGGAGTGGCCTCCCAGGATCTGAAGGGGGCTCCAGGAAGGCTGGGGAGGGACTATTGACAAGNCAAATTATTGATCTTCTAGGAGGACAAACAGATCTCAGTAGAGTAAAAGCAGTTAGTGAATATTAAATGGAGTTTATTATGAGGCTCAATGAAGCAAAGTGCAAGGTCCTGCGCCTAGGTCAGGGCAATCCAGGCTATCAATGCAGGCTGGGGAATGATGAGATTGAGAGCAGCCCTGCAGAGAAGGACTTGGGAGTGCTGGGGGGTGAGAAGCTGGGCAGGAGGCAGCAATGGGCACTGGCAGCACAGAAGGCCAAGGGCAGCCTGGGCTGCATCCAAAGCAGTGTGGCCAGCAGGCCTCTTGTCCCCTCAAACCAGAAGATACCATCTGATATTCTAGCAAACATCTGCAAGGAAAATAAAGATAGGTACACAGGTGTCTTGAAAATGTCCCAGTGTATCCTACATATTTCCTATGCTGAGGCAGAGGAAGTTCCATGGAAGCATGAGGAGGAATTTTTTGCCTGTGAGGGTGCCAGAAGCCTGGCACAGGCTGCCCAGGGGGGTTGTGGAGTCTCCCTCTCTGGAGATATTCAAACCCTGCCTGGATGTGTCCCTGTGTGATCTGCTCTGGGTGATGCTGCTCTGGCAGGGGGTTGGACTGGCTGAGCTTTGGAGGTCCCTTCCAGCCCCTGCCATGCTGTGACTCTGTGACAATGTCATGAAGAAATGACAAAGTCACCTCAGGCCATGATGACTTGAGAGAACAAGGACCAGCTTAGCACACATGAGATCAGGCTGAGACAGAACCTGAAGAGTGCCCTGCTAATTTACTAGAGAGGAACAGCATTTCAGAAGCAAATCAGGGATTGATTTTGTCCTTTCCTGTTCCTGACATTCTATGATTCTATGATACAGTCCTCATGGACCCCACTGAAGCCTCTGCTGGGTAAAGAGTTGGTGAGTGGAAGAGAGAAAAGGGAGAGAGAAGGGCTGGAGCAGCTCTGCTAGGAGGACAGGCTGAGGGAGCTGGGGGTGTGCAGCCTAGAGAAGCCCACAGATAGACCTTAGAGCTGCCTGCAAACAGCTGAAGGAATCCTACAGGAAGGCTGCAGAAGGACTTTCATGAAGGTGTCTATAGACATGACAAAGGGGAACAGTTTGGAGCTGAGGCAGAGCAGGTTAGACTGGAGCTGAGGAAGAAGTTCTTCAGTAGGAGGGTGGTGAGACTCCAGAACAGTCTGCCTAGGGAAGCTGTGGCGGCCTCCATCCCTAGAGAGACTAAGGCTTGAGCAAGGAAGTCTAGTTGAGAGGTGTCCCTGCCCACAGCAGGGGGGTTGAAGTAGATGATCTGTGAGATCCCTTCCAACCTAAGCCATTCTATGATGTGCTGATCCCCTGCTGCCAGTGACCAAGGAGAAACTTGAAGGGACAGCAGGGTGAAAAGTGGAAGGAAAAGAGGCAGTGTTTGGAGAGCAGCAGTGAGCAGCAGCAGCAAAGTTTGGACTGGCTCAGATCAGAGCTGGGTAACCTGGGCAACTCAAATAGAAATAGATCTCTTTATTATTTATTTAGCTGTAGTAAAGACTTTCAAATATTCCCCCATCTTATTTTGGGAACTTTCAAAGCTCCTCCATCCAAGCACCTTGGAGCTCTTCAGTGTCCAAAAAAGGTTGCAGCATGTGAATGGAGCAGAATGTCCAGATGAGACATCTCTGAACTCCAGTAACACAGCCCTGGGGTATTCACTAATGAAATCTCCACTTCCTCCAGCTGCTTGGGGCATGGAAAAATTCTGATGGCACCAAAGCAGTGCACTGGAAATGAAAACATCTTAAACTTGGCAGTACTGCTCTGCTTGAAACCTGCTCTGGTGCCAGGAAGCCTTTGTCCACTGAGACACCATCCATGAACTTCAGTCACACTCATCTTGGCTTCTCCTTTGGGATGGTCATGCTTTTGATAACAGACTGGTCAGAAGATCAAAACAACTGGAATGAAAGATGAGTTGAAAAAAAACAATCTTGGGGGGTGTTGGTTGCTGAGCAGCTCCCCAGGAGCCAGCAGTGCCCTCAGGCAGCCCAGCAGGCAGCTGTGTGCTGGCTGCAGCCAGAGCAGTGTGGGCAGAGGGCAAGAGAGGGCATTCTGCCCCTTGGCTCTGCTCAGCTCAGATCTCACCTTCAATCCTGCCTCCAGTGCTGCTGTCCCCAGCAAAAGGACACAGAGCTGCTGGAGTGAGGCCAGAGGAGGCCACAAAGATAATCCAGGCTGAGGGAGCTGGGTGTGTGCAGTCTGGAGAGGAGAGAACTCTGGAGGGACCTTCAAGTTGCCTTCCAGTACCTGAAGGGATCCCACAGGAAGGCTGCAGAGAGACTTTTCATAAAGGTGTCTAGAGAGAGGCCAAGGGAGAATGGTTTGAAGTTGAGGCAGAGCAGGGTTAGACTGGAGCTGAGGAAGAAGTTATTCAAGTACAGGTGGTGAGACTCTGGAACAGGTTGCCCATGGAGGTTGTGGTTTCCTCCTTTGTGGAAATGTTTAAGGCTAGGTTGGGTAAGGCCTTGAGCAACCAAGAAGTTGAGCAACGAGAAGTTGAGAGGCTTCCCTGCCCACAGCAAGGAGCTTGGAGCAGATGATCTGTGAGGTCCCTTCGCACCTGAGGCACTCTGTGAGTAGCAGAAGAGGGACTGCAGGTGCCACAGCTGTGTGATGCACATGTGGCAATGGGCAGCTGGACAGTGTTCTCCTAGAGGTATCAGTAAGCAAAAAGGTGATACTAGATGCAAACAAAAGTGTGCCATAGAGAAGAAACTGCAGTGGTGTGAGCTGCTAATACCTTTTTGTGCCCTTGCACACACCAGACACAACTAAAGAAAGAGGAAAAGAGCAGCTTGGCTCTGAGAAGGGATGAGAGCAAAGAACTGAAATGATGACAGAAGTCAAAAGATGTCCTGCAAGAAAGGAATTTTGGGGCTGTTATGGAACAAGAAAAAAATAGCTTCCAGTAAAAAGAAAAAGATCAGATTGTCCAGACAGACATGAACGGCTCAGGAACCCCAAGGCTGTCATTCCACCTCCAATCACAGTTTTACTTCATGTTTTGTCTTTCGTTTTTTTATGTTGGCTTTTGGTTTTGGTTGGTTTTTTTGCCGCCCCAAAGGTCAATCTCGAACACAAAAACATTGTTTCAAAGCCAGAACTTAACCTCCCTTTCATCAACTTGACTAATTTAGGACCAAGCTTAATCCCCTGCAGGGCCCCGCGGGCAGCCAGCCCAAGGCTCTGGCTCCCCCATAGGCTCTGCCTCCTCCCCCGGGGCTTTGCCGTCCCCCAAGGCTCTGCCTCCTCCCCGGGGCTCCGCCTCCTCCCCGGGGCTTTGCCTCCCCCCCGAGGCTCCGCCTCCCCCCCGGGCTTCGCCTCCGCTCCAAGGCTTTGCCTCCCCCCCGGGGCGCCGCCTCCGCCCCAAGGCTCCGCCTCCCCCCCAAGGCTCCGCCTCGTCCCAAGGGCAAGACCCAGGATCAGCACTGGCTCTGATCAGCACTCAGAGGTGAAGGAGCTCAGGGCCCTTCCTGTACCCTCCAGCAGTGGCCTGCCAGTGTGGCAGGAGAGCTGGGGATGTGCAAGGAGCGGTCCGAAGAGCATTCTGTGTCTCATCACTGCCATCAGGACTCAGGACCCCCTCACCTGCAAGGATGCGGCAGCAGCCAGGCTAACATCTCGGCATGAGCCTGCAGCAGCAGCCCCATCAGGAGTCGCTGCTGCAGCTGCTGCTCCCACACAATGCAAGCTGGTACAGATGCAAGCCTCTGCGGGGAGAAACCAGCCTGGTACCACCAGTCCGTACCTGCCACCTCTGATGGGCAGTGCCTCTGTTTGACAGCATTGTCTGGGCACCTAAGGATGGAGCTGCTGCCACCAGAGACTGATGCCCTGGCACTGCTAAGGGAACCATGAACTCCAGGGAACTTTGCTCATCCTAACACCATTGTGTCTGTGCTCATTGTAACACCAAACACAGCTCCTGGCCTCACTGCCTGCCTCCAGGGCACACAACACCTTGGGCACACCTCCTCAGGCCCAGACCACAGCTGGGGCACTCCTCCTTGGGCATGCCTGGAAACCTTAACCTTGGGCACTCCTTGGGCATGCCTGGAAACCTTAACCTTGGGCACTCCTTGGGCATGCCTGGAAACCTCACCTGGTGGGGGTGAGGGGCAGGGAGGGGAGTTCAATCAGCAGCAGGTGTGAAGTTGAACCTAAAAGATGTTTCCCTAGCACCAGGTGATCCTCTCTCTCTCTCTAGAGCCCTCTCTCTCCTCTTTTTCAACAACAAGAATAGCAGCACAGGTCTTTTCCAGCNTATGCTCCTGGAGTAGGTGGCCCAGTTAAGCCCACTTTAAATTATCCCTGGAAGAAGGCTTATGGTGGCTGATTTTGACCTGCAGAGCAGCAGCACTGAGCCTGGTCAGGGCTGGCTGCAGAGAGGGCAGCAGACCCTTGAGACTACCACAGGAGCTGGCAGAGCAGAGCTGCTGTTTCAATTTTGGCTTCAGCAAAGTCAAGAGAGGACAACCAACTCTTCATGCAAAAAGCTGCTCCACCATCCCCTCCAGTCTCTCACCTACTCCTCACAACAAATCTGCACTGCTGCTAATTCAGGAGTGCCTGCCCCTGGTTAAGGACAACCTCTTCCACAAATGTATGCTGCAGCTCCTTTCCCAAGCCATACAGCACTTCTGCTCCTCTCAGCACACTTTTACCAGGTCACCACCAGCAGTTCCAGCAATCTTGCTTTCTCTCAGCCCTTGACACCATCCCTTCTCTTCTGGACTCTATCTCACAAACAGGGTGATTGTCATAGATGGTCTTGCCTCAGTTTCCTTGCAGTGCTGCAGAGGGTGAAGGTTAGGAGTCACCTAACTGCATACAGTGCTGAATATGTTTTGGAAATAGGACTAAAAACAATACAGGACTGGAAAAAAAAAGCAACTTGCCATGTCCAACCTGCTGCCCTCACTGCTTTGCCACGGAGGAGCCAATGTGCAGCTTCCCTCCCTCACCAAATGGTTGGTTTAGATGATAGCAGCACATTGCTTTAGTTAAAATGAGGTGGGGGGGAAGAATTATATTAACAAAGAGTCCTGCTGCACAGGGATGGGTTGTAAGACCTAATCCTCTTTAATGTCCTTATAAAGGACCTGGGTGAGGGCACTGAGGCAGCTTCAGTAACTCTGCAGATGACACCAAGCTGGGCAAGGTCACCTGGGAGCCTCCTCCTCTCCAGACTGCACAGCCCCAACTCTCTCAGTCTGTCCTCACAGCAGAGCAGCTCCAGCCCTCTGAGTATCCTTGTGGCCCTGCTCTGGACACACTCTAGCATCTCCACATCCCTCTTGTCCCAGGGGCTCCAGAACTGGATGCAGTGCTCCAGGTGGGGTCTCAGCAGAGCAGAGCAGAGGGGCAGAATCCCCTCCCTGGCCCTGCTGCCCACACTGCTCCTGCTGCAGCCCAGGCTCTGGTTGCTCTCTGGGCTGCAAGTGCACACTGCTGGCTCATGTTGAGCTTCTCCTCCACCAGCACGCTCACGTCCCACTCCTCAGGGCTGCTCTCCAGCCAGGCTCTGCCCAGCCTGTAATGGTTCTTGGGATTGCCTCGACCCATCTTGAAGGTCTTGATCTTGAAGGTCTCTTCCAACCCATTCTATAAATCTACAGCTGGAAGATCCTTGTAACAGATCTGGGGGACGAACTCATCACCCACACACACTGTGGCAAGAGGCTTCTGCCCTCACATCTGTCATATCAAACCCTCTGGGGGCCATCTGGAGATGTGCTGGAAAGGCTGTAAAGTCCCATGGTTGAACTCAACGATCCTAAAGGTCTTTTCCAAGGTCTATGATTCTAATTTAGCAGCCAATTCCTACAAGGTGACAAAGGCAGCTCTCAAGGAAGCCAGAACTGTGCTTCTGCACTCTCAGCTATGTCACCCAATCCTTCTTTAAGATGCAATACATCTTGTGCTTTGGGTTTTGTTCTAAACAAAAGCCTGAGAGCTAAATCAGGAGTTCCAAGGACTCCTTTCTAAGCAGAGGAAGTGATAAAACCCAGTGGAAGGCATAAGGGCTGTGTGCACCTCCAGCTTCAGCTGCTCAGCTGCTAGGTGCCAGCCCCAAGTGCTGCTCAACTTCAGCACTCCAAATCAGAGCAAGAAAAAAATTCAGTTCATCACATTTAACTCCATCCATTTCCTATGCAAATGCTTGGGAGCAGATAAAGTGGGAGCCATGAGGCAATCAGCTAAGCCAAGGAAGAATTCCCATCTAGCTTAGGGTGGGTTTGCCACTCAGTACTTACCCATCATCACTGTCACTAACTGGCAGAGGGATCCTGATGTTTGCAAAGGCTGATCTCCTTGCACTTCCAAAAAGCAGACAGCATGTCCTCAGAACTCCTCTTAACCAGAACAATCACAGAATCACAGGAACACTCAGGTTGGAAAACCTCTCAGGATCACCAAGTCCAACCACTGACCCTGCTCTGCAAGGTGCAGCCTGAACCATAGCCCCAAGCACCACATCCAAACCACCTTTAAATATATCCAGGGTTGGTGACTCCACCACCCCCCTGGGCAGCTCATTCCAGTGCCTGAACACTCTCTCCTTGAAAAAAACTCTATCATTATTCCCCTGTGCTGGTGGTTAAATAAGACTAAAGGAATATTTCCCTTCTGAAAAGGGACTGACATTACCTTTGATGTCTCAAAAAGACTTCTGCTCCATGACTCAAAGTCTCCTCTTTCAAGCAATCCTGCCAAAGCCATACCCAGATGCACCCTGATGGTTTCATTTCATTCACAGATTCATATGATTCATAGAATAGGTTGGGTTGGAAGAGAGCTTAAAGATCATCCAGTTCCAACTCCCTGCCATGGGCAAGGGACACCTCCTATCAGCTCAGGATGCTCAAGACCTCATCCAGCCTGGTCCTGAACACCTCCAGGAAGGTTGTGGAGCATAGACCTATCCCAGCCTCATTCCAACCTCCTGCCAGGCAGCTGTAGAGAGCAATGAGACCTTCCCTCAGCCTTCTCTTCTCCACACTGACCACCCCCAGCTCCCTAAGCTGCTCCTTTTATATGCCCTCCAGACCCCTCAGCAGCCTCAGTGCTCTTCTCTGGGCACTCTCCAGCCCCTCAATGTCTTTCTTATCCTGTGGCACCCAGACCTGACCCCAGCACTCAAGCTGTGGCCTTAGCAGGGCCCAGTCTAAGGGCACCATCAGTGCCCTGCTCCTGCTGGTCACACTGGTTTAGACCCAGGCCAGGGTGCTGAAGGCCTTCTTGGCCAGCTGGGCACACTGCTGGCTCCTGTTGAGCTGCTGTGCACCAGCACCCCCAGGTCCCTTTCCAGCAGGCTGCTTTTAGCCACTCTGCCCCAAGCCTGCAGTGTTGCTTGCAGTTGTTGTGACCAAAGTGCAGCATCCCACACCTGGCCTTGTGAAACCTCATCCCATTGGCCTCATCCCATGGATCCAGCCTGGCCAGATCCCCCTGCAGAGCCTTCCTGCCCTCAAGGGATCAACACAGCCACTCAATTTAGTGCCACCTGTGAACTCTCTGAGGCTGCCTGGATCCCCTCATACAGATCATTGCTATAGATGCCAAACAGAAGTGTCCCCACTTCTGATCCTCCAGCCCAGCCATTCTCTAACTCCACAAGGGAAGCTGCTGTTTCTTATTTTCAGGTGCCAAATCCAGCAAGGGAGTCTATAGCATGGAAGCAGTACAGGTGTTGCAGGCTAGCCCACAGGTATGAGAGGATGCAGGATGAGAGTTGGAGGCCAAGCCAGCTGCACTCCTGCCCATCCACAGTCAGCAGCTTCAGCTGCTGCTGCTCTCAGGAACTGCTGGAAGGCTCCAGCTGCACCTAGCAACTGTGCATGGCCAGCCCAACCCCTCCACCTGGTACAGTGCCTGTGTTGGGGTCCCTGCAGCCCCAAGGTCTCTGCCTTCGGAGGTTCTGGGTGCCTCAGCTGTACATAGAATCATAGAATCACAGAACTGACCAGGTTGGAAGAGACCTCCAAGCTCATCCAGCCCAACCTAGCACCCAGCCCTAGCCAATCAACCAGACCATGGCACTAAGTGCCCCATTCAGGCTCTGAATCACAGCATCACAGAATTAAGCAGGTTGGAAAACACCTCTGAGATCATCCAGTCCAACCTATCACCTAACACCTTCTAATTAACTAACCCCTGGCACTAAGTGCCTCCTGCAGCCTCCTCTTAAACACCTCCAGGGATGGGCACTCCACCACCTCCCCAGGCAGCCCATTCCAATGCCAATCACTCTCTCTGTCAAGAGCTTCCTCCTAACATCCAGCCTGAACCTGCCCTGGCACAGCCTGAGGCTGTGTCCTTTTGTTCTGTTGCTGGGTGTCTCAGAGAAGAGCCCAACCCCAGCTAGCTACAACCTCCTTTCAGGTAGTTGTAGACAGCAATGAGGTCTGCCCTGAGCCTCCTTTTCTTCAGGCTCCTCATGCCCAGTTCAGCAGTGTGCCAGGGCAAGGAACACAATTCTGCCTAGCAGTGAGGCAACAGAGCTGATTCCCTCTAATCTTTCAGCACTTCAATAAAGCTGTACCTGCACAATGCATTCCACATCCCAACCAACTCCTGGCCAAGTACTGTGCCCAACAGCTGGTGGCAGAAGCATTCATTAGCCTTGGCACATTTACTTGCCATGAGAAAATATTGATTGCAACTCCACTTCTAAGTGAGTATCAGACCAAAAGAGCTAAATGGCAGTTTGCAGAGAGCAGCTCTCTGCACACCATAGCAACAAGGGAGAGATTGAAGCAAAACCGTCTGGTTTCTATAGTAACTATCACCCAGACCATCTGTAAGCACAAGGAATCCTAGCAAGGGAAAGCTACTGGAGGATTCTGCACACTGGAAGACTCTTCCTGTAATGAAAATATCTCCCTCCTCAGTGTTCAGTCTAGTCTGAAAATCTTATNCAGGACAAGGGGAATGGGTTTGAAGTGTCAGAGGGGAGATTGAAAGTGGATGTTAGGAGGAAGTTGTTTGCAGTGAGGGTGGTGAGACACTGGCACAGGTTGCCCAGGGAGGTTGTGGAGCACAGAAGCACAGAATGGGATCAAAGATCAAAGATCCCATTCTGTGCTTCTGTGCTCCACAACCTCCCTGGAGGGGTTCAGGACCAGGTTGGATGAGTCCTTGAGTGACCTGTTCTAGTGGGAGGGGTCCCTACCTATGGAACTGGCTGAGCTTTGAGGTCCTTTCCATCTAACCCATTCTCTGATTCTATAATCTAGTGGAGGATGCTCCTGCTCCCTGCAATGGGGTTGGACTTGATGACTTTTGGAGGTCCTTTCCTACCCAAACCATTCTATGATTCTATGATTTTAAGTCAAATTCTCCAGCTCTATCTCCTTCATTACAGCAGATATATCCCTACTAACCAGCCAGTCTTTTTCAGACACCAAATATATGTGACCCCCCCACACCAAGATCCAGAGTTTGTGTGCTCCTCCAGTGTTTGGTTCCTGCTTTATTCTGAATCTCAGCTACTGGAAGGGAGCTGCTAGCAAAATACTTCTTATTCTCTAGTCTGCAGAGCTGATTTAGAGAGGTATTATGTCAGATAGAAAGAGTTAATCACCCTGATGCTAAAAGGGGTTACTCAGCTTGGAAAAAAAAAGGGGGGGAGGGAATATCCAGAAAGCAAAACAACAAAGCAATCAGGATATGAGGAAAGAGCAAAGGAAAAAACCCTGACCCCCCTCTCTAACTGGAGAGCATTTGTGTGTTGCAGGCCCTGTGCTGAGCAGAGAAATATCCCATTAAGGTTCATCAGAGATGAAGGGAAGGTGAGCTCAGTGTGAGCAGTGCAGGGCACTCTCTTCACTACCTTTCAGCATTCTACAACCTGAGAAAATGAAAGGGAGAGTGAGAGCTGGATAGGGAAAGGGGTTTGTACTAAATGCAATCCGTGCTGGAAATTAACAGGTTATAAATAGCCTTTGAGACATGAAGGAACTAGGAGTCAGCAACCAAAAATTAGCATCAGCCTCAGCCCTTTTCCTTTGCTCACAAAGACTGCAGAATCATTCTGGTTGGAAAAGCCCTTTGAGATCCTCGATTCCAGCCATCCTCTGACTCTGCCAAGGCTGGGGCTAAAGCATGGCCCTTAGCACCACAGCTCTGCCTCTTGGAAACACCTCCAGGGATGGGGATTCAGTCACCTCCTTTGCCAGCCAGGTCCAGTCTTTGAGAACCCTCTCAGGGAGGAAGTTGCTTCTCGTCTCCAACCTAAACCTCCTCTGGGGCAACTTGAGGCCATTTTCTGTCATCCTATCACTTACCTGAGAGAAGAGACCAATTCCTACCTGGCTGCAGCCTCCTTTCAGAGAGCTGTAGAGAGCAATGAGCTCTCCCCTCAGCCTCCTCTTCTCCAGACTAAACCCCCCCAGCTCCCTCAGCTGCTCCTCCCCAGCCCTGTTCTCCAGACCCTTCCCCATCTCTGACATCCTTCTCTGGACCTGTTCTAGTACCTCAATGTCCTTCTTAGCACAGAACAAGGGAGGGGATTGTGCCCCTTTACTCTGCTCTCCTCAGACCCCACCTGCAGTCCTGTGTGCAGTTCTGGAGNCATCCAGCTGTGACCTCTCCAGTGCTGAGTGGTGATCTGGGGCACACAAATCCCTCACACTACAGGCAGCCCCTGCAGGCTCCTGGGTTCATTACTAGCAGGAAAGGAGCAAGCTGGAACAAGCATAAAGCACTTCTCTCTTCAGCATGGAGAAGGGGCACCAGGGAACCACCACTGTGATCCTACCAAGTCAGAAGTGCATTCTTCACTAGAACTTGTGTGACAGGTTTCTCAAACCTACTTCCTCACCACCAGGCTGGACCACTACATGGATGCTCACACCTGGATGGTCTGTGTGTCCCTCTGCTCACCTCCCTGCAGCAAGGCAGCAGGACAGCAGCACTGCTGAGTGCTCCAGCACACATCACCCTTCTCTGCACTGGGACACTGAGAAGAAACAGCAGGCTCTGGCTAAGATGACAGCTGAGAGCTAATAATTACAGCCAAATAGTCACCAAGCCTGCAAGCTCCTCCCTGTCTGTGTCCAAGCTGCACCGGAGAATGCACGAGGGGCAGGACAATGACTGTGGCAAAGGCTGCATTCTCCCTGCACCACCCTTGCCACTCCTCAGATGTGGAAGAGGGTTGTGCCCTTTTAGAGGGCTGTGCAGTTGGTTCCCCAGGTGGCACAAAAGCCACCAGGCAGAAGACCAGTGTCTGATCTTCTCACCTCTGATGAAAAAGGAAGGTGGCCTGACACAAATGGGGAAGTGCAGGGGGAATCAAACAACTAAATGATGAGATTCCAGCCCTTGGGATGCTTTTATTTGTGTGAGTAATGCAGACTGCACCAGCACCCAGAGCTAGAACTTCCTTGAGTGAGTAGAGCTACAGCACAATGCAGAATGTGGCTTGGAAGGCAAGAGTGAAGTTTGGTGCTACAGGAGTGCAGTTTGGTGCTAAAGAGTTTGGTGCTACAGGAGTGCAATATGGTGCTAAAGAGTTTGGTGCTACAAGAGTTCAGTTTGGTACTGAAGAGTTTTGTGCTACAAGAGTGCAGTTTGGTGCTGAAGAGTTTGGTGCTACAAGAGTGCAGTTTGGTGCTAAAGAGTTTGGTGCTACAGGAGTGCAGTTTGGTGTTAAAGAGTTTGGTGCTACAGGAGTGCAGTTTGGTGCCAAAGAGTTTGGTTCTACAAGAGTGCAATATGGTGCTAAAGAGCTTGGTGCTACAGGAGTGCAGTTTGGTGCTGAAGAGTTTGGTGCTACAGGAGTGCAGTTTAGTGCCAAAGAGTTTGGTGCTACAAGAGTGCAGTGACCATTAATACTGACTAGACCCTCAGACAGTCCCAGCACAGCAGAACTGCTTCCCTGCAGTTGTAGCTCGGGAAGTTGACACTGCTTGAGCCATTCCCCTTTCATTCCTGCAGTACTGTGCAGATGACAAAGCTCTGTGCACTGCCTGAGACACTGCACTGGGTGAGGATTTGAAAAGCAACAGGCATGAATTTCATATGGGCACAAACCCAGGCTGGTTTGAAAACAGCCCTGATGAAAGAGCCTTGGGGGTGCTGGGTGCTGAGCAGCTCCCCAGGAGCCAGCAGTGCCCTCAGGCAGCCCAGCAGGCAGCTGTGTGCTGGCTGCAGCCAGAGCAGTGTGGGCAGAGGGCAAGAGAGGGCATTCTGCCCCTTGGCTCTGCTCAGACCTCACCTCCAATCCTGCCTCCAGTGCTGCTGTCCCCAGCAGAACGACACAGAGCTGCTGGAGGCCAGAGGAGGCCATAAAGATGCTCCAAGGGCTGGAGCAGCTCTGCTGTAAGCACAGGCTGAAGGAGCTGGGAGTGTGCAGCCTGGAGAAGAGAAGAGGCCAGGGGGACCTCAGAGCTGCCTGCCAGTGCCTGAAGGGATCCTACAGGAAGGCTGCAGAGAGACTTTTCATGAGGGTGTCTAGAGACAGGCCAAGGGAGAATGGTTTGGAGCTGAGGCAGAGCAGGGTTAGACTGGAGCTGAGGAAGAAGTTCTTCAGCAGGAGGGTGGTGAGAGTCTGGAATGGGTTGCCTATGGAGGTTGTGGCTGCCTCCTCCCTGGAGGTGTTTAAGACCAGGTTGGATGAGGCCTTGAGCAGCCAAGCCTAGTTGAGAGGTGTCCCTGCCCATGGCAGGGATGCTGGAGCAGATGCTCTCTTAGGTCCCTTCCAACCTAAGCCATTCTGTGATTCCATCTCCTTCCAGCACAGGATGGCAAAGGAGAAGATGGAATCAAAGCCACTCTTAGCATGAAGTTTGTCTTCATTTGTGACATCTAAAGCTGCAGCATGAGACATAGCCCATTTGAAATGACACTGCCAAAGGTCAGAACAGTTCCCCTAACCTTGTCAAGGCTGGCAAGATTGATCCTTGGTTTAGGTAAACTTAGCATCCAGGCCATGTGTATTGGACTAAATATAAAACTCAGGGAGCAGAGGGAACAGACATATATTTAGAAATCCAGGATGGAATTTCGTTTTCCAGCCCAACAAGAGAGCAGTAGTTCTGTATCCAAGAATATTACCCTGTACACGTTAACCACTTTGCTGCCAGCTGCTCTCACAGCTCAGCTGGAACTTGCACACCACTGCAGGGAAGGCAAATGAAACCATGATTAACCTCCTCATCACTGCAGGACAAGCTGCTCTTTTTTTTTCCCCTCCCTGTCTTTGAATTCCAAAACCATCTCCTCCCTGAACATGTTAAATTCTCACTAGACACTGGCTTTTGTATAGCAAAGTCTCACTTCATTATTTTATCTTTAAAAATGAGGATTTTTACTAGTGAGAGGTGTCTCTGCCTATGGCAGGGGGGTGGAACTGGATGAGCTTTGAGGTCCCTTCCAACCTTACCATTCTATGATTCTATGATTCAATATCCACTAACAAAATTTCTTATGCATTTCTTACGGGGTGAGACTCTAGAACAGGTTGCCCTGAGAAGGTTGTGGCTGCCTCCTCCCTGGAGGTGCTCAAGGCCAGGCTGGATCAGGCCTTGTACAGTTGAGTCCAGGTGAGAGGTGTCCCTGCCCATGGCACAGAGGTTGGAGCAGATGATGCCTGAGGTCCCTCCCCACCTAAGCCAGTCTCTGATTTTTAACTGCAACATTTAGAAGACACAGAACTGTAGTCAAAACCACTTTGCCATTCATCAGAGCATCAATGAGCCAACAGAACTGACAAATCATTTTCTGTAGCCACCTCTGGGACAAGTTTAGTGCTCTGCATGTACCTGTTGCAGCCTAACACCTATAGATCCTGCAGACCTGCTTTTGTTTATCCACTGCACTCACAGAGTCCTAGAATGGCCTAGGTTGAAAGAGAACTCAGAGACCATCTACTTCAACCTGCAACCCCCCTGCAACACTCCCTCCACCTCCAGGGAGGAGGCAGCCACAACCTCCATAGGCAGCTTGTGCCAGAGTCTCACCACCCTCCTACTGAAGAACTTCTTCCTCAGCTCCACTCTAACCCTGCTCTGCCTCAGCTCCAAACCATTCCCCCTTGCCCTGGCTCTAGAAACCCTCATGAAAAGTCTCTCTACAGCCTCCCTGCAGAATCTCTTCAGGCACTGGCAGGCAGCTCTAAGGTCCCCCTGGAACCTTCTCCTCTCCAGGCTGCACACTCCCAGCTCCCTCAGCCTGTGCTCACAGCAGAGCTGCTCCAGCTCTTGGAGCATCTTTGTGACCTCCTCTGGCCTCACTCCAGCAGCTCTGTGTCCTTCTGCTGAGGATAGCAGCACTGGAGGCAGGATTGGAGGTGAGGTCTGAGCAGAGCCAAGGGGCAGAATGCCCTCTCTTGCCCTCTGCCCACACTGCTCTGGCTGCAGCCAGCACACAGCTGCCTGCTGGGCTGCCTGAGGGCACTGCTGGCTCCTGGGGAGCTGCTCAGCACCCAGCACCCCCAAGGCTCTTTCATCAGGGCTGTTTTCAAACCATTCTGTACCCAGCCTGGGTTTGTGCCTGTTCCAACAGGATTACTTTGTGTATAAAATTCATGCCTGTTGCTTTTCAAATCCTCACCCAGTGCAGTGTCTCAGGCAGTGCACAGAGCTTTGTCATCTGCACAGTACTGCAGGAATGAAAGGGGAATGGCTCAAGCAGTGCCCACACTGCTCCTGAGGCACTCTGTGAACTACTGAGCAGCCAAGGGCAGAAGCAGAATCCTGGCAGCGCATTTTGAGGTATTTGTGCCCTGAGGCTCTGACATCCCTAAAGCTGGCAGCAACGCCCCAGGAGTGAAACAACACAGCACTGAGGGCTACAGAGAGGAGATGTTCTCTGCATGGCAATCAAATGCAGAGCAAAGGCCTTCTCCTCAGAGTACCCCTGCAGAGGGGAGCCAGGAGCCCAGCGGGCACACAGCCCTGCTGCCAGAGCCTGCGGCAGGAGACTTATTAGGAAATAAACAGTGCAGAGAGCTCAGCACTGCTGCCTTCCTCTGCTGCTTCATCAGAAAGCACAGAGCACAGACACCAGGCTCAAGGGGAGCTGGGCCTGCTGACTGAGGGAGGGGATTGTGCCCTTGGACTCTGTTCTGGGGAGGCCACAGCTGGAGGATTGTGTTAAACTTTGGGCACCTCAAGACAAGAGAGCTGTGGAGGTGCTGGAGCCAGTGCAGAGGAGGGCAAGGAAGCTGTGAAGGGCCTGGAGAGTAAATGTGGTGAGGAGAGACTGAAGGAGCTGGGGCTGGGTAGTGTGAAACAGAGGAGGCTGAGGGCAGAGCTCATGGCTGTCTGCAGCTACCTGAGAGGAGGTTGTGCAGAGGCTGCTGCTGGGCTCTGCTCACAGGGAATTAGTGACAGAGCAAGGGGGAATGGCCTCAAGCTGT
>WBNM01004837.1:4053-14385 GCA_013399055.1 Ramphastos sulfuratus
ATAAAGCTGAAGGCATACAATTCACTCACGGCCTTCCCACTGCATTTTTATGTCCTGAAAACAAAAAAAATTCTTTTAAGTAGGGGAGATTTTATATATGTGTATATATACATACATATGTGTATATAGATGTATACATATATATCTGTGTGTATATATATATATACACACACATACTTTTAATGTGTCTTCAGCTTATTACCCAGCTGCAGAGAGTGCTCCTGTATGCAAGTACAGAAGTACAGGAGTGTGTTTATGTGTCTGGTCATCTGTGGAATGTGTAGCCACTGAGTGAAAGGCTGGGAATCTCTTGAAGGATGACTTTGTTGCTGATGACCTGCCAGCATCAACAGCCTGATCTCTGATGGTGAAGGAACTTGGGTGCCTCTGCAGTGCTGAGAGTCTTCATCACACTTTCAGTGTGCAAGCTGGAGGGGCACTTCACATATCTCCTGGTGTTTGCTCAAGTCCCTTAATGCCTTACAACTGGCACTCAGCACCTTTTAGGATTGGGCTTCTGCTGGCTAAAGAGAAAAAAAAAATCTCTGCAGGATTTGTGTGTGCATGCAAAAGACCCACTAGAAAACTGTTGAAATTAAAATGATTACATATGTCCTTGGGCTTAGGAAAAGAGAGCTCTAAGTGAGAGCATGTGTGCTCTGACTCTCGGGCTGAGAAAATGTCAGACTGATGTGCTTGGGAAGTTCATATTGATACAAACAGGGAGGCTCCCTGCTGCCCACAGATTTCCCACATAAAAGTCCTACTGGTAGCCGTGGGAACTCAACAGCAGCCATGCTGTGGCTAAAGTCACCGCTCTAAAAATGTAGTGAAATTAGCGTTCATAAAAGTGAAAAACATGCCACAAGAATGAAGATGTTCTGATTCACAGCCATGAAAATTACATGAGTTCTGGCATTAAAAAAAAAAAAAACCAAAACAACGAAACAAACAAACAAAAAAAAAAAAAACAAAAGAAAAAAAAAAAGCTGAATTTTTTCAGTCACTCTGGCTTCAGATGGAGATTGCTGGTGAATTTTTTAAAAGTTCATTTGAGCAAAAATCTTGGCTTTTTCACACACCAACTTGTTGCACCAGAACACATAAGCCCCCTTCCCTCAAGCTGTGCTGCTGATGTGACACTGGTCCTTCTCAGTAGTGCTGTGGAAAGGGCTGATCCTGTGCGGCACAGTGGCCCCTAGTGAAACTGAGTAGTGTGTTTCAGAGCCTGTGAAATAATTTCTAGTAGCTGGGTTGTTACTAATTTCGGTTCTGCCTTCTGATCTGACTCTCATCTCACTCAAACTATGCCATTCACTTTCTCTCTTTTTAAAAGAAAAAAAAAATCAATCTGTGTGAGGGTATGATGGACCAGCAGACCTGTCCCAGTGCAAACTGAATGTGGACCTGAGACCCAGAGGTAAAGGTAACACTAGCAATAGTGCAGCTCTTGAAGCTTGACAATCTCATTTAGCACCGTTTGAAGTTTCAAGCTCCCTTTTTGGACTCTTTTCTTCTATGCCTACTGTAAAGAGAGGGGATGGCTATCCCAGCTGACACCCTTTGCTACTACCATTTGAATTTGTGTGTTGTATCTCTGTCACAATTGCAGAGTCTTATCCTCAAACAGGTACTCTCGTCCCTCACGGATTCTTTTTTCTTGCACCACAAGGATCTAAAACGTCAGCTCTGTAATCGAAGCACTGGATAAAGCTCTCTAAGGCTGCTTTCCTTGGTTTTCCAGGAGAGATGCTACAAAGCAGTGTGGGCAGCAGGGCAAGGGAGGGGATTCTGCCCCTTTACTCTGCTCTCGTCGGACACCACCTGGAGTACTGTGTGCAGTTCTGGAGCCCCCAGCACAGGAAGGACATGGAAGTGTTGGAGCAGGTCCAGAGGAGGGCCACCAAGATACTCAGAGGGCTGCAGCAGCTCTGCTATGAGGACAGGNCCCCAAGGCATTCAGTCTATCACCACATGATCTTGCAGAGAGGCTGCTGAGCTGACCCCTTGTCTAGCCAGCTATTGTGCTTGCTGGGCAGACACCACCTTCCCATCTCCACCTCCACACTAGCAACAGCTTATGGCAGCAGCAATCTTAAAAATAAAACAGGAAATGATTTCAATGGGGGATGTGGTGGCTGACAGAGAAAACTGGAGAAGCTCTGAAGTGCAGTTTTGCTTCATGTGAGAGCTGAGACTGTGCAGAAATGTTTCAGGGGAATGAATGTTCATGCAGCCTTTCCTGTGGTGGAGGGATCCATGCTTGTTTTTGTCGTTGTTGCTGCTGAGACCTATTGTGGTGGCTGTCCTTGTAGATCTGGGTCCAAATGCTGTTGGCCACAATGCAGCTGCATTTTGTTGGGGCTGCATGACCCCAGGGCACTACTGGCACATGCTTAGTAGTGCATGGGTAGTGCCCAGTCATCTGGCCTGTGTTTGGGTCACTGTAATAACCCTTTGACTTTGACATCATAACTACTTCCTTCCAGTAGCTGCAGCTGGGATAATTGTGTTTTGGCCAATAAATAATTCACTTGTCCACCACACTTCAATATGAAATACCATTTTTGTCTGATGCCTGAAGGAAACACCTACCCAGCCTGCTTTTCTTTCCAAGAAGAACTCTCAGCATCTGGTTGAATTATTAAATAGGAAGGCTTTGAATGTCTCAGTCCTACACGTTACTGAGAGCTCTTCATCGCCCTAATTTCTTCTGGGGATCATCTGGAAGGAAGAAGTTTGGGTGAACACTACCCCAGGAACCAGTTGAGCAGCCAGAGTCTCTCAGGCTAAATGCTGTTTCTTGGCCTCCAAAAGCTGAGTGTTCTCTTGGAGGTGATGTCTTGGCCTTGGAAACACACTATTGGTCTTCTTTTGCCAGCTTGATATTTACAGTGAACATTAATGTCTCTCACCAGCTAAGGGTGGGGTTATTTTTTTTCTTTTTTTTTCCCCTGCCCCCCCCCGCCCCTGCCCTGTAGCATTCAAATGCTTGGAACAGAGGTTCAAATCCTTCTCTGCTCCCAAACATAAACATGCCATATCTAGGTCAGGGAGTCCCTGACCTCCCAGTCACTGGAGGTTGACAGAGTATATTGTGGTAGTTTTATTATAGGCTTGCCCTAGTCTTACACTCTTTCCTAGGCATCTGCTATTGCCAGCATTAGAGATGGGATATTGGGCTAGAGGGACCTTTGGTCTGACCTCCTATGGACACATTTTATGGTCTTTGGTCTTTATCTGGGGCTTCCAGAGACTAATAAAGATTTTGTAAAGGTAAAGAATTCATTGTGATCTAAGAAGTTGTGAGCATAAGAGCCCTGCGCTCCCTGGGAGCAAAGGTCTGATAAGAGAAGTGGGTGTCTGGCAAGTACTGATGAAACAACTTCCAAAGTCTATCAGTTGCTAGCTAGCTAGTCCTCAGTGGGTAATGAAAATAACTGTTTCTGGTCACTTCTTAACATACACTTCTTCATACAGTGTAGTATTTAATATTGTCATACAATTTGCAATTTATCATTGAGGTTTGTTTCTAGCCTCGGCCCATAGCCTCATCTACCTTTCTCCTTTGGCTTTGCTTCCTCAAAGGGTAAAGGTCCTGTGCCCCCCTTGCCAAGTCCAGAAGGCCTGCTGAGAAGTGTGGGTATCAGTGCTTGCTGTTTGCTGTTATCTAAGTGGAGCAGCTCCAATATCACAAAGCTGTGCATGGGTGTCAGGCTTGCTGAGACACATGGTGTTTGTGCTGCCACTGGAGATGAGCTCTGAGATATCTTCAGTGCACCAGGAAATGCCAAGGGGGTTTTGAGACAGCAGAAAAGCATTTACTGAGACTTCTCTGAGCTTGCTTTCTCTTCTGACAGCCTTTCCTTTCTGCTTGGTCAGAGGGAGCAAGATGGGCAGAAATCCTTCATGTAAATCCTTTTTCCTTTCACCTTTTCACTTTGCTTTTAAAAGCTATTTCTGCATGAGGCAGAACAGCCTTATGGCTGAGAAGGACCTCAGACAAATGGATTGGGAAGGCTTGCCCAGCTGGCCCTGATACATAGCCTGTACCTGTCCTTCTTTGGAGGCAGCAGAGTTGCTTTACCAGACAAGGAGAGAGGACAGAAAAAAGGTGATTTTTTAAAAAACTTTTTGGATATGAAAACCCACAAACTAATCAGACAAGGATTTTAAAAAAATCCTGTTAATTTTTCTATCTTTCCTTGCTCTTCCAAGCCTAGATAAATCCCCTTCTTTATGACATTAAGCCTGTAAGAAGCCCTAGTCTCATTTTAGTCAGATGTTGCTGAAGGGTTTAGAGCTGTGGTTTCCAAGCCCTGTGTGCTGAAGCTGCTAAACCTTCACTTGCTTTGTTATAATCCCTGTGTACTGAGCTGGAGCTTCAGTATTGACAGTTGTAAATAAGATGCTATTTTTAAAATCAGGCCCTACATTCACATTTTGTGTACTCCCAAAACAGCCCTGAAGATTCAGATCTGAGTGTGCCTAGCCCTGCCAACCCCTGTGCCCAAAAGGATCACAGCCCTGCCTTTGCAGCCAGTGTGCATCACCATCGTGGAATATTCAGTAGAGCTCACCTGGTTACTCTGGGAAGGAAAAGAAAAAGCCTTGCTTGCACAGTTGGTGCTTTCCTGCATATTGTATAGGTTTAAAAAAAGCCAATATTTGTAAATCAGAATGACCAAAGTGTATGGTCCTGCTTAAAAGCTAAGTAACACACTGCACTTTGAGAAGAAGCAACATTTTGCTTAGTATTATTCAAGCATTAATCATAGAATCATAGAATAGTGAGATTGGAAGGGACCTCAAGGATCATCTAGTTCCAACCCCCTGCCATAGGCAGGGACACCTCCCACTAGTACAGGTTACTCAACGCAGCCTGAAAAATCTTCACACTAAAAAGTAGTCCTTTTTCACAGAAGCAATTGAAATGGCTGAAGGGGATTCTGCTGTGGAACTGGAAAATACCCCAGAAGCCAACCCACAATGACTTAGGGAGAGCATCAGCTCTTCTAGAAAGTGAAAAGTATCTAAGTATAAGTAAGCACATTTAAAAACCAGTATGTCTGTCTGTGCATCTGTCTCACTCATTTCATATATGGGGATCCTTGTTACTGATTTGGGGAGGGAGGAGAAGATCACTGAGGTCAATAGAAAAATGCAGAGTGATTTCAGGAGGTTTTATGTGAGGTCATGCACTTGGCTCCCCTGAACTGCCAGTGTCCTCAGTGTTAACTGCCATCCAAGCCTTTGTTGCTCTTTACACTGCTGCAACAGCAGCTTCTGACTTGCACTGAGAAATTCTAGTTCTGTAGGTTCATGTTTCTGAGATGCTGGCCTGACCCAGCCCCCACCACGAGATGAAGGCTTCTATAAACATGGCTGAGAACATCCTTCCACTGATGGTAGACCAAGGAGACCTGGAAATGAAGGCTTTTGAATTTTTCTTGGTAACAAAAACTAAAGGCTGTTTTTGTTACCCAATGACATAAGGTAAGTTGGTTTATGGAGGGATTAATGGCATAATTTACAAATGCTGAAGTCAGAAATAAGTGTATGATTTTAGTGCAACCAGGGTCAACACACAGGACTAGCTCAAAGACAGCAAATGTAGAGGCTTACTGAAGCGGATGGATTTGACTAAACTTCAGGGCTGAGGAATAAAAAGGGCAAAACTCCAAACTTGCAGTTTACTCCTGGTATTTTATAACACAAATATCTCCACAAAATAGTTGATGTCTGCAGTCACTTCTTGTGAAGATGGCCTTGGCAGCCGATCAAGTTACCCAGAGGCAAACGCTGCACCCAGGCTCTCTGGGCTCTCCCCGTGAATGAGGTTGGCTGAGCTGAGCAAGTCCCATCAGACCCTGCCAAGGAGGATTGGTGCAAGCAGCAGCAGCACTTTCCTGGGGTGCTCTGAAATCAGCTCCAGCTAAGCAAAGCAGGGTGCTCCCTGGGGAGGCTGGGCGCTGGCTCTGCATGTCGGTGGGGACAGCTGTTGAGCATGCAGACAGCAACCCACCCACAATGTCTGCAATGCACACAGCTGCTGCCTGGCTGCATTACAAAGGTGCCTCCGCAGCAGCACATGGGCCGGCTGCGATACCGGTGGCTACGAACTGTGCTTGGGCTGTATTTCACCAGTCCATTTTCGATGGTGCTGCAAGCACAGGCACGCTTTCATAGCAGCTAGAGCATTTCACTGAATGGTTTGGGAGCACACTACTGACCAGACAGGACATTTCCAGATTTAGATTATAGGGGGAAAACAGCAAGTGGTAGGTTCAAGTGCAGGTCAGTGGATATGTTATACCAGAGCTCCTCCACTGAGCACTGGAGTACTTGTGCTCCCCTGGGACCAATACTGTAAGCTGTGCTCGGTATAGATGGCCTAAGGTGTTTGCTTTTATGATTACCATGACCCTTCACACTGGGAAAATGCTGTTATCACATTGTAAACACAATTTTTAATATTGTGGGATCCTTTTTGTTGGTATTTGGGCTTCAAATACAAGCACACAATGTTCATTTTCTCCTGCTCTCCAGATGTATTAAGCAGCACTTTAGCAGGAAGTTTTTGGGAAGGAGAAGATTATGAAGGTAACTTTCATAAGATTACAAAGGTCCTGCACCTGGGTAGGCACAATCCCAAGCACAACTCCAGGCTGGGTGGTGAATGGCTGGAGAGCAGCCCTGAGGAAAAGGACCTGGGGGTCTGGGGTGATGAAAAGCTCAACATGAGCCTGCAGTGTGCACATGCAGCCCAGACAGCAACCGAGTGCTGGGCTGCATCAAGAGCAGTGTGGGCAGCAGGGCAAGGGAGGGGATTCTGCCCCTTTACTCTGCTCTTGTCAGACCCCACCTGGAGTACTGTGTGCANCTTCACAGACAGCAAAAACTTGCTTGCTGACCTGGCTCATATTCACTACCTGAAAGTTGATGGGAGAATATCTACTGATGATTGGAAGAGCAAAACAGGTCCTGATAATCATAAAATTATAGAGTCATAGAATGGTAAGGTTGGATCTCAAGGATCATCTAGTTCCAGCCCCCTGCCAGAGGCAGGGACTCCTCCCACTAGCACAGGTTACTCAAGGCCTCATCCAACCTGGCCTTGAACCCCTCCAGGGAGGGAGCAGCCACAACCTCCCTGGGCAACCTGTTCCAGTGTCTCACCACCCTCACTGCAAAGAACTTCCTCCTGACATCCAGTCTAACGATGTTTTGTAATTGCAAACTAGCTTTCAATGCTGCAAGGTTTTTAAAGTTTCTGTTTAATTAAACTTTAGATCACCTTTTGCAGGGCAATATTCCTTTCAAAGACAGACTCAAGGCTGCATGAGTCCCCAATCCCTGCTCTCCCAGTGTAAATGCTGACTGCTGAAACCATGGTGAGTATGACAGCACCAGGGAAAGCTGCTTGCTCTTTCAATGCCACAAGGAATAAAGCAGCCTTTCTCACTCTCACTGGGCTGAACTGCTTGTGAAAGCACAACCTAGGCTCCAGCCTCATGTTTGCTGAGTAAGATCTGGCCCATGAAGGAGTTTGTCACTTATGGTTCAGAATTCTCATGGCTCTCCCACATCTTTTGAAGCAACAGTATTTTTAATGTTGGGGCACATTGCATGTGTGGAGGGATGGCTTTTGGGAAGGTGGTCCCTGTCCCTGTGCTGAAAGGGGATGCAAGAGCCACTGCTGTCCTGGGGAGGTGGTGGGGCAAGAGACAAGGGCTGTATCTGCACTTGTGGGGGTGGGGGGGGAGGAATCACTCACTCCCAGAAAAATGTGCTGACTTGGGATTTATTTGAAATATTTATTTTTGTGGTAGGGAGACTCAAAGAGGTTGGAAAGGTGAGGTGCAAGCAAATTTATGACTTGAGATTCCATCGTGTCCTTTGGGAAGGCTTGCATCAGTGTGGCAGGTAAAAACATGGTAAAAGACATACCTAGTAACACCTTTAAGCTGATAAAGCTTGTTTTCCAGGATGGTGGCTATTTCACTCACAGCAGGCCAAAATCCCAAATTCCTGCCTCAGCTCTAACTCAAAACAAACTTCCTATGGACCTACTCCTGTCTGAACCAGAATCAACAAAAACCTTCAGGTTTTGACCCATAAGGAATGAAAAGATGCTGAAGAGAAGGTTCACAGACAGCCCTTTGGGTGAAAGGTGACACCCCTTTCATTTAACCTAGTTTCTGTATGACACAGACACATCTGACCAGCGATGGTGCAGCACAAGCAGGGCAGATGCTGTTCATTGAGAAGACATTTGTGTTGTGCCACTGCTTCTTGTACTACACCCCACTGCACGGAGAGACTCCTCCACTCACCCTTGCTCTGAGTTTAGATCCGCCTTTCTAAAATAAATGGTCTTTTAATTTTGTCTTTGCCTTTGGATTAGACTTCCTCGCACAGGCAAAATGTGCCAGACATTGCAATAGGCTCAGGAGCCAGGAGGATGGTGTGTCCTGCCCAGCTGCTGCCTGCTGCCCTGTCCAGGAAGTCCTACACTGTTGCCCAGCCTTGGGTCAAGATCTGTTCTCACAAAGGGGCCACACTCTCATGCTGTATGCAGGAGAGCAGTGCTTTGTGATGGAAACTTGGATGCTGCTGGCAGATGTGAAGAAAACCTCAGCATGTGTAACCAGGCAACTTCCTACTGATACCACAATATGAATTGAGTGCGCCCTCAGCAAGTTTGCAGATGACACCAAGCTGTGTGGCACAGTCGACTTGCTAGAGGGCAGGGATCCATCCAGAGGGACCTGGACAGGCTGCAGAGGTGGGCCCAGGCCAACCTCATGAAATTCAACAAGGCCAAGTGTAAGGTCCTGCACCTGGGTAGGCACAATCCCAAGCACAACTCCAGGCTGGGTGGTGAATGGCTGAGAGCAGCCCTGAGGAAAAGGACCTGGGGGTCTGGGGTGATGAAAAGCTCAACATGAGCCTGCAGTGTGCACATGAAGCCCAGACAGCAACCGAGTNGCAGTGCCAATTATTCAAAACAAAGCTGTTGAAAATACAAACTCCCAAACCTTTCCCGGGACATCATAGAACAGAACTCTGGAATGGTTTGAGTTGGAAATGGCTTTAAAGATCATCTAGTTTTAACACCCCTGCCATGGGCAGAGATAAGATGCCCTTTCCCATTTCCTTTCCTTGTTGTGCTCTTCCAGCAGATCTCATCAACTTCCATGCCCAAACCTGCCCTTGGCTGAGAGCTCCCAGCTGGGCTGTGCCTCAGGACACGGCAACCTGCTGGCACACAGGAGCTGCAGCCATAGGGCATGCAGGTGGTTACATGCCTGTGTCTGTTAATGAAGACTTACTTAAATGAATCCTAAAAAGCAAAAGACAGAGGGTGAGAACCGAGACAATTGCATGTTGCTCAACAGTTTTGCTTGGTGCAGGTTTTAGAGCAAAACTGACAGCTGTGCTTCATTAATTGTGCTACCTTAATGTGTTGTACAGTTACCAAAGAGTGGCAACAGAAACCAACTAAATGGGCTGTATGGCTTCACAGAAGGCCACCTGAAGGACAGAAAGCGAAGGGCTGACACTACAGGCAGCAGATGTCATGGTGACCAGACATGCAGCTGCAATCGTGAGCAGCCTTATTTTGAATATGCAAACTTCAAGCTGGGAGGCACAAGGGCTGGCTAAAACAGGCAAAGAAGATGAGGGAGGTCTATGTTAGATGTGCTCAAAGTAGTGAAGCTGAGTTAGCACCTTGCTGGCTGAGCACATCTTGGCTTTGCCAAGCAGCCAAACAGCCTCTTTACAACCTTTCCTGCCATCACTAAAAGTATCACACTTCCAGGAAAGCCTAAGGAAAAGTAATGTGAAAAAGCCTCCCACTTCAAATGAATGCATTTGAACCACTGCCTCCTGGTCAAAATAAACAGGTTATTTGACCATATGTTTGCATTTTCTGGTCTTTCTATGCCCCCTATTTGCTGCTCATGAGCCAGTGACAATTTAATCCTGCTGTTTATTGACAGCACACTGTTCCATAAAGTTCCATATCTCAACTTCTCTTGAAGCAACTCTTGTTCTGTAAAAACACTTGATAAATAGAATATTTTGGTCTGCTCGACCATTTAAGTTAATTTTCAGATTATTAAATACGTGATGCAAACTGTATTTAATAATCCAAGTGATGGAATTCCCAATCCTTTGCAGATCTCAGCAATAATAGGCTAAATAAATAGAAAATAGGAAAATAGGATAAATAGAATATTTTGGTCTGCTCCATCATTTAATTATCAGATGATTAAATATGTGATGCAAACTGTATTTAATAATCCAAGTGATAGAATTCCCAAT
>WBNM01004841.1:0-11085 GCA_013399055.1 Ramphastos sulfuratus
CCCCCAGCCCAGGAGGGTTAACCTTTTATAATTTGCTTTGACTGCATTCGTGGAATTTTTGGTTACCTCTGCTATAGTTTATGTTATGCTGCATAGTCACTGTCTTTGCATGGGAAGGGCTGTATTTGTGGTTCCAAATGAAACTACCAAAATCATGCATTTAATTCTGACTTTTAGTGAATTATTCTTGATTGACTCTTTGAATAGTTCAACTGTTGTCAGAATATTGTTACGTAGTGTACACACGCACACATACATATATATAAATGTTACGCATAATTGCTTCTGCTGGCATTTAGTCTACCACTGGTGCTTGGCTCTTTTTATTTGTGTGTAATTTTCTGTACAGAGATTGAAGAGCTGACCAAAAGCTAATTTGCAGTTCTTTTGTTTTGTAACCTATTGAGGTAGCCCAGGAAGCAAACCCACAAGATTTTAAATTAATTCTAAATGTCTCCTTTCAGTGTTTTCTACCAAAATGCAACATTGTGACTTAGAGAGTTGAAACATTTGACTGAGTTTGAGAATTTAAAACATGAACTATTCCAGTATTTCAGAAGTTTCACATGGAATGTTTCAGTATTTGTTTGGAACATTCAGAACTTAAGATGGTGAAAAAAATGTAGATAATTGAGCTAATTGTCTTAGGCTGGAACAAATTTTCAAAGTGCAGGAAAACTATGGTGGGAAACGGATGTTGTTTTTATAGGTTGTTTTCCAAGTAACATATGATACATACTCCTTACTCCTTCTAGATTCCCTTTTATTATATTTTTTCCTTCTGCATAAGTAAGCATGTGTGGATGTTTTAGGCATAATTAAACCTTGTAACAATTTCTGTGGTTTTTAATTGTCTATTCCAGACCAAAAAAGAAACTGAGAGACACTCTTAACAGAAGATAGCCAGGTAGCTTTTTGGGTATCTTTGGATATAGAGGAGAGTATCAATGCCAATGACATCAAATGGATCTAATAGTTAAAAACTCTAGGTTCTCTACCATGTGTGCTGTTTTATCTTCTAGTATGATATTTAGATGTTCCTTTGGGGAATCTGTGCCTTAGGTTAGGTTAAAAAATCCAGATTGTACTAAAAATATGCAGTAAATTGCAGTATGCCATTTTATATCTAATGGGACTACTCTGGGGAAAAAAAGAATTCCTAGTGTTCACATGTTAACTGTTGATTTACTCAGCAGTTTCCTGAAAACATAGATATATAAGGTCACATTGCCTTTCTGCCTAACTCTCAAGTGTAGCAACTTATAAAGCTAGTTTGGGTCAAATAAGGCTGGATTATAGGTCTCAAACCCTATGTTCCTCTGAGGTTTCATGAAGGTAAGCTGCCATGTCAGAGGGTAAATCCCTATTGTTACTATTCTCATTGAGGGAGATGCCGTATGGTAAACCCTTTCCATAGAGGATCTAGGGAGATGAGAAACCATTGTTATATTTTTTAGAAATAAGTAGTTTCAAACAGGAGATACACTTGCAGTAGGTGTTACTGATTCTCCAACTCAAAGAAATACCTTGAGCTAACTATTCACGTGCTAACTATTAGTATTGAGCAAAAAAACTCTTGAGAAAGTACAGCATGGTTAATTGTGTGCTGGATACCATGGATGGACTGAGCACCTTTCTTGTGGTTTTAGGGCTGGCAGAAGATAGCATGATACAATGCAGCTATTGTTCAGCATCTCTCACTAGGGAGAATCCCTTGTTGAGAGAGGCCACTGTTCCTGAGGGCAATGGAGGATTAAACTGAAGGAAGAGATTAGGGTGGTGAGATTTGTTCTTTAAGTCCCTTCAGGAAAGCATCTGAGCAGTGATTTAAAGTGGAATATACTTGTTTCTCTTTTTTTACCCTTGGTGGGTATTTTGAATGTGAAAGTATGAGGTGGTAGTTAGGCAGAAATACCCTGGAGCTACTCGTGGGGAGTTTGGAAGTATTACGTGTTATGAGAAGGCATTGTCGTGCCCTGGAGCAGCTGTGAAGCCTCACCAGTCACTATAGAAATGGTTGAGTTCATAATCACTCTGGAGCATTAAGATGCTTTGCAATTTGCATGTGCTGCAGGGCTGTCTGGGAGCACCACAGCAGAGCAGTGGTTTTAGCTCTGCACGTGTATTCCTGGCAGTATGAAAACAAAGCTTTCAAATCAGTGAAACTGCTGTGTGAATGACGACCTTGAAACTGCTGTGTGAATGACGACCCTGCTATGCAGCCAGTTTTCAGTGGTGGCTTTAAGTATGGTGGGATTTTCTGACTTCCTCAAAGCAGAGCCCATCTCTGTGCATTGTTAGGAAGACAACGTTTTGTGCTATAGATTTCCAGTGCAATTACAGAGAACTGTCACAGATGCAATTCTTGGATTGCATTTGGTGTTAGACACAGTGAAAACTGATAGACATTTCTACACACAGTAAATTTTTGTGCATATTTATTCCACTAGAAAGGCTGCTGAAGAGTCCGATTTGTATTTTAGAGCACATCACTTTTAATGGACCTCAGCTGTGTATTTGTTTAATGCTATAAACTAAGTTGTTCATCATTGTCCAAGTAATTACTAGGGAAGGAAATTGGAGCCTATTGTCTTTCAGTAATTAACTTCTTTATCATGAAGTAGAAGTTCTGTTTTTAATGGGACATGTCAAAAGCTGTACAGGAGTTCCTCATCAGAGAGATCTTTTGAAAGGGTCAGCAAGTCTTGGGGTGCAGTTGGACTGTGCCTTGGTAACAAGAACTATTTAACGTATGTTCTTAAAAGTGTGTACTTAGTCCCATATGCTGGTGGGGAATGCTGACAGAAAGAGACAATAGATAATTTGAAACCTGAGTTTAGCAAAGCTGCGTCTTTGTGTGATGATGCCTTATAAGGCTTCATGTAGCTATAAAGTTCTCCAGTCAATTTGAAGATGTAGAGCAGAAGTATTACAGGCTGAACACCAGAATGACTGAGACATAGGTTAATAAAAAATTTTGTGCTTCTGCCTGTACATGAATCTCTCCTTCTGGGCACAGTTATCACAGAATTTAGGTGGTTTTGCGCAAAGGCTTGCTATGACCTTGTTTGGTGTGTGCAGTTCAGGTAATGCTGTTTCAAAAAAAAAAAAAAAAAAAAAGGACTATTAAAGCAACAAAGAATGCCCTGGGAATGGTACCAAGTATGAAAGAATTTCATACAAGCAAGAGAATGAGGAAGAGAGAATAGGAAAGATACAATGTAAAATGACTTGCAGAAGGTGATCAGGGAAAGATCTTAGAAACAAGACACATTTAAGGAAATTATAAAGCAATCAATATTGAAAAATATTATTTAAAACGCCATACCTAGTCATGGCATTGTAGCTGTAAAATTTTTTTTTAAAGTGTTAAAAAAAAAAGCCTTTAGACAAATTGATGTAAGTCTACAACAACTTGTGGACAAATTGTGGTGAAACCTGGTGGAAAAATCTTTGCTGCAACGGAACAGTATTTATATTTGTGGTATATAGGTACTCAAAGTCTTGAAACCCTCAGGGCATGAAGAAGGAGACACACAGGGTGCCCTGGATAGTTTGGCATCCATTGTGCATAGATTTGGGATCCAATTCTCCTATGTAAGCATCCATTAGCTTTCCGTCCCTTTTTTTTTTTTTTTTTTTGGCGAACTTTTGGCAGGTAATGATCTGGTACAGGTCATTGCTTTGAGGCTAAAGCAAATTGATTTTGATTTTGCCTTTCACTAAAGGAAAAGTTTAGGTATTCATTTCAAAGATTAATGTGGGGTTGAGGTTTAAATAAAATTAATATTATTAGTTTTCCAATGGTGTTTCAGTGCATATTTCCATTCCCCTGCTCTCTTCTGTCCACTAAACAGTCTTCAAATACAGTCTAGCCTATTCTTGTGACACCTGCACCTTCTTACAGTTTTGCTGAGGGGACCTTTAAATATTCACAGCATTTGGCTGCCCCTTCACTACTGCTCCATTTGCCAACACAGGGATTAAATAATAGAATCATAGAATCACAGAATGATATGGTTGAAAGGGATCTCAAGGATCATCTAGTTCCAACCCCCTGCCATAGGCTGGGACACCTCCCACTAGTACAGGTTACTCAAGGACTTGTCCAACNCAAGCACCTGCTTTTGGCTTGGCAATATTTTAGGAGATGGGCTCTGGTTTAAGCCAGTCTTATGTAGGATTCTATAGAATCCTGCACTGTAAAGTGGCTGTTTAAAATGCAGAGGAAGAAGTGTGGGGTCTTTAAGGATGCCATATCACTTACAAAGGGCTGTAAGAATAGACAAGGCACATCATATCCTTTTCTCTCTGTTTGTTCTAACACCTTAATCCTATGCTATACTGAGGCCAAGCTCAGTTCTGTCTGAGCTTCTCAGTGAATGACCCCATGCAAAATGAGTTTACTGGCTGAAGTGTCTAAGCACTTCAGTGTCTGCAGAGTTAAACTGGCTTTCTAGAATGGTGCTTTTACCCGTATGTGGTGTCCTTGCTTATCTTGAGCTTTTGCTGTGGAAGCTTATAGCACATCAGCTGCTCAGCATTTGTGGGTAAGCAAGAACACACCTGGCCTTGCTAATGACTACTCAGTACCACTTAAAGGCTGTTCAGAGGTGAGGGGTATATTTACAAAGTAAAAATCGCATGAGTCTGAAATACAGCATTGCTGTCACAATGAAACCTTAATCAGTTCTCAGCATATTTTAATATCTGAGAACCAAAAGTGATGCCCATAACAGTTTGCTTATCACTGGCACTTGAAGCACCAAAACTGATTACCTATCCCATGACTGACCTTCAGGCGCTGAAGGGTATTTCTGTCTGCCTTTTGCTTCTATGAGGCGATCTGCCCGACCAAGTAGATACCCAGCTGCTATCCAAGACCTCTTCTTGGCAGAAGAGATGAGAAGTTGACAGTGTGGAACACTGATCTCCTCACAGAATCCTTGGTAGTAGGTGTTAGTTGAATTAGGATCAAAGTATTTTTTTTCACTTGGCAGGAACCATGTCGCTAACGTGCCATTGAGGAAATGGGAGGCTCACTGTCTCAAGGCATGATTTTTAATGATCATTAGGTTGTATCACATATAAAGCAAGTTGGTTTGAGGTTGGAGACCATCATCCAATTAAAAGAACCTTTATAGACACCAGTGTGAAATACATGAGGCAAAAATGAAACTGTTTTGGATTGCTGTTTTTTTTTTCTCCCCCAAGTTCACAGGATCACAGGATGTTAGGGGTTGCAAGGGATCTGTGGAGAGGGACCTCGAGTCCAACCTCCTGCCAGAGCAGGACCATATAATCTAGTGCAGGTTACACAGGAACGTATCCACATTGGTCTCAAAAGTCTCCAGAGAAAGGAGACTCCTCATCCCCTCTGGGGAGCCTGTCCCAGTGCTCTGTGACTCTCACAGTAAAGAAGTTCTTCCTCATGTTGAAGTGGAACTTCCTGTGCAGTAGTTTACATCCATTGCCCCTTGTCCTCTCACAGGGCACAAGTGAGAAGAGGCTGTCCCTTCCTTCTTGACACCCAGCCCTCACATATTTATATATATTTATTAGATCCCCTCTCAACTGTCTCATTTCCAGACTAAAAAGCCCCAGGTCTCTCAACCTTTCCTCATAAGGCAGTGCTCCTGTCTCTTAATTGTCCTTGTAGCCCTTCATTGGACTCTTTCCAGTAGATCCCTGTCTCTCTTGAACTGGGGAGCCCAGAACTGAGTGCAATATTCCAGGTGAGATCTCAATAGGGTCTCACACATTTTACTGCAAGATGCAAAATTAAAGATTCTTGTCTCTGGTTTGAAGTTTACGTCTGACTTGTTTTGTTTGCATGTTTTATTTATCTTATAAGGAGTTAGCCTTACAAGAAAGAATTGGAAATGCCTATGGTCTGTTGCTGCAAGGCACTTGTCGGGGAGGGGTAATTAGGTACTGCGAGACGATATTATAAAAATATTAATATATAATTTATTAATATTAATCAATCGGAACTCGCACCACCCCCTACCACCATTTAATAATATCAATAGTAACAGGCTCTTAGCAACGTTATGGAAACAATATACAGGTCATAACAGGATCTGGAAATAACTGTTAAATATATATATTAACAGAACTCAAACCAAACTGGAAAAGAGGTTTGTGGTCAATGTACCACCTGCGGCCAGTACGCCGCTTGTTCACTAGATGGACCCGAGAAGCAGCTTTCTGCTTATGGCAGAAGGCAATCAATGATTACAAGAGGCTTAGTATTTATTCACAAAAATATATCACAGGAAAATAATACCCTAAGCACGTGGCGGGGTTTCCCGTGTTGCCGGGCTGAAAGTTGCCGGAGGCTTTAAAGTTTCTCCAGGCTCCTGAGCGCTGGGGAAGAGGAGACAATCTCTGACCTGATCCTGGCTGGCTCTGGAAGCAGGCTCTTACAGGCAGGATGTCTCACGGTACCACGCTGGCGAATGCGTGGAGGCAGCAGGCAGGATGCAAGCAGGCATCTGTAATGGTGGAAGGCACGCACCCCGTGTTCCCTGCTCCTTTATAACACAGCCCAAAGATCAATTGGACCTTTGGACACAAGATAGCCAATCAAATGGCAGTTACCCAAGATTTTGCCATATTGGGTGAAGCCATAGGCTTGCTTTATCCTTTTTTGGGCAGATCACGGGCCCTGCACAAGGCAATCATGTGCCCCCTAGCAACCACAGGTGATGGACAGGCCCCGGACCCCAGACTTAGTGGCGCCAGGTCCTTTGTCCCCTTTCCCGCGGTTGCTCTCTCCCCAAAACAGCAGAAAAACATGTCTGCACGAGCCAGGACATGTACAAGCCCAAGAGGCCTGTTTAGGCCTACCACGACAGCACTGTGGCAGAGTAGTTATGAGAAATGTTCTCAGCTGAAGATCTGAAATGCTTTAAATATTTGGCCTGACGAGTTGTGGGGGGTTTACACCACCTAGAGTTTGGGATTTACCCCCCACAGGGAAATTACCACACTATGGAGAATTTGGAAGTAAAATGAAATTATTATTTACATAAAATAGGCTAAATATAAAAGGTAATAAACATATACAAATACATATATACATATACAACTAGACAAAAAGACATCTAACCGCCTCGGACAAAGCCCAGCACCCCCCTGGACAAAGCCTGGGGGCTGTTGCCAGCTGAGACATTATCTCTTCCCCCACTCCTGGTCTTACCAACAGCATAATCAAATGATTGGTGCAGTGCAGGCAAGGCCAGAGGGAGAGAAACAGTGGGAAAATTAGGCAAGGAAGAAAGAGAGAATACTCTGAACTACCCAGCTATCTAGAATAACAACAACCCAATGAAATGGGATAAATACATCTCTTATGGTCTGTTCAGCTCCTTTTGGGGCATACTCTGAAATTCTCTCAAAATTTACAGTTTACAGTTAAGACACTAGTCATAAAACTGCCACACCAGTGAACTTGAAGTGGCGTATTTTCCTTTTATCTGAGAATTATTTTTTCTGTTTCAGCAAAATTAAAAAGAAAAAAGGGGTTCTATACATGGAAAAAGCATTTTGCAAAGTTACTTTTCAGTTGAAGTGCAAAAACCCTTCACTGAATCTGTAGGAAGCCTAATCTGGTTCTAGCTATAACAGTGAATTAATCTTGGAATAAATACAGCGTGAATACTTTATAGTAGAGATGAGGCACGATTGTTAATTATTAATAGTCAGTGCTGTAAGGCTGAAAGATAACTACTCAGGGGAAAATCTCTCCTAAAACTCAAATTGAAATATGCAAACAAGTATAGAGGTGGCTATTTTCAGAAGTACAAGCAATGACTAGGTGCTTATCTTCCGTTGATACTCAGAGAATGTTAAGCATCTAAGTGCTGTGTTTTTGGACATCTCCACAAATTATAATGTAACTGCTCAGTTTTCTGGAAGATTCATCTGAATTGCCTACACCATTGCAATCTTTCATTAACAGTAGGTCCCCACAGAAATCTGAGCTTCTAAAAGCTGCCTGTCAGTTCCTTGACCTCCTAGTGGAAGTCTAGATTGCTTAATTGCCCAGTGCCTTTTCAATCAATTTTTAACCCATGAAAGTCAGGTCTTAGTGAAACATGATTACTTTTGGACATGTTGGCTAAATCTGTGTTCCTGGGAGTTTGGTGCACTTCATGAGAGATTTCATCCATGTTTCCACTTTTTCACTATTTATATGGTGCATTTTGTAGGTTTCATATTTGCAAACAGACATTTTTATATTTCTGACTTTTTGTCATAATACATCATTGACTTTTTCAGACAACTGTAAATGCTGACCTAATCTATGTAAATATTTCAGCCTGTACCTTCAAAAAGAGATATCAACCAAAGTGTGTTGTGCTCCTTCTGGATGAAAATAGTGAGATACCTCTTAACTCTTCATTCTCTGGGAGTGGTACTGCATGACTCACTGTCCAAGATCCCATTTGATGTCTGAATATTCAGCTATTACTGCCTTGATCCTGGTGGAGTTGGTGTGGGTTCGAGAACAAATTAAGGAAAGTAAATGTGTGAATTCATTCTGAGTTATGTATCTAAAAGGTACTGCGGACAATATCAAATTTCTTAAATTGCCTTACCTTTATATGAGCCAGCCTCACACCCCCATTATTCAGAAAAAAATCTATGAATAATGTATATGTATGATCTAAAAAAAAAAAAGAAAGAATTAAATTAGCTAGATATTTCTGGTAAGTTGGTGAAACACTCATTGCTTTCTCAATTCTTTTTCTCAAAAGAAGATAGATACTGGGGAGAAAGAAGAGGTGAAGAAATGGTGTGGGGTTATTTTTTTAAATTATTCTTTAAGTTTGGGCTTGTTACTTGTTTATTTGTCTCTTAAGTACCAGGGTTCCCTATCAGTTTCTCACTGATAAGTAAGCGTCAAAAAGAAGTACACCGTAGGGCTTATTATTGATATTCCTATAAACTGTCTGCAGGAGTATCTGAGCAGCCATTAGCATATAAGTTGCAGATATTTGAAAATGTTCATTCCATATAATTTGTTTTGTCAGAAGTTCCAGGACACTAATTTACTGTTACCACTGATATTCACTGAATTCCTGAGACATTATGATATTTAAAAATAGTAATTTTCTGTCACCTATCAACTACGAAATATTTTCCCTTGGCCTTTGTAGGAGAATTACTCAAAGTTACAAAGAAAACATGGGATATTTTAAGTGTTAAATATGATTTAAAATATGCTAGGTTTTCTTTTTACAGTATACCATGTGTACTGTAAAAAGCTTTAATGAAAAGGGTTAAAAATGAAATCCTGGAGTGCAAGGCCTTTTAGTGTGATTATGCTTATTAAAGGGGAATACTGTGATTTTTGACCAGCTGTTTCTATAGCACAAAGCTTGTTTTAGTGTGGAGAATTTTTGCTTACAGGAAAAATCCAGTACAAACACTATTGCTTGTGGACAGAAGTGGCATTTGAATATCAGCATGTTCTTTTGTCAATCAAAACATCTTCCTGAACAGTTCAGCTAGTGTTAGCAGGGGATGTGCTAAGGCTCTTAACTACAAGGTAAGCCTAGCTTTTTGTCACAGAAGCGTCTTGAGTTTACTTTCCAGAGAATAAAAAGTGGAAGTTTTCCATCCATTGCAGTTTTTCCCTGGAAAGTTGTACACCCACTGGTAGGCATCCTTACCTTTCTATTTTGCATTGACTGTTCATAGTGTAAAATTTCATGGAAAAGTACACTATTTTTCCATCATGTTTATGGTTTTTGCTAGAACAGAACGGTATCTTGTATTCTGAGAGTGCTGACTGAGAGTACATTGTTTACACGTGCTTTAGTTATAAGAACTGTAGAAGACAGCATTAATGAAGAGACCATGTTAATGTTTCTGAGTAGTCTGTCCAACTGTCCAATCTGGTCATTCTTCTGGAGAAAGTGGCTGAAAGTATAAGACTGAAATGTCAGCTGCAAACTAATCACTGGAGTCTGTTGCCTTTAAACTTGTCTCTGAAATATTTGTCTTATTTTTGTCTTAACTACATGTTGAAAGGAGTGGTATCATCAAGTATATTTATACAGTGCAATTCCAGTACTATAACAGTATAGAAATGCTCTTTCCATTTTATGTATGTCTCAGTAAAATAAGTTTTACTTCCTATTTTTGGTACTTCATACATGTACAAGGATGTTGTCTACTGTGATCCATATTATCCTCTGGTCTCTGCTTTGTCTTTCCAGCACTGGCTTGAGCCCAACAAATCTGTCTTCAAGCAAATGAAATGTAAGTGTTGAGAGCTCATGATTTTAAACTGCTTTTGAAATGCTCAGAGGTATTTCTGTGCTTCCATGCAGTAATTCAGAATATGCTTTGTTTGTTTCATGGTGTGAGTAGGGCCTTTCAAGTCCTACCTGGGCTGCTGTATGCTGCCATCATTTCACTGTCTCACAGTGGTCTGTGCACATCACTTGCTTTTCCTTACTACTCAAGACATAGAGCAACAGGCCAGCTGATGTGGTGGGGTGGCAGATTTGGTAGAAAGACCTGTATGTTCTGGTTCTTGTTTTCACTCAGATGCCATCAATCACTGGGATGTGGCAATAGAAAATAGAGTGTGGCTATCTATTTCTGGATTTTTCATGTGTGCTTTTCACAGAATCACAGAATTAGCCAGGCTGGAAAAGACCTCTAGGATCATTGAGTCCAACCTATCACCTAACCCTTCTAATTAACTAAACCATGGCACTAAGTGCCTCTTCCAGCCTCCTTTTAAACACCTCCAGGGATGGTGACTTCATCACTTCCCTGTGTAGCCCATTCCAATGGGCAATCACTCTTTCTGTTAAGAATTTCTTTGTGATGTCCAGCCTAAACCTGCCGTGGCGCAGTTTGAGACTGTGTCCTCTTGTTCTGTCACTGGGTGCCTGGCAGAAGAAACCAACCCCTGCCTGGCTGCAACCTCCTTTCAGGTAGTTGTAGAGAGCAATGATGTCTCCCTTGAGCCTCCTCTTCTCCAGACTAAACAACCCCAGCTCCCTCAGCTGCTCCTTGTAGGGCTGTGCTCCAGCCTCCTTGTTGCCCTTCTCTTGACAT
>WBNM01004843.1:0-44263 GCA_013399055.1 Ramphastos sulfuratus
TTAACCCTGATGTTTTGGGCTTGGATTCCCTGGAAAGTTAAGTGCCTCAAGTTTACCAGGAGAAGTCATTAAGTGCCTCATGACGTGGTGAGAAGTGCCACTGATATTGTGCTGTCTGCACATCTGCAAGAGATCCTGCCTGCACCTTTGCAAATCTCTGTGCCAAGAGGAACCAGGACGAGGTCAGAGATCGTCTGTCTCTTTCCCAGCACCCTGCTAGAGACTGGGAAGATCTAGAAGCCTCTCAATGGCTATCGAGACGCCCAGCAGTTCCAACACAAAGGAGCCAGGGACTATCTCTGAATTCTACTCCACCACCATGAGTAGAACAGACTTTCACTGGGGCTCTGGGCTGCCTTTTCTTTCTAAGTGGGACAAAGCCATTTTGTAGCTAAACCTTTCCAATTTTCTGATTCTCCTAAATGAATGAATCCTTGTGAAGATTTTTCCGACCAGATTAGAACCCAAATTTAACTAGTTTGTGTATAGTTTGTGGGTGAGGCTTTTTGGAAATAAAATAGCTACATATTTTATAATTCCTACCTCGTTAATTGCCCCAACTAAATCACAGATTTTATATTGATCTTTTAAAGTGCATGAATATATTTATCTGAATTTATAAATACATGTGAAATGCGTAATTTTGTAAGGAAAAGATACATTTCATACAGAATTTTACTAGTCTGTCTTGTGTTCAGGACAACACTTACATACAGGGTAAATCCTGATTTAAATATGCCCACGGAACATATACAAGTTTATGCATGTACCTGCATTCCTCTATATGGGTCTCAGCTATGAGAAGTATTTTCACAAGTAATATCTATACTTTTTTACTTTTGTAAGATCCTTGGAGGAAACATAATGATGACAGAAATGTCTTCCTAGTAAACAAGGTGTTTGACACAAGTCTTATGAGGAATTGGTTAAGGAACTGTGGTTATTTAGTCTTCAGAAGAGAAGGCTGAGGAGAGACATCCTTGCCCTCTACAACTACCTCAGAGGAGGCTGCAGCAAGGTGCAAATCAGTCTCATCTCACATGCATTAAGTAACAGGACAAGAGGAAACAGGCTCAAGTTGTGTCAAGGGAAGTTCAGGTTAGATATTAGGAAAAAATTTTGTCATGGAAAGGGTTATCAAGCATTGGGGCAGGCTGCCCAGAGAGGTGGTGGGCGCAGGTATATAAAAGACTTTTGGACGTGGTGCTTAAGAACATGGATTAGTGTTAGTGGTTTAGCAGATTAGTGAGATTGCAAGCTCTAGGCAAGCAATTGGCCTTGATCTCAAAGGTTTCTTCCCACCTCAAGAATTCTCTGATGTTATGATTCTAAATTTTGGTAGCTCTTCAGAGTTATTACTTAAGATTTCAGTTTCATTTTTACAAACATCTCAGTTGACAGGTCAATGCCAAATTTTTTTCTGCCGTACTGAGCACAAAATGCTGTTCTTAGCATGTTTTTTTGACATCTCTCACATTTGGAGAGTTTAATGATGACAGTAGACTAGTACTTGCTTTCCTTGTTACATTTCCAGAAACATTCTCCATGCTGCTACTTTGCTTTGCACTGCATTATGAAATTAAATGTTAGAATGACACAGAGTTCCCTTCTGCTAAGTTAGAGATTTTTTTTTTTAGGGGGGTTGTTTGTTGTTTTGGGAGGTTTTGGGTTTTTTGTTGTGGTTTTTTTGTTTGTTTGTTTGTTTTTTGTAAGATACACTGTTCTAGCAACAGCAGAAAATTGCAGTGGCAACTTTCCAGAGCCTGAGGATCATTCAATACTTATTTACACAAATATATTCATGCTTTTCTGCTAGACTTCCTTAGATTATGACATTTAGAAATAAAGCAGGTAGTTCTACTTTCTTTTTATTTTCTTTTTTTTTTCTTCCCCCACTCCTCACTTTTCTTTTTCTTTGTATCTCCTTCAAACTCTGTCACTTTTTCCAGAATGTGCAACTTTAAAGAAATATTTACAGGAAAGGAAGTCTACAAGTTTAGAGGTTTGGCCTTTGTCACAACAACATGGTATTAGCATATAAATTGGGAAGGAAAAACCCACAACTTTAGGACCCTTGATTTCCTAATTTGATGGAAGCACTCATTGAAGCTTGTGTCATCCCAGAACTGTCAGCCTTTTCTGCAACTCACAGTACTGCTGAGAGTAGAGAAATTATAAGGATGGTCATGAGGGATATATGCAAAGCTTAACTTTTGTCTAGAAAGGCCAGTCTTCCCACTTGCTCTATACTGCCAGTGAAATAAAAGCAAATCTCATCCAGGGATGATGTGGAGCTCCTGAAATTAGCATCCTCACTCAGTCTTTGGAAGACCCACCTGAGTGTCTTGACTACTGTGGCTGTTAGAATTAGATTTCTATCTCAGACATAAAGCAATTAGGAACAGAGAAACTTAGACACTGATGGTAAAGTGGAAGAGTACTGGAGTCTGAGTGAAGAGGTGAACATGCCAGGAATAGGCCATAAAATGGCAACAATGGTTAAGTTAATATAATTTCATTGGAGAATCAAAAACTGTATGTCTGGAAGCACAGCTTTTATCTTCCCCTTGCTGCTTTGCTGCACCTGCTGCTGTCTCCCCCCTGACACTGTTTTGGCTGCTGCTTTGCTGCTTTGCTGTCGCTTTACTCCATCCTCACCTTCTCTAAGGTCGTTATATTCTGTACTAGTTTATTTTGTCTATACTGTTATATTTAGTGTAACTGTAAAAATACCATTTCATTTTCTGACTTTCCAAATCCTGAGTTGTAGTGAATTTACACTCTGGGGCAGATTTACAAGATATAAGTTATTGGGGGAGGGATCCACTCTAACCCATAACAACTACAGAAGAAATTTTGGTAAGCTAGGACTTTTGAAATGTTTGTAAATCTCTCTGTGTCGTACTTGCAGACAAGGACTTCAAGGATTCTGAAAAACAAGTTAAAAATTAGATCATTTTCAAATGCTGTCTTTCTAAATTGCAAAGATGAGATCAACATTCTTGTGTGCAGGTATGTCTTAAATGCTTCTAAAAATGTGCATTTTGATTATTATCATAATCAAATTCCCACAATAGCTGCAGGTACATAATACCCTCAAAAATCTATATATATGGGCTGGACAGTACGTTTCTTCCCATTATTATTTAATATATTCCACTGATTTTCCATTTATACCTATTTTTTTCATATAAGAAATAATTATGTTCTCCACTTAGCTGTCCATAGTGTTACAGCAACACAAAATAACAAGGTTTCAGCCTTCTTATCTAAATGGCAAATGTAGTCCTGAACCTTATTTAAGATGTCTTCAAAACAGACAGGGTTAAATGTTCACAGCTAGATCTCTGAACCATTTTCCAATGCTTCAGTGCCTGAGGACTTCAAGGATGGGCTGTCTATAGGTTTTATGTCACCTCTTTTTCATGCAAAAGAGGAAAGTGATCTTTAACAGCAAAGGTCACTGCAATTTCCTGTTGTACCACAGACTCAGCCTGGCAAAAGCATCTGACCTACAGTATTTATTAAAAGTACTCTCTCATTGTAAGAGGCTCAGCTGGGATATCAGGCTGCAAAGTAATTTCTAAGTCTTTCTACAACATGGTGGAACTTACTAACTGCACTTCTTCGGGTCCTATGCATGCCCCTTTTCTTCAATTTCAGTAACACACACCCCTAGATTTTCATACACTACCCTAGACTACAAATTACGTTGCCCTCCGCCATGAGCCTGAGGCATTGTCTAGCCTTGCATTCTGGCTTTTCTACACTGCCTTAGGTTTTATAAAGTTCTTGTTAATTCTTTTTTTTTCTTTTTTTTTTTTCCCCAGAAGGGAATTCATGTATATTCTTTTTGTGGAGTAGTGGAGAAACGAATCTAGTGACAGACAGGTAGGAGAAACAGAGAGAAAAATCTACAGGTAAGAGCAGATGACAGCAATGAGGTTGTCATACATCTGGATGATGAAGTAACAGATGGTGCTCTTGACACATTACATTTTGTATTAAAAAAGCTACTACCCTTTACAAACCTTTGAATGTGTTTTAGAATGTTTGTCACCTTACAGATTTCCACTAAATGGTTTTAATTTTATTTCTATATATAATATGAAAAATAGGAATGCTACCTTTTAGTGTTTCATAAAACACAGTTACTTTCTGACCGGGATTAGAATCAATACAACCACTTCCTCTTGTTTCCTTGCTGGATGCTGTATGTTGGGTCTGTGTTACCATCTATGTTTCTTTTCCCTTTGTACCCCATATTTGATTGTTCTGACAATGTGTTTTGCTCCATTTCTGTAACTAATCTCAGACCTTTAGTAAGATAATGTAAGACTAGATTGGTTTTCCATGATCCTCATTGACATTCCACTATATATTTTTTTCAAGTTTATAAAAAGGGCCAGAGAATACTTTTATGTCTAAATCATTTATATGAACATGGATAGACTATTATAGCTGCATAATCTTTCATTAATATTATAACTGTATAATCTTTTATTAGTAAACCTCTTAGATACTGGCCCTGTTGCAGATTAATTCTGCTAGAGAGGAGATGTCTGTGACAGCTTAGGAATGGCAAGTAGCAGAGTTACTGTTCTGGGAGGCATCACCATGACTGATGTTTTCTAATGCCACATATAAATGAGGACAGAGTAGATGATCATACAATCATAGAACCACCCAAACTGGAAAGGACCTCAAAAGATGCCCTGGGTCAACCTTTTGTAGAAAAGGGAGCCTAGATGAGATTACATAGCATGCTGCCCAATCACATCTTGACAACCTCCAGCTACGGAGATGCTACCACATCCTTGGGGAGATTGTTCCAGTGATTGATCATTTTCACTGTGAAAAATTTCATTCTGACGTCAAGATGAAATCTCTCTTGGTGTAATTTGAACCTGTTGCTCCTTGTATTCTCTACGTGGCACCTGTGAATAGAGAACTTCCATTTTCTTTGTAGTCACATAAGCATTATTTTAAAATAGAATTCTTCTTTATAATAAAATAAGATTGAAGTAAGATTGATGTTGTTACTGATTATGTCCATTAATCTCCTATTATATAGTCCCCTATTAAGTTAATAAGTAAAATAAGGCTATGATTCAGATTTCCAAAATTTTCTTTTAAAGTTATAAATACATAATCAGTAATTAAATTATAGATTTAAGTTGGTCTGAGCAAGAAATCTAACAATTTCTAATTTGAGGGGAAAATTGCTTCCTACTATTTTGTATCTTTTGGGTTATTTGGTCCACATCTAGTGATCATATATTCCTTAATGTAATTTTTTTCTCTTGAGACCTTTTAGACAGTAGAACAAATCCATTTATATTTCAACCTCTCTTTTCCCCTGGTTAGTAAGTTCAGTTCAAAATATGTAATATTTCTTCAAATCTGGACTTTCCAAAACCCAATGCTAAAATGTTGTATATAAAGTAATTTGTGGTTAAACTTTGGTTTCCACTCTACTATATAAATGCAAATATAATGTTTTCCATTAGAATAACTGCCTTGTGCCTTCTTAGTAGAGGCATTGGAGGCTGAAAAGTAGAGTAGAATCCATTTTCATAATATTGCAACTTCTCTCTGAGCTCCAATCTAAATATTTCCATCTGTCAGATTTCTTATTTAATATCCTGTATAATGGCAGTTGCAGGAAAAGAGGGAGCACTCATTTTTATTTCACTTTCTTTTGCCAGGCTTTGGTGGTCTCACAGTTTCTTCTTGAATTGCAGAAATGCATGTGTGAAGATTTACAGTTCCTTCCCTCTGCCAAGATGTGTCCTAGAAATTCAAAGTGCCATTCAGTTCCATACATTATCGAATGCATTTTCTAATATTAAAAAGCAAAAAACCAAAATAAAACAAAACAAAAAAACAAACAAAAACCCAAACCAAACCAACAAACGAACAAAAACCACCCAATCAGTTTTCCTTAAACCAAAACTAAGATCTCTGCTGAGGTGGAAGGAAACGTATAAAAACGTGTGGGAATACAAAAGTAGAATCTGTGGAACATCTCTTTCTCTTTATGTAAATGCATGAAATAAAACACTTGTGTTGCAGAATCTGTTGTCCTGACATCAGCCCTGGATGCTACTGTCACCTTTGACGTTGTTTAGGTGAATACGTAGCAACCAGTAGCCTCTAGGTTCACCAGTAAACTGATAAATTCCTGTCAGATTTGCTAGTAAAGGGAGGAAAATCATAAACAAGGAGTTCCAGGAAATCAAAAGGTCAAAATATCACATGAAAATACAAGTTTCAATTTTCAGTGAACCTTGTGAAAGCAGCTGTGGATCACAGATGATCCACCTCTGTGATCTGTTTTATGCGATTCATCCACAAGCAATTGCTCTGAGTTAAAGACTTGATGTGTAAGGTTGTGGTTAAGCAGTTTGGGTTAGCAGTTGGGTTTGGGTTAGTAGTTGGATTTGATTCTTCCCAAAGCCCTTGCACCTATAAAAACCTATTTCTGTTCTTTCATTGCTTAATTATGATTTTAATATCCTAAAATGTTTTCTAGATTTTAAAACTACTTTTTTCTCTCTGCATTAAGTCAGATATTCAAAGTGTCAAGAAAATACAATATCCAATACACAAAGGAGTATCAAATGCCCACAAATCAAAGCCTGCCTGCTCTTCCAAGGACTGCCTAGGAGTAAACATTAGGAAAATACAGAGAAATCTCCCAGCATGTCCTATACAAGAGTCTAAAATCCATGACTCCATAATGAAAAGTAAATATATGACTGTCCTTCACTGCCAAGCTGTTAATCCATAATGTGAAGCTGGCCTCTGTTGTCAACACTGATATATAAATCATATCAGACAAAAAAAAGAACCAATATTCCTTTCTTAAGCCCAGTGCAAACATTTGCAATGCCTAAGCCCTTCCCCCCCCCCCAATTTTATTTCCCCTTTTTCACATCTCCATCACTTGCTGGTTTCTCTTGGATTGGGAAGAGTAGAAAAGTTGGGGGGACCCTGTTTGCAGTGTTCTACAAGGAATTTCAGCCCAATTTCCTAAGCCAAAGAGGTTCCAATAACACCACCCCACCCACTGTTTGGTCCTTCATAAAACCATGGCTCCTGCTGCTCAAGACTTCTGGGAACAGGAAAGTATGGAGAAAGTCAACAACTAAGTCTCCAGTGACATTCATATTAGTTGGACAGGGCCCTAAGTGAAAAAGGGCATGAAATTAACTGAGTTTTGTCACTTGTAAAGCTCCCGCTGAGCTCATTTCAGGTTCAAAGCCTAGAACTATAATTGTGTTGCTCATTAAAATAATGGAACAAATATTGAGGGAAAAATAACTAAATCCAGGGCAGTAGTGCCAAGAGCGATAAACAGCATGGGTTTATAAAGAACAGATTTTGACTTAGAAACAGATTGCCTTTTCCTAACACAACTACAAAGGGTCAAATTCTGCTATGTTTGTGAGGGCTGACTTGCACTAAAGGAACTACCTATTCCCAGTAGCACTTACTTGTGTGAATAATGGTCTTAAATTTGGAGCTATAATAAGCAGATGAAAGGAGAGCAGTAGATTAGTATTGTGCTCCATTATATTTTACTGATTAAGGGTAAATTTCCAGATAAGTTTTGTGATGCAGGAATCTTGGTATCACTGGGAGTATTTTCAGTTTGGCTTGTACATAGTATTGTCATGTGAGTTAATACCCTAGCTAAAGCAGTATAACAAAACAAAAACAAAAACAAAAACAAAAACCAAACACAAAAAACCACTAATGACAAGTTTGTCATTAGCAAAGTACAGCTCTCTGCAAGGTACTTTGAATGCCATGCCAATGTGGCTTCATTCAGTCGGAAATGCAAATTGAAGAAAATCTCTTGAGGGGAACTCCTATACTGAATAATAACACATTGGGATTGCAATAATTATGTTGTGAAAGTGAGAAACCTGAAAAGGTGTTAACAGGTATGTGGGGAAGTGCTATTTCAATGGGATTCAAGCATACAAGAGTCAAAACTGTTGGTCTGCACTTACATGTTGAAAACATATGGAAAATACTGACGGAGATGCCTAGGAAAACGCTTCATGTCACAAAGCAGGTTCATCAACAGACCACCTAACACTCTGAGCTCCAGTACTTACTTGTTTGGAGAAGCATATACAGCTGTAAAGATATGCAACACATTGAAGGAAGAATAATGTAATCAGATCCAAGGAGATAATGTATCAGCTCTTTTGTAGAAGATAAGGGGAGATTATCTACAGTAATATGGCTGTATCTACACCTATCTACAAATCTTTGATAAAGGAGCAATGTAATAATCCATCAGGCACATGGCATGAAATTGAGAGGGGAAAATGAAAGACAGTGTTTAGAGGAACTTTGTGCAATGCTGGGTGGAATGTCTTGTCTTAGGCATGGCAGCTAATTCAGCCTGGCATAAAAATAATGATACTCTAAAGGCAGCAGAGTCTCACAGCAGCACCCAAACTCCAGTAATGCCTGATTTAGCGAGGGATTTATCCCTGTCTGGTGCAGCAAAGGGTTTAAGGATAGAGTTATGCAGGGATTATTCTGGAGTTAACTGTTTGCTATTGCTAGAAATTATCAGATTATTTTTTTCTCTGAAATCTTTTCCAGAGTCTTTAAGGATTAATAAAGCCTTATTTAGTCAGGCAGTCCCAGCAAGGAATTAATAGAAATATTTGCAGATTTTTTCCCATGTCAGTGCATCATGGTCCAAATGTTTTCATTTCCTCCTTACTTTTCAGCTGGTCTAAACTATCATTGCACTGTTGAAATCAATTGTATGTAAGCACCTGCCACTCCCAGGTGTCCAGTATTTATCAGTTATTCTTGTCGCCAGTGCCAAGAAAGAAAAAGGAATCATTTGTTTGTTCCTTTGATGACATGGAGTGAGAAAATGAAAAAACTCTATGTACTGTTTTATAAGATCTCTAAACCTCAAGCATGGAAGAAAGGTCAATTATTGCTAGTGGGAAAAATAAGCTTCCATGTAGAGTTCTTTGATAAACCACAATATATTTTGGACAGAAAGAGAGAGTACATGAGCCTCCATTTTCTCCTTAAAGCTATTGAATCAAGTGGAAATCTAGGCTGGAGGGGAAAAAAATACTACCTACCCATATCCTTTGTAAAGTGAAGTGTTGTAGTAAAATTGCTTTCTGATTTAATTTGGCTTATGCTAGCTGTGCTGCACTTGGTGAGGCAGTGTGAATCCAGTTATCTTCAGCATGAGCAGGATCAGCCTATGCATCTTATCATCACCGTGGAGCAACTGGAGTGCTAGTTGTTTATCACAGAATTATAGAGACATTCAGGTTGGAAAAGACCCTCAGGGTCACCAAGTCAAACCAACAACCCTGCTCTATAAGGTTCACCCTAAACCATATCACCAAGCACCACATCCAAATGACTTTTAAACACAACTGGGCTTGGTGATTCAACCACCTCCCTGGGCAGCTCATTCCAATGCCTGACCACTCTTTACATGAAAAAAAAATTTCCTTATATCTAGTCTAAACCTACCCAGTTGCAACTTGAATCTGTTACCTCTTGTTCTTCTGCTCATTTCCTGTGAGAAGAGACCAGCACCAAGCTCTTCACAATGTCCTTTCAGGTAGCTGTAGAGAGCCATGAGGTCTCCTCTCAGCCTCCTCTTTTTCAAATTAAACAGCCCCAGCTCCTTCAGTCACTCTTCATAAGATTTATTCTCCAGGCCCTTCCCCAGCTTCGTTGCCCTCCTCTGCACTCACTTCAGCACCTCCACTGCAATGAGGTGCCCAAAACTGAACACAATACTTGAGGTCTGGCCTCGCCAGAGCCAAGTACAAGGGGACAATCACCTTCCTACTCCTGCTGGACACAGCATTTCTAACACAAGCCAGGATGCCATTGGCTTTCTTTGCCACCTGGGCACACTTCTTGCTGATATTGAGTTGCTTGTCAATTACAACCCCCTGTCCCCTTCAGCTAGACAGCTTTCCAGCCACACTTCCCCAAGCCTGTAGCATTGCTTGGGGTTGTTGTGACCCAGGGACAGGAACTGGCATTTGGCCTTGTTGGAGCTCATTCCATTAACGTTGGCCCATCAATTCAATCTATCCAAGTCCCTCTGTAAAGCCTCCCTACCCTCATGATGATCAACACTGCCACCTAACTCGGTGTCATCTATGAACTTACTGCTGACGCAGTCTATGTCTTCATCAAGGCTGTCATTATGGTTAGTCCATATGTATGCAACTAATTACTCTCTCAACCAATGCAAAACTTAACCTTAGTAAGGATTGTAGATTTGGTTCTGAATAGTTTGCTTGTAACACTACACTAAAAATTAAATTAAAAATCACTTTAGCTGAATTTTATTGCTGTATCTACAAAATAAGAAAGTAGCTATTATTGTCATTCTTTCATAAATGCCAGCGCTTTTATTACCTTAACTGCACTGAGTTTCAGAAATGTTGTGAATCTCTAGGGCATAAGATTGTATTTAACAAAAAAATCCCAAAACAAGCAAACAAAACAAACCACCAAAAAAAAAACCAAACCCAAACCCACACACATCACGGTGTGTTCAGTGTCTTGTGTTAAGATTTGTTGATGAAAAGATAACCAAAATAATTGTTCAATTATATCTTAAATTATACCAATCAACTCTGAGATAAACAAGCTGCCTCACAGTATGGGTTTTCATTGATGAGGAAATAACTTAGTATGAAAAAGGCTTTAATCTTCAAACACATCTTTTTCCTGAGCCACAATGAAGGATTGATATCATATTCTAAACTAATCAGTCACACTGATTTTGTGGACAAACGTTAATGAACTATTCTTGGCATGGAGCAATAAAAACTCATTGTGAATGCAAATATCAGGGGGGGGAAGAATATTCATTTGTTTCTATACAACTTGCAACTATAGTTTTGCAACAACGAGGGTGTTAAATCATTGATTTTTTTTTCCAGAATATTAAAAATTTCAAATGTATACCCAGCATATATCAGATTAATGCCATCCCAGTTCTTCCTCCATAAATAAAAATGCTGCTCTCCCCCGCCCAGCAGTTTTTATCCTCTCTTCTATTACCATTTCACACCTAACTTAGTTTCGTACAGTGACTTTACAGAGAATAATATACTGGCCTCTGAAGGCACTGGAAAAGCTCCCCAAAACTTCAGTGAAGTCTGAAGTAGCCTTGCAAAGAACAAATGTAAGAAAGTCTTTCCAGGAGTTATGACAGTTATATAGGAATCCTGACTCTGTCCTCCAGCCATAGTGCTTTGAAGAACCTCAAGGAGTTTGGAAAGACTATCTAAGAATTTTTTTGCAGTAGTAGGCAAGGCTTATTTCAAAGTATGTCTGTCATAGATTTTGATATGACAAGACACAAGAAAAACTTAGCATGCAAAAGCAAAACAGCCTAAATGTTTTGTGCTAGTAACAAAAGCAGGCTTAATGCTACAGAACACTAGTTAGGCAACAGAAGAATACTCAAACTTTTTGCAGAGTCACAGAACATTAGGGGTTGGAATGGACCTCAAAAGATCATCCAGTCCAACCGCCCTGTCAGAGCAGGATCATCTAGAGTATGTCACACTGGAACACATCCAGGCGGGTTCTGAATGTCTGTGGAAAGGGAGACTCCACAAGCTCTCCGGGCAGCCTGTTCCAGTGTTTTGTCATCCTCAGAGTGAAAATGCTTTGACATTGATACAGCTATGGAAAACTTCCTTTAGCAATTCTTGCACCAGCAATTACAACTATAATGACTACGCCCAGGAAAGGGCTCTGAATTCTTGTCTCATGCCTATTTGCAATTTCAATAGAACACCTTGAAGAATAATCTCCAGACGCGAGGTAACTGTTTTGGTTGGTTCCCATGACTGGGTAAAGCAGAGCACTGTCCTGTTTCATCTGAAGGGAAACATAATGGAAAGTCACAGGCTTTCATACCCAAGCAGGAGCAATCTCACACTTACAGCAGCGATGGAAGTGATTGGGAGATGTTTCTTTTGCAAAAGTGTCTGCAGGAATGCAGAAAAGCTATCAGAAAGCAAAACTCTGACAGGAACAAACCTTCTGTAATTCAGTTCTAGTTGAAAAGACTTGAAATTGAGAGAAGGCATTGGCTTTCCTTGTGTTTCCTCAAGCTTAATAACTGCTTTTCAGGAAAGTGCACCGATGAGAGAAACTCATGATTCCACTACCACTTTTCCCCCTAACATGAGGCACCTCCTCATATTTTGCTGACTTTTCAGATTAAAAAGTAGTAATGCCTTTTTATAGTTCAAATAAAACATTGTTTCCCTATAGGATCTCTCCTAATTGAGCATCTGTATACAAACCAAGGAACCTGGATTTTGTTTTAGCCTTGTAAATAAGAAGCCTTGGATGTGATCCAGCCAAATAATTGACAGTCTGGTCACAGCTGGCAGCCATTTCAGTAGGGTTTCAAAATACAAGGAAAAGAAGGAGATCATATACAAAGTATACACTTTTTACAGGATAGTTCTCACTAAAATAGGATATCTACTTCATCTGTAAATCTCATAACTCTGTGGCTAGAAGAAATAACTCTCTGTACAGTGCTAATTCCTGCCTAATGCTGCCCTTCCAGTAGAGGCATCTCAAAGTAAGTCTTCCTCTGCGGCAACAGCCACCTTACCTTCACACAGAGCTTTGAAGACAGTAGACAGTAGAATCTAATCCTTCTCTGCTTAAATCTTGACTCACAGTAATGGCTATTGTGATTGAATACTTGATCAATACATTCTTAAATCTGAATAGAAGTTTAAAATTTATGCAACTACTGAAAAATTAAACATTAAAATGACAATGCCCAGGAAGTGCACAGGACCTTTCAAAAATGTGGACTGTGTTTCTCCAATGTGTTCATTGGACTAGATGATCTTTTGAGGCCCCTTCCAGCCCCTGACATTCTGTGATTCTGTTCTGATGATCCTCATCTTTCTCCTCTCTCATTTTCTTGAATTTGTGCACGTTCTTGAGATGCCCACCATGCTGTCTGGCTAGTCAGAACACTTTGTGAATTGCATTAATAATATTTGGTTTATATTCCAAATAACCTTGGAAGTGTTATGAGAGGAGTAAAAAGGCATTTGGAAGCTTTTATTAGGTGTGTAGATGCAAGTTTTCTTTTAAAGTAAAAGCTTACAGTTTTCTTTTAAAATAAAACTTACTATAGTTTCTATTTCAAAAAGTCTTATTGGGTGCTGGTTTTATTCAGTATGTAATAGTAAAGTCTTGCAATATCTAAATCTCTTTCAGATGGTCATAAATGGTCTTATAGAACCTTTTTATGCTTTTTAAACAAATATACTCATTCAAAAGATAAGTGTATGAGATCTGCTGATATTCAGTGGAATGCTTCAGTCTGGCTTTGGTTTGTATGTATAAAAGTTTGTGTATCTGGCTTTTTTCTGAAGTTATTTTTGCTCCATCTGCTTGAGCCTAGATTATAATCTCCTTCACATGAATGGATAGTAAAAAATCTTTACAGAGGTACACATCTGCAAGTTCTACTATTACAAGAGGAGTCCAGAGATAGTAAACCATCTATAAGCATCATTTCGATAGCTTCCCTTGGATTCCTCTTGCTAATTTTTACAGTGACAAGAACACATTTTTCTTTGTTAAAAAATTTACCTTATTTTTGGTTAAGAGTCTCACCGCACTTTGGGTGTATGTGAAAGGATAAGGCAAATCTACAAGATGAGATTTGGAGGTTGAAATGAGGAGAGGAAAAAAGTTATTTAAATGTCTTGTTGGTCATGTGAAGAGTTATTAACAATAGCCAGAGCTATGTCACATTGACAGGCTAATGTGAAAAAAAATAGAGAACTATGCTTCCTTTCTAAGATTTCTTTCTACTCTAATAATTTAATGCATTAACTGTACAGTAATTGCAATAGGGTTTGATATTTAAATATATTTCATCCATTGTCACATTAAATTTTAGGGAAAAGTCTGAAAGTGGAGATAAATTGTTGGATTTCAGCTTAAATGAAAAATATACCCTAAAAATTTTCCAGAATGGAAAAAAAATGTTTTAGTTACTGCAAATGTTGTAGAGACGAGTTGTAGTACTAAAAACATAAAATAGAATAATAGTGGGTGATGAAAAGGCCAGAATAGGGCTGTCAAATTTTAGATTTTAACATATGGACTGCTCACTCCCTGCTCTGTTTGCTAGTCATTCCCAGATGGCGTCTTCAGTGAGTGATGGTGAGGGGAAAGGAGCAGGTGGCAATGGCATTTTAATTTTTATTTTTTTTTTACATATATCAAATTAAAATTCTCTGTTCTATATAAAAAAGGGAAATGAGAAAAGAACACAGGAATTATGGGAAAAGGTAATGCATGACTTGGAGTTTGAGGCTGAAATTAATGAAACCCTGTTGTTATGGGCTTATGAGTCAGGAATCAGAGTCAGGATCCAGATTTGTGATCCCTCGGAAGTAGTGCTTAACAGTTTTCATGTAGGGCCTTGTCCAGCCCACAGTATGGCATGCCCCAGCAGAAAGAAGCTGCTCACCAGAACTAAGTTAGCTTCTTCTTTGGTGAACAATGCATCAGAGCTCTCAAACACACCTTAAAGACAGGTTTGCATATATGTCTAAATGTATTTGTTTGGATGGAAGCCTTATGCCAAAAAGCTTGGGCTTGTGGTTTTGGTGCTAAACATCTGCGTTTATGATGTCAGGGATGATACTGATCTCTTCAAGCCTAAGGGTAGATTTCTGCAAGAAGTTTCTTATAAGAAACATCCTTTCACTTCTCTGTTAACTCTTTGTTGGTGACTATTGTTGGCATCTGCCACGTCCTAGTTTAGAGAGTGACTACGCCTCCAGATGCTTACTCCAGCCTTTTACTTACAGTGAGCCCTTCATATCTGGCAGGAAGAGCTCCTACTCCACAGTATTTGTCTCCACTGATCCACGTTTGTGTCTGAGTGTATCACTAATTGGCAATGTTTTTCCAGAATATGTGTTACATTTCTCTATGTGATAGAATAAATCTAAAACTTGTTTTTATTCCCCTATTGTTTGCAGAAATTACCTGGTTTTGTGGGTTTTGGTTGTTTTGTTTGTTTGTTTTTCTCCCAGTCTTTCTAGCATAGCTGATTGAGAATCGAAAAAGAAAAAGGGCACAAATTTGAAAAGTCTCTGTTACAGATAGGTATGTAAGCCCTACTAAATTAATGAACCTGATCAGTACTTCTTTTGTTATTCTCAGAAATCCTGCATGTTATGTCTGCCTGTGGAGATCAGTAAGGTGTTAGGAAGCAGTTCATAAAGAGTTAAATTTCTAATACATAATCATAACACTTAAAATGTCCTCTTTTTTTGCTAGGCTGGACAAGACTCAATGGCACAATCAAAAAACATTGAAATGAACCTCAGAGCTTTGTAAAAACCAGCACTGCATAATACATCTCATGACCATTCTAAATCACTGCCATGTAGTGCTAAAAGCTCTGTCTTTTTTTGAATCCAAGGCAACTTAAAGGGAATATTGATTTTCCCTTTACTGGGAAATGAGAATCACATATTAAGAATGAAAGTTGCAGACACAATGTAATGACCTTTCTCCTTGGCTTCTCTTTTCTAACACAAACAGAACCATTTTCATTGCTAGAGTGGATATTAAACAGTAAATCTTGTAGCAATGTATTTGCAAGTGTCTGTACTTGTTTTAGCCAATTAGCATACTTATCACAAGAGAAAAAAAAAAGAAAAGAAAAAAAGAGTAGATACAGCTTTTAATTTCTGGAGATATCAGTTCCATCCACAAAAACATTGAAATGTCTCCAGCTGGAGGTCTATTCCATCTGTCTCAGTACTGGAGGGAGGAGGGTTACATTCTCCCTGCAATTTTAATGCTGATGTATGATTTAAGTTAAGCAGGTAATTTCACTGAGGGCAGAGGACCTTGGCTGACCTCTATTTTATTCTATGCATGTTTTTGTAGCACAGTCTCACATATACTTATCTATTAAACGGTGTTTCAGGTCACAGACATGTCAGTATTCTATTTACTGCTTTAATTACATAGAACTTAAAACAAACTTATCAATATCTGACACATTACCTTAAGGGGAAATATCCTAACCGTGAAACAGCATGAGAGTTATACTAAAGCCACCTGAAACAAAAAACTTCAATTTCCCACAAAGCCATTAAAGACAGGTTTTGTTTTCACACCTGCTGTGCTTCCATCTAATCACCTATTGTAAGAGTTTCTGAAACAATGGGTTGAAGCTGCACATGCTTCCAACTATTTGATGGTTAGTTCCTTATCTCTTAATTTAGACTAACTGCAATTTCCTCCTTGGTTATCACTTCTTTCCAGTTAAAGCTGCTCCTAAGTCAGCAATGTGTGCATGTGTGCATGAGTGTGTGTTAAACAGCATTCTTGACCTGCTTTCTCTGCTGCTGGGGAGGAATATTGTGGAATTCTCATGGTGGGTATTTGAAATGCAACTCAGTGCAGCCTTCCACTTAGCCCAGCTGTGAGTGAGAGTTGTAACACAGTAACGAGAAAATGAAAAATAGATCCACGAAACCTGAAAGCCTCACAATTCATTGTGCTCCTTGCTTCTATGTTGTTCATACATTTGTAAGGGAGCTCATATTTTGAAAGCTCAGGAGTTCCTGGCAATGCACACTGCTGGTAAAAACCACAGTGACTGGCAATTTGAATTAACGTGGATAAGACGAGTTTAAATTCCTTGTCATCTTCAGTTGTTCAAACAGCATCCCTGTTTTGTAAGAATGATAGATATATATAGGGAGAGACAATGTCTGGTATCTTTAAACAAGGAACTTTATCAGAATAGAAAAATTGGAATTCATTGTAAGCAATTTTGTTACTCTTTGTTACTTCTTACTCTACTGAAGAGATTTTGACTAGAGTCTTGTCTCCCTGGTACAAATCCAGTCATTAGTCAGAATAGAGGAGCAGTTGGTTCTGAGCAACTTGTTCTTCGGGATTTTCAAGTCTCAGCCATGCTTTTGTTTCTGATCAGGCCAGGAGGAGTTTTTGCCCCTCTGAAGACCTGGTCGTTTACCAGCTAATTCTAGGGTGTCTTATCAATCCGAGTGAGCTGAAGACCACCTGGGATTTTGTCACAACCTGGTGTTCCAAGCCAGCTCTGGGCAGCAGGGAGGGTGGTGATGAGATTCAGAGATTTCCCTTAGAATAAATGAAGGTGAAATGACACCAAACGGCTGATGAGGTAGGTTTATTAGATCCAGTGAAAACTCTCTATCACTTACACCTTAATGACACTTGGTTGAACTGGAGCAGAGGGAAAGCAGGAAGAAAAAGGAGAGGAAAACAGAGTAGGGAGGAGAGAGAGAGAGAAAGTTAAGAAGTAAGAGAGAGAGAGAAGTATCACACCCTTGGTTTCTGTGAGGTTTCACAGGCATAGTCCAAGTTCTTTGCTGGTGAGTGTACATCCCAGCAAGGCCTTCTGTGGAAGATGTGGACCTCTGAAGTTATGGTCCTTTTATACCCTTTTGGCAGGGGAAAGCTGTCTCTCCAAATCACAAAGAGGTGTGCACCAGTTCCCTACATTGCAATGTCTATCACCTGCTTTACTGTGGCACTGTTGTAGACGTTTTAAAATAAAGAAAGATGGAATGCCCACCTCTTCAAAAATTATTTCTTTCCATTGCTAAGCCATTTTGCCAGGCCAGCAACTCTTCTCAAAAGCTATTAAGTGCCATCAAAGCCATCACCCTGTCTATGCAGACCAAGTATGTCATGCATTGTTTTGAGTCATTGGCTCTCACACCTTCGTCTTAGCATCAATCAAGTCTTGACATTCTGCTATGGGCGTTGATGTTTTCTGTTAGAAATTTTTTCTCTTGGTCAATTTTATCAGTTCTGATCATCATAGTTTCAGATGAGGTAATTTATATGAAGTAAGATGTGAGAAAATTGCAGACCCCATGGACAATCAGGAGTTCAAGTCCCAAGTACATCTCAGTTGCAGGTTATGCTGCTCTGGTATACCTATCAACAGAGAAGTTTGATTTGTCAATATTTGCATGTTACATTGGCACATCATAGGAGCTCCAGTTCATCATCTTTTGGGATATGTGGATTTCTATTAACCAATATGACTTTTCCTAGCTTATTCCACGATATGTCATGGGCTTGATGTGACATATCCAAAGTATCATGTTTCTAAAATTTGTAATTTGCATGAGCAGTTACCTCTAGTCTGTTCAAAGTATTACATCGGGAAAGATGCTTTCATAATAGGATGCCTGGATCTAGTATGTAGAAGAGGAAACTGTGAAAAGAACAACCTGAGCATGCCTAATGGGATCCAGAGAAAATTATGATTGTTCTCTCAACTGAGAGAAGAATTAGGAAGATTGCCTTTATCAACAAAAGTGTTTTGGAAAAATTTTAGGAACAGAGACAGAGGAAAAGAAGAGTGGGGAGAGGAAACATGTATTTTAGAAAAAAAGCTCCCATGAGACAGAAGTAGTATGTTGAACATGGGAGGTTATGGGTGAACTTGCCAAAGTATCTCTATCTAGGGGTTGGGGCACCAGACAAGCTGCAAGAAGCTGGCCAGTTGGAACCAGTAAGTTGAATGAAAGAGCTTTCAGGCCAGATCAACAGGGAAGGAACGGAGCTGCTACTGTTTGATTAAGTGAGCCTACAGCACAGACTCTTAAGAGGGAATTCCCCTTTGGCTTCAAGGGGAATATAGCATTGCCATGTGATCCTGGAAGGACTGGCATGCCATTTGTGTTGGAAAGGTCAACATACCTGCTTGCCATAGAAGCTAAGGTGGTGAACATACTGCTGGATAAATTCAGATTCATTTAAACTGTTAGTGCAGCCATCGGTTCATTTAAGAGGTTTGTTGAGTATTTTTGTCTGCCACCATCTGATGATTATAAATTCTGAGCCTTAAGAATATCATTAGTTACAAACGTAATTTGTTTCTGATGATCTCGTTGTGTGTTTTAATGCTTTTAATTCTCTTACTAGTAGACCATATTGGTTAATACAAAATGGTAAGTAAAAATGAGGATGGAAATTTTTGTTACAGTAATGAAGATGAAAATCACAAAAAAACCCACCATCATATTTCATAGCATGAGTGGAATGACTGAGGTCAGGAGGAACTTGACCTGTGTCCCTATATAGTCCATAATCACCAAGTATGTCACTTGGGGTTCATAACTTCATCCTAAATGTCTTGCGCATACCATTTGTAGAAGAGTAAAACTTGGTATTATTCTTTGGCCTTCCTCAGCATTGTAGCCTCTGTGCTCCTTTGGTGCTTGAGTATTTGGAGAGTTAACATTCGAAGTAGTCACTTTCTATAGCTACTCCACAGAACAAAAACTTGTGCCTTTATTTGATCTCTGTTCTTGTTCCATTAAGACATCTATCACTTTTTAGATGTCCCAGGAGCAAGCTCAACATCTCATTCATCAGCTACATTTCCCCTTTTAGCATTTTCTGTCAATGAAACACAGTAACACCAATGTATATTATAGGCATTTTTTCATTGCAGAGCTAACTAATATAATTTGAGATAATGATTTAGAAAACCAAGTCTGCCTGAAGTGCAGGGCATATTAGAACTTCTAAGACATACAGCTTTTGTCTGACAAGGGGCAACGAGGAGTGAGGCATACATTTTTGTAGAAAGTACAGAGCCCTTGGAATGATATAAAAGGCAGCTTTCTGCTATTTTTGGATAAGCAATGAAACAGCCCTTACTCTGCCATTACTAGTTGCTTTTGAAGATTGTACTTGCATTGCCATTAGCAGCATAAGCAGTGGGAGTGATGGATAATTTGTTGTGGTTAAATCTGAGTGCGGTTATGCTTACAGTAATCAAGTGAGTGTCATCCATTTTGAGAAAAAGCATAACAGGGTTTTTTAATTAAGGTATGAGGATGAGTGTTCATACCTGTCTTGCTTTTAATAGCAAGACATGAGATAACAGTGGATAATTTGTTACTGTTGTTAAAATTGACATTTACCTTAAAGAAGTAATGTACACAAGCCACCTTAACTCATTTCATTGTGAATACTTCCCAAGCTGTCCCATATAGTGCATTTGTTTTTCTCTCAATCTGAGCATTTGTGAGGCTACACAGATGGGTGAAACAGGGGATCCAGCAGAAGTCATGACAAGACAAATATTCTCTGTGAACTTATAATGAAAGATCACATCCGTTTCCAGGGGCTGAACTGAAGTTGCACAGGCAATCTTGGATTTTCTAACTTTTTCTAACTTTTAAGTCTCCAACACAGAGACTGCAGAGTAATCCCTTTATCTACTTCTAAATGTCATTTTGTATAGTTTCAGACCTGAAAAAAAGCAAGCACAAAATGTTTATTTTTGAACTTGTACTGATCTCTAAATGTGTCATCAACAAGGCACAGACCTTTAGACTCATAGATCATAGTGCTGCTATGTCAAGCATTATTTTCCACAAAAGTTGGTTTGAGATTTAGAAATTCAGTTCCAGAAGAATGTGACCTGCATATCCTTCATGGTCTCCCTATCTTCCCCTTTTCTACAGTTTTCCATCTTTTACAGCTCTTGTTTCTACCCTGTCCCTCTTCTCCCATCTTTTACAGCTCTTGTTTCTACCCTGTCCTTCTTCCCCTTGTCATATGTTCTTCTTCCAGTCCTGCCTCATCTCTTGTTTGCACTTCCTCCATCCCAGGTCCCTGTTAGCTGTCCTTGTTCCCCTGAGAGAATGAAGCTTGCCTAAGGGAGGTGGAATCTTTGTAGAATCTGCAAAACAATCACCAAAGCTAATGCATTACCCTCCTTTAAATCTCTCAGAACTGCCTGCTTTGACATGCTTACAAAACATTCAGCAGCAGCTGGGTGCTGCATCTATTGCGAGTGTCAGTCATCTGTTTTGCAGAAACATCTCACTGTTCCCTGTTGCTCTTTCACTTCATTATACCTTCTTACTGTCTCTCATCATTAAATTAATTATGAATGTCTATGAGCACAAAAAGGCTCTTTGTTGTATAGTGCCAGGCAGGATTAGCACTACAACAACTTGGATGATGATGGTATTTTAAAATGTGTGCCATCATCACAAACACGCAATCTTGAAAACTCAGGGATGAGAACCTCAGAAATGAGCTCTGGAGCAAGTTACTGTCTGTCATACTATGCATCATCACTTTCTGAATCCTACCATCCCTAGATTGTCAAGATGATTCACTAAAATCATCTTTAAGTCTGGTCCTTGAATATCTTCAAAGGGACTGTAGGCAGGAAGTCATCCCAAATCACTCTCACAGTTCTTTAAGCAGGTAAAAAAACATTTACACCCTATTGTCTTATATGTGATCCTCAAGCATCCATATAAACACTGAGCATAAAAAGCTGGGTTATTCTGGTGGTTTTGGGGGTTTTGTGACTGCAAAACGTCCTTGATGAAAACTACCTTTTCAGATGCAGTAGGAGTATCTGTAGATAAGTCTCAGCCTTTTGTCATTGTTTTCCACTGATAACTACATTAACAGTAAATAGATTCTAAATTTAATTTTCTCTTTTCATTCAAACAGATTAAGAAGGGCTGGCTTCCTAAATTATTGTTTGGAATACCACAATGTAGTTGCATTTTTTAACTTTCTCCACTCACTTTCCATTGTTCTCTATATTTTATTTTTTACTTTGTGTTGTACTCCCAGAGGGCCAATTATATTCTAGTAAGCTGGATAACCAATATTGTGAATAGCAGCTTTTTCACTTCTGGGATTTAATGCTATCCGTGTATCGAGCATGCACATAGAAGGCCTTTGGAAGAGGGGACAGGTCTCTTCTGAGGATGAGAAAGATGTAGTGAAGCTATGCAGGGGGAAAATTAGGAGAGTCAAAACACAGCTAGAGCTCAACCTAGCTACAGCCATTAAGGATAATAAAAAATGTTTCTAGAAATTCATTGACAAAAAAAAGGAGGACTAGGGAAAATCTCCATCCTTCATTGGATACAGACGGAAACATAGTGACTAAGGACGAGGAGAAGGCTGAGGTGCTCAATGCCTACTTTGTGTCAGTGTTTAGCACTGAGTCCAGCAGCTCCCCCAGCCTCATGAACTAGGAGCCAGGGAGGGGAATCAGAATGAGGTCATCACAACAAATGAGGAAGTGGTCAGTGAGCAAGCAGTGTACTCAGCAAAAAAAGCATCCTGGCTTGTATTAGAAATGCTGTGTACAGCAGGAGTAGGAAGTTGATTGTCCCCTTGAACTCAAGTCTGGTGAGACCACACCTCAAGTATTGCATTTAGTTTTGGGCACCTCATTACAAGAGGGATGTGGAGGTGCTGGAGCGAATGCAGAGGAGGGCAATGAAGCAGGTGAAGGGCCTGGAGAATAAATCTTACGAGGAGTGACTGAAGGAGCTGGAGCTGTTTAGTTTGAAAAAGAGGAGGTTGAGGGGAGACCTCATGGCTCTCTACAGCTACCTGAAAGGATGTCATGGAGAGGTTGGTTCTGGTCTCTTCGCACAGGTAACTAGAACAAGAGGGAATTGTTTCAAGCTGTGACTGGGTAGGTTTAGACTAGATATTAGGAAATTATTTTTTCATGCAAAGAGTGGTCAGGCATTGGAATGAGCTGCCCAGGGAGGTGGTTGAGTAACCAACTCTGGATGTGTTTAAAAGTCATTTGGGTGCGGTGCTTGCTGATATGGTTTAGGGTGAACCTTGTAGAGCAGAGTTATTGGTTTGACTTGGTGATCCTGAGGGTCTCTTCCAACCTGATTGTTTCTGTGATTCTGTGAATCAATCACAGTATTTAATTGGGTTTTTTTCCCCTTGTATTAATTACATTTAAAAGTGCACTGACAATCAAATTGTATAATTTTTTTATAGCTGTAGGTTTTGTAATCTGTACATGCAGCGGCTCAGATAAAATATATTTGATACTTGTGACTAAATAACAAATGTAAAGAGCTGGGCTTTTTATTTCATGTAATTTGTAAATATATGGATTATTTTAGAACAGAGTTAAGTCATTGTGCTGGTTTAAGACAGTTTGCTGTAACAAGACTTGATCCCACCATTGAGAGCGATTGAAACACACAAAACATCCTGTGAGTTAAGACAGGGAGAGTTAAAGTAATACAATATATAAATACATTATATGCGTACAGCACAGAAGCAGCAGCCACAGAAGCACCATGAATGGCAGCCAGCCATGATATGATCCCACACACCCCAAGCACACTGACACCCCAGCAGAAGACATCAGCACCCCAAAACAAAAAACCTGAATAAAGCCCTCTGGAATTGAACTTCGAGCCCCATCATTCTTTGCTCTGGCCAACACTTTCTTTCTAAAGCTGGCATGATGTCAGCATGGTATTGAATGCTCATCAGGGGATTCAACAGGCTGTCTCAGCTTGCCACTCGCAGCTGAAGCCAGGACAGTCATGCATCGCTAACACCTAGAGAAAAGTTGTATATGTATCTGAAGTTCTGGGTGTCTGTTGCAGTCAGGTATTATGTCACTTACAGTTTATGTAAAAGAGAACATCTTTCTCAGATTCTTCATTCCTGTATATGCTGTAATTTTTATAGTGGACAAAGGAGATGGTGATAGGGAGGGAAGATGAGATCCATTTACAAAACAGGATTTTATCAGTGTAATTAACTCATCTTTTGGATTTAAAAAAAGAAACTTAGATTTTTTCTGGAATTATGCTCCTCCCCAAAACTTGCATCCACCTTGGACGTGACATGGTCTGAGCTTAAGGTGATATACCACTCATTTCTGCTTTTCTTGAAGGGGATGCAGGGGTGAGGTGGCTGCTTGTTTTCTGAAAACAGGTCACTACAGTTTAGACAGCCTCCCATCTGTCCAGACATAAGTGGGTTACAAAAATAATGAAGAAATTGTATCCAGTGGTTCTGCACTAATATGTAAGCATCAAGAAATAAAGTTTTCCAGCTGTCTAAGTCTACTTTTTTTATAGAACAGACTGTGCTGGGAAAAGAAATTACTAATTTTTTTGTGTGACTTCACATATCCTTTCTTTCCTATTGTTGAGAACACCTAAATCCAACAGAAAAGGAGAAAAGAATATTATATAACATAAACCCACAGGCCTCAGCCACTAAAACCATGCCATTCCCCACGCTCTTTCACTGTGCTCTGGCTTATGCTGTACAGAAGCACTTTTGCTCTCAGTGATACTGCTAGCTTTGCCCTCTGAGGATAAATTCTGGCCAGTAAAGGCATTGAAACAGTGACATCTGCCAGTTCAGTGCAGTTTCTCTCCCTTTTTTTAATCTCTGTGACATGTTCAGAAGCACTTTGTGCCAAAGCATGTATCGCATAGAGCAATTTTTCCCAGTTCCATATGCCTTGGCACATCTCCATCAACAAATGAACACCTTTTGCACTGCAGCTGGATGGTTTGAATGTGGACAGGCTTGAACAGCATTTGAAGCTGGAACTACTCATGGAAAGTTCAGTGCTTCCAACTGATGCAGAAAATACTTTATCCTTACCCTGACGACCTACATGTCAGTAGCTTATGTCATATCAGAACATCTTATACCATAGTATTAAGAACATAAACTTATAATTTTTGAAGTATTATTTAGATCTAAAGGGTCACTGGTTCATATGTCAGTAGAAGGTTAGATTGAAACAAATAAAAACCTGGGGGAAGCTTGCTACTTTTACTTCATTGGTCTGTTTTCATTCTCAGTTTGTTAAGAATTGAAAATATTGCCACCAAGTGTGCTCATGAATCTGCATGTAAGCATGCTGGATTTAATAGAAACGTAACTGAGCAAAACACTGTTATGAAACTCTGGAGACAAAAAAAATGGACCTCCTGTAGCTGTCAGGTTTGCAAATAGATTCCTCTTTTATTTCCACTGCTGTGATGCCCACTTTGTGATTTTTCTTTGTAAATAGTCTGTTGAAAGAGCAACTCTGTTGGCAGGAATATTTCCAGAAACAACTATTTTTAAGAGAATACTGCCAAATATTTGCAGGGAGGGAATTTGAGACTTGGAGTTTTGACTGCTTGCAGTTTGACTGCATTCATGAACGCTCACTCCTCTTTCAGAGAGCTTTTTCATCACTTTGAGAATGTAATAGGCAAAGAACACTGGCAGATCTGATGGTCTAAAAGTTGTCCTTGCCTAGAAACAACCTGTTAGTGGTAAAGGACCTTCAGCAACTTTTTTCTGCCTCTTCCATTTTTAAGAAACGTATAGCCCCCAACAAGAAAAATACATCCGGACATCAAAATCAGTTTCTGTGTATTTAAACAATAAAAGACCCTACTACATTTTTAACTCATGTAAAGAGTCTGAATAGCTGGAATTATCTACAGAAAATTGGAACAGTTTAAAAAAACATATATCAAAAAGTCTGACATAGACTCCTGAAATCCTGACCTGTATCAGAAACACTGTGTCCAGCAGGAGTAGGGAAACAATTGATGAGGTGGGCCCAGGACAACCTCATGAAATTCAACAAGGCCAAGTGTAAGGTCCTGCACCTGGGTAGGCGCAATCCCAAGCACAAATACAGGTGAATGGCTGGAGAGCAACCCTGAGGAAAAGGACCCTGGTCTGGGTTGATGAAAAGCTCAACGTGAGCCTGCAGTGTGCACATGCAGCCCAGAGAGCAACCGAGTCCTGGGCTGTANTGTGTGGATTTACACAGAGGAGAAATGGAAAGTTCTTGGTGAATGTTCGTAGGAGCACTAGCCCATCAAGAACATTATAGCTGAGTGACGATGGGAGAAGCATTGGTGGAACACATTGAGCTGAAAGCCTGTCCCAAGAAAAGAGAAAAAAAAAAAAAAAAAAAAGAAAAGAAAAGTTAAGAATGATAAGGCAGTTGGGAGGGAAAAATACCACTTCTGTTGCTTTTCAGCCTTTGGGGATTGTTAACTTGCCTACGTTGAAATCCCCCATAGTTGATAGTTCTGAGAAGCAGTGTTAAGATATACAGAAGTTACTTAGAATGGGACAGACTATGAATTTCCAGTTCCTGAGCAGCCTTATGCAGCCCAGCTACAAGATGGCTGTGGCATTTTGTCTCACAGTCTTTTCATTTTCACCAGCACAAGCTGCAGCAGCACAAGATTAGATGAGCTAGCATCCATCCAGCTTAAGGCTAGCAAATATCTTTCAGTTGCTAAGGATAAGCTATTTGTTGCTTGCCAAAAATTGCAACAATGTATGACAAGAAAAAAGCAAAGTAGTATTACAAAAAAAAAAAAAAAATCAGATAAATTTAAACTCTCTATTTTCTAGTGGAGCATTTGAGATGGAATAGTATTGCTTCCACTTTTAATTTATTTTTTCCAGTCCTGAAGTCAGCAAACAATGTTTACAGATATGAAATGAAAACCCACAGACTTCAGCTGCACAATGTTAGCTGGGGTTTGTTTTTCAAGCATATCCAGAGGTAGCCTGTATCCAAGTTTTCTTTTAACCAAATGGCTGAAGTTCACAGGGCTGCTGGTATTCTGAGAATTCATTTTGGTCCATCTTTGGCCCTACTTGGTTTTGTTTCTATTTTCAGACAAGCAAAATAAGTCTGTACAGCTGACAGGGTCAGGCTGTATTTATTATCAGTCATGGTTATCAGTTCACAGCAGGGACAGCTCAGTCATTGCTGGCTAAAACATAAGCCTTGCGTATGGGTTTTATTTCTCCTTTTTTCCTGGGTAGCTCAAAGTGAAATCGAACTGTGCCTCTTTCCGGCTCATTCCTCCCAGCTGAAGACTTTGCTGTGCTTCTTCCTGCCAAAGGTCATGGTGGAAGTTAAAGGTGTCATCTTTCACAGTAGACACTGGATCTATGCCCACAAAAACTTTGCAGGATTTCTACCAGGGTATGTATGAGTAATCAGTCTCTATCTTGATTAAGGACTTATTTAGGTTTAAAAGTGCAAAAGTGCTTCCTGTCAAAAAACCTCTTTTCTTGAATCATAGTGTTACAATGAGATATGGTTCCCTTTTTATTCCCAAACCTATGCTACTCTCAAATATTGAACAGCTGGACATTTTCTCTCTGAAATGGGTGAACTGTTTTCTTCATTTCCAAAATTGTAAAAATCTTTGGACTGCTAGGGTGAAATGGGATGTACAAGTGCAGCACACTGTAATAATAACAGAGAAGGGAGACCACATTTTATGTTCTCTATAAATTCCAGGCTTCCTTGTGTGCTCTGAACCTGCAAGCGCTATTGATTGGGAGATCAAGGCGCTGAGTCTGCCTCTGATTAAGCATTTTGTATTTACTGGTATCCCACCAAGCAATCAATTCTCTCTACCCTTCACATTCGTTCCTATTGCCCATTACAGGTATTATACTTCACAGGCTCATGTCATCATATAAATAACAGCTCATCCAGCGTGTGGACTGTCCCATGTATGTGGTGACTTTGGCAACCAGAATGCAACACCTGAGTGCAGAAGAAAAACCCAATATCATTCTCTAATAATTTAATTTCTTAAAATGAGAAAGGCTAAAAGACTAGATCACAATTCCATCCCTGAAGTGTTCTCATAAATCATTGCCAAAAGCACACGTGTACCCAGTGGAGTCAGTCTCTGATTTTGTCCTGAGGACTGTTTCCTTATTTCACAACTGCTGTCCTTGCTTCAAGAGAAAATAAATGCACCTACACTATAGCTCAATTTCAGAACAGGTGATACTGAGGGAGTTGAAACTGTCAAGGTATGTACAGGGTTTAATCCAGTATGAGACTCAGTATTTGTGCTTTTCAAAGGGTGGCTGGCCAATTCAGATACTGACACGTATCTGAGAAAAAATAATGGATTGCTCATTTATGAGTGGCCTGTTGGGACTAACGCCTAGTGCAGACAAAGTCTGTATACAGAGTTCAAAGGTGTTGCTGAATAGATCTCAACATCACTACTGAAATTGCTGAGATGTGGACAAGAACATTGCTTCAAAAAAGGTCATGAAGAAGAGAGTGGCTTTATTCATTAAACACAAGTAGTTGCCATGAGAGCAACCATGAACAGGGTTCTTCCTATACCTCTGCTGAGCTTGGGAAAAAGTGAGTATTGTTCTTCTACCATAGCTCAGGGCATGCAGAGCTACTTCAGTTAGAGAGGCAGTCAGGATCAGGAATTTCCAGCAACACAACAAACCTACCTGTTCTAGGTTAATTGATTTTATTCTTGGCCTCAACTTTTGCTACTCTGGTGAAGGGCCTTGAAATGAGTACAGATGTTTGGTTCTTTCTGTGTAGCAGTCTCTCACTGTTGAAGGCAGAGATGAGATACGCAGTTGAGCTCTGATAAGTGTCAAAACTCAGGGCAGAAATATTCGGCAGCTTTGCAGAAAAGCAACCAATAATTCAGCAATTGTATGTCTGATACTAACAGTAACAGGTATATTCATAGCTAAGTGCATAACCTTGTGCTTAGTTCAATGGGCAGATTGGTTTGATGAGAGGGTGGTAAAGCTCTGTGATAGTTTGTCATAGCAGTTTTTATACAGGTTCTTTTGAGGACAGTAGAAATTGCATAGAGGAGTGATTTGGTGAACAGAACTTTAATGACACAAGATGCAAGATTGGATTTTTTTTTTTTTCTGTGTTTGGTGTACGGGTCAGACACAAACTGGTCCGAATTTTTACAACAGAGTTCCAGGTTTTGACCTCAATCTTTGTTTCTGACACCATCTAGAAGAAGAATTATAGTGTAAGTTCAGAGGAAAATGAAGGAGTGGGTCATTTCAGGGCATCTGTTCCACCTAAGTATTCCACACACTTGTTTGGCCATCAGCCTAGCATATGACTGATCATATGTGGGGTGCCTGTAAAAGCTACTGGATATATCTTTCAGTTAATGCATACTTTGTGCATAAACTACTAGTAGTGACTTTTGCGTTGATGTTCAAAAAAAGTACTTACCATTTGTTCTACTCTGTCACACATGGTTTCAATAATCTGTTCAAAATGAACTGCTTCTTTTTCAGTGCATCCCTGATCCCTGAGTGCTTCCAAGTCAAAGTCCAAATATTCCTCAAATATAAGTCAAATGTCATTCACATAAAGTGCTGCTTATTGCTTTTTGGGATATTTAAGCACTCACTTGAAATGGATACGCTTATCTTTTAACACAGAGAAATAACACACAAGTAGCATAGCTTTTCAGTTTCTCTTTATGGAACCCAATTTTTAAAGCATTTGACCAGGAACCACACATATGTGTAGGTTGCAGGTGTTTACCCTTGGACATTTAATTTTGTTACAATGCCTAAGAAAACATACGGTGAGACAGTTCCCCCCCCCAAAAAAAAAGGGTGTGGTGAATGAATTATTTCCTCCAAGGACTAAAAAAATGCACAGACCTCAGAACAGCCAGGAAAAACTGGATGAACACTTTTCTTTGCAAAAAGTCTTTCTCATAGCCAAGTCATGCTCTCTGTAGGTAGCAGATGGCTCTGGAAATAAATATATTGGGCAGAATGACACGGGGCATTATTAAGACCTTCAACCCACAAAAGGACTCATATAAATTCCTTTTCCCTACTCAGCCCATATAAACTGAGGCCCATAAGGAAACTGATCTGATATTCTGGAACCATCAGATAAACAGAAAGTATTGTTTTTAAGAAAACAGGTGGGTTTCATGAGTTTTATGTCATCCAGTTGATTCAGAGGTCATACTTCAAACAAATGTTGAAACAGTTCCTTAAATTGCTTTATTGTCTTTAAGTATATTGTCAAAATGAGAAATGATTGATTCAAGCCTGACTTGTAAAAGTGTTGTGGGGGTTTTTTTAACACTATTATATGATGAGAAAGCACTCTTAAAATATAATGTAACAATGATTTGGGTATGTCAATTTGTTGATGTGCTTCAACTTACTAGCCAGAAAATATTAGAATCACAGTCATAAATGCCTGAAAGGACCTCCAAGATTATTGAGTTCAATGGTTAATCTAATACAGTCAAGCATACAGCTAAACTATGTCTGAGTTTTGGTGCACCAGGTCAAACTTGATCTAGCCCTGCAGCTTGATCAGTTGTTTGTTGTATAGATCAACCTAGATAGCCTAACTAACTTGATCACACAGCTCTTTTTTTTAATGACATTTGTTTCACTGGGACACCATTTTGCCTTTTATAAATTCTGTCGTTTTTGTCTGTGTTAAAACCCTACTGTAGATCTGACAGAGAATACCTCTCTTGTGTCACTTTTCTGTTAGTGGACAGTTGAAGAAAGTAATTTTAGATTTCTCTAAACTGTGCAGGGAACCAATCCCACCTTCATGCCTTTCAGAGTCCAAGTCATGCATTACTTCTTATTCACATCTGCATGTAAAGCTCATCTGGCAGCATTGTAGCTTCTTTTATTTTTTCCAATAAATTCTGAGAAATTGTTGCAGGTCTTACACCCTGTCTTACATCTACAGCTTAGGCAAAGACCTATTTTATGACTTGGCAATTCTATTTTTTTTTCGATCAGAACTAATAATGCTGTCCAGTGACTTGCACAGCCAGGATAAGAAGGGGGGGGGGAACCATAAACCAAACCCAAACAACAACAACAAACAAAAACAGATAAACAAACCAAAGAACCAAAAAAAAAAAAAAANAAAAAACAAAAAAAAAAAAAAAAAAAAAAAGAAACAAAAACAAACCAAAGAAACAAAAACAAACCAAAGAAACAAAACAAAAAAAAAAGAAAAAAAACCCCACAGAAACAAAACAAAAAATCAAACAAAAAACCCAAACCAAACCAAAAACAAAAAACAGAAAAAGAAGTAAGAAAGGCAAATATCATAAGAAACCAGACATCAAATTTATAAAGAAATCATGAACAAATACAGTAGTGACTGCTTCTTTTAACTCTGGTTGTAACTCAATATACTGTGGAAACCTGAAATTCTACTTGTTAGCATTTTCTTAGAAGTTTTTCACTCAGTCCTTTGCCAATAGATTGAAAGTCTAAAACTAAATCTTTAAGAGGATATAATCTGATTATTCAATGTTTTTGTTGTTTTTGTTTTGCCATTTGTGTCTTCTTTGTTTATTTGTTTTTTTGTTTTATAACGCATAAAACCTGGTAGCTTTTAGATAACAAATGTGACATTCTGCCTAACTTACAAAAAATTTTTTTAAAAAGCCCTACATTTTAATGAAGGTGTTTATACTCATGGAACATATGGACTTACAATTAATGTCTGAAACATTGGAATGGTGAGAGAGAGGAAAATTACGTGAAAACACAATTGAAATTCTCATTTGCTGCCCTGAAGCCAAGCAGCAGAACAGGGACAGTCACATTGCAGAGCAGAGAACTCCACTGTCTGCAGCTTAGTATAGAAATTCCAAAGGTTTCACAACTAAAACCAGGCATTTTTGTGAAGCTAGCACCATACACAAGGCATTGTTGAGGGGAAAAAACAACATCATCCCAAAGAAAGCAATCCCAATAACAATGAAAACTATACAAAGAAATCTCTGAAACGTTGATCATTAATGCAAAATAATCAGACACAAGTTGAAAGATAAAAGACAGAAAGCTGAGATAAAATGTAGAGGGGAGTGATGTCACTGCAAAGTACTGGAAAAAGAAAAAAAAAAAAAAGGAGAAATGGTACCATTTTCTGTCTTAGCACTGTAGCTAACTCAAGAGGATACTTATAAAAAGAAGCAATAAAAGTTGACCCAGAAATGTCATTTGTTGCTGGGCTGCAGAATAAGTCAGGCTGTGGATTTATTTGATCACAAAACAAACATGTGAGGAAGATCCCTGTCTAGCATTCCACCTGATTAAAAAGGTATGTCAAAGAAATAAACACTCAAGAATGAAGCTGAGCACCTACTGACCCACCTGAAGCACAGAATTACACTGTTGCTACTGGATAATCTGCAAAAAGGAGTAACAAGCATAAAGAGAAAATGGAGAAGATAGGAAGAACCACCAATTGTGTAGGAGGACATCATATTATCAAGCTTTATCTGGCCACTTTATGACATCTGAATTTTTTTATCTCAGATAAGGAGGAAATTTAAAATTAAAAGCAGGCATTTTTTAGAACTAATTTCATTACAACTTGAGGAAGCAGTACATATGAACCCTCCAAATATGATAGAAGTCCATTAGATGGATTTCTGCTCTTCCATTGCTTTCTCAGTTTCCTGTTCCCACTATTTTTCTCTTGTGTCTTTTGTTTAGCATCGTTTGTGGTTTAAAATTTGCTTTTATAAATATTTGCAGCCTTTGAAGTTTTGCACTTGACAGATTAACAATGTCAAGCCGTTTAGTGACTACCTATCTCTTTAAAAGATCTCACCAGATGAAACTGAATACACATTATATGTTAGAGGGCTAAGAATGTAGAAAAGTAAGTTCCTAGGATGGAAGTGGTTTGCATTAATTCAAATCCAGAAACTGTGTAGCTAAAATATATTTTTATGTTCTGCTTTGGGTTTAGGTTTGGGTTTTTTCCTCTCTTTTCTCTTTCTACCAAAGGAAACCAGGGTGAGTGCACAGAATTCTGTGCTTTCACTGGATATTGCAGGATGCTCTTTGTACACTTCAGTTTCTCTGTGTGGACATCACTACAGGACACAGTTTGACAAGTAATCAACCATCTGGAAATTCCCAAGGAGATATTTGAGTTAGTACTGTGCTCTGAGTTCACTGTACTTGTCTTCAATTGGGACTATGGTCAGTGCTGAATTTGGAGAAGTCCATGAATGTTCTGACATAGTCAGAGATGCTGGTAAGTCATTGACATGAAAAAGTCTGCTGATCTCAGTGTGCTAAGTTAGGCATAAAACACAAGCTCCTAGACAAGTTCTGGAGGTATCACAATGAGGAGAGTCACAGAGTGATGACTTGGCTGTTCACTCTCTGCCATATAAATTCACACTTTGAAAAGACAAGGAAGAAGTGACAGGGCAGACATTCCCTAGGTAAGAGCAGACAACAGGAGACATTTTGATTCAGGCAGAGCTGACTCAGAAGGCTTTTGGAGGTGCAGAGGTTGCAGCACATAGATATGCATATTCTACACTATGCATTTCTACCTGCTAATAGACATAGACGAGTCCTTTAGCTCACTGGGGGCAGATCAAAGGGCAATCAATGCAGCTTAGAGATACCCTGCTGCAGTAGAAGGGGAATATACCATTCAATGACCTAGGCAGAATGACTGTGATTTGGTTCACTCTTCTGCCATTTGACAGCAACGAAAGACTTCTGCTGTACAATAGGAAAGCAGAATACTACTTGTGCAAGGGCTGGCATATTCTCCTGTCCATGCAAGGAATACAACTCTGCTTATGATGCTGTTTTCAAACGTACACAGCTAAAATACAAACAAGATACTACTGCAAGGCCCAGCCTAGGCAAATTATAGAAGCAATCAGAAGACTTCAGAGAACTTCATTTTTCATTATCTAATACCAGTTTATAAACTTCTCCTTTGAAAAGCAGGCAACATATGGTGCACTGTGAAAACAGGAGCAGCACTGGCAAGTAAAATAATCTCTGACTTCAGTGGCACTGCTTGAAGCATCACCTGGTAATCGGACTCAGTTCTGGGACTCAGTTCACTCTGCAAGCCAAAAGATTTTAAAAAGATGTGAAGGCAGTCCACAAATATGTTTGAAAGTTGTTGAACATAGGGAAAGAATAAATTGTTTTCCAGACCTGATGGGGAAAGGACAATAAATAATGGGTTTAAGTTGCAATAGAGAAGCTAATAAAGTGACTTCTGGGGGGGAGGGCTGTGGAATTGTCACAGCAGTGGGTGCTCTCAAGTGGCATCAGCAACCTGATGTAGTTAAAGGTGTGCCTTCTCACCGCAGGGAGACTGAACAACATGATTTCTGTTCCCCAGAAGCAGCAGGCCAAAATAGCTTCTCAGAGTAGGAGTGGGGACCTCCAAAAGACCCCTTCCTACTCTTTGCTTCAATCCACTTGGTAGGCGTGAAGCACAGAGCCTGAATTCAGTTGCAAACTTTTTTTTTATTTTTTTTAAGTATTTTCATATCTAAGAATCTTATCTTTCATAGATGGAGGTAGAGACTGAAGAAAAATAGTGAACATTTTCCTCTTCTCTTTCCTGTTCTAAACAAAGAGATAAATTATATTACAAAACTTTATTAGGACAGCACTTAATACTTTTGTTTACACTGCTGAAGGTAGTAAAATGTTTTATTTTGGTTTCAGTTCAAAATAGCACTCTGAAAACTCAGTATCTAGATAGTTCCTCTGCTGTGGCTGAATACAGCATTCAACTTAGTGCATAAAGTTCATTCACTACATCATGAAAGAAGCTTGAAAATGTGCTTCAGAATCTCTGCCTCCACCCAGTCTCTTGCATGCTCCAATTTTGACATTTAATTAGTTTTTTATAATGGTAGTATACATTATATAGAATTAACCCACTGACCCAAGTATGAATGGTGATTCTGTGTATTTCTCTCATTGTTTTGATATAACATGGCTAAACTCTGTCTCATAGTATCAGTGCTGAGGATGGAGGTGTTGTTCAAGGGCAGGTTGGACGAGGCCTTGAGTGACCTGTACTAGTGGGAGGTGTCCCTGCTCATGGCAGGGGGTTGGAACTAGATGATCCTTGAGGTCCCTTCCAACCTTACCATTCTATGATTCTATGATTCTGTGTTGCAAGAGATGAAGGAATCTAGAACAAGGATGCATCTGAAGGGCAGAGCAGTTAGAGGCATCTCTAAGCTTGGGGTGGCTGCATCCCTGTTGGAGCAAGGACAGCCTGAGCATAGGCCTTCCTCAGCCACCAAGCTTCTCAGAAGAGTGGAGCCAGACTGCTCTGTTTTTTTAATTATTGAGAGCCACCAAGAAGACCATGTATTTGGCTGAGAACATAAACCACATTGTCAGTGTGAGTACTGATCTAATGTAGCAATACAAATATACTCCATGCTTTTCACTCTGTAGGAAGATTTCTGCGCCTGCTAAATATGTCACTATCCATTTTCTGAGGTAGCATTAGATATTGCTATAAAATAATTCAGCTTAGACAGTATTCTAAAGCTTTTCAACTTTTGACAAGACATGACAAGGAGTATTTCAAAAGATATAGCAAAGGCTTTTAAAAGGTGTAGACAGAGGTTTGGGACAGCAAAAGCATGTCATTTTGTGTCAGAAGATCAGCTGTGTGGTTGCTAATTTGGAGCAGAAGTTCAGCACAGTACTTGATTTAGGAAACACAGACTTATGTCATAATGGATTATCTTTACGTCCTGAAAATGCTTTGTAACTTCCAGAAGAAAGGATCTTCAGGTTTGGGAAGATACAGAAAAAAGAATGCCCTGCTATCATGAGTGTATACAAATGATCAAGTTAAGCATATACTTTTTCTGTCAGGACACTCAGCCTTTTGATTCGTGTAAATATAACACGTGGAGGGGCAATTGTGGTTTGTGTTTTTTTGGTTGTTGTTTTTTTAATTAAAAAATTAATCCAAAAAAAGCATCTGTTATCATTTATAGAAATTAATGAGGTAATCTCAGTAAGTCCATTAAGACCTGAAATAACTGAAGTCAAAGTAGCATTACAATGGGGAGAATGTGGCTTAACCAACCTAGACGAAAAGGTTCCAATTACGTGATTCATAATTACTTTCTGACTGCACAAATGTCTTTCCTTTTCCTAAGACTAATAGGTATTTTGATCCCAATGACAGCCTCTTCTTTTGTAGACTATCTCTACTGCAGTTGTTCAGTAAGACTTTCATTTAAATTCTATGTTTTTTATTACACATTGTGTGGAATCTCCAATAGAAATGCTTTGTTATGTTGTACATGAATTCATCTTCATTATCCATTGTAAGAGTGTCCTGAGGCCTTAGGATTAGAGAAGAAAATGTCTACATTTCCAGAGAGCGTGCGCAGAGTTTCTTATAAGAGTAAGAACACTCACAATGCAAGACAGTGGCTCTTTTTTCTTAGATGAAAAACTTGAAAAATACTTAGTTCAGTCTAAATTCAGACTAAGCAGTACTAAGTTATGGCCCTTGTTATGGTCCTCTTTAACTTCATTTACAAACTGCATAGAAATCATGCAATTCAAGACTTCCGCTTGGGTCTCGTGGATGTTTTCTTTCTTATTATTTAGTGGGCTGCCAATTTCTCATTTATTATCCAAATAGCTACTCTGCTTGCCTTGCCTAGATATGACCTCAGCAAAATTGCATTCAAATTCCCCAAACTGGAGATCAATAGTCCCTAACTTACCCTATATATACCCACATTTCCCTGTACATGGCCTCTTTGAGAGTTTTGAATCTTAGTCTAGGATTTGTAGACCTCCAATACCTTGACTCCTCTGAGCTGGCTGCAAAGATGTCACAACTCTGGATACGTCCACAGCACTTAGGCAGACCACCAAAGAAGTACATACATCCAAAGTTCAGGATGTATTGCCCTTATTCAGGATGTATTGCCCTTATAGCACATGTGCTGAAATTGTGGTCTGTGCACGTACACAAAATCTCCTGGGCTCTAAAAGTTTTGACTTAATTGAACACATGTTATATAGGTCTGATTTTTCTCAGAAACAGGTAATCTGTATTTCATGTGTGCAATAGCTCCAAGGTATCCCAGATGCATCAATTTCCCTGAGTTAGCATTATCTCGACAGAAATCCTGGACAGAAATATGGAAATCCTGTCTTTAAAATGAGCAGCACTAGGGAAAGAGGAAATGAGTATGACACTGTATTAGTATGCAGTATACTTACACTAAATTTGCTGTTGTAATCTTGCTTGAAGTCATTATTCTCGTACAGGTCTGGCGTTACAACGGTATTTTAATTCCACAGGTTATATTTGCTTCTTTTTAATTTTTTTTCCCCTGTTAAGTCTCATGCCTTTTTCCCCTCTTTCTAGCTGTGAGATATGTTGCAATTTGATTATCAGATCACTCTCATCTTTCCACTCCTCTGCAGTAAGAGATTATTGAAGGTATGTCAACCTTTTACCTTCTAAGAGCCAGGACCCTGGTTCTATGTAAAGTTAAAGACAGCATAAACAGGTTTGATAATTTGTACTTCCTTATTAATGCTATATCTCTGCTATCATTTGTCACCTCTTTTGTTACTGTAAGTGCTGTGCAGAATCTCATTAGTGGTCATGCTTTCTCGTTTCTGTTCTCTGTTTTAAATCTGTTCCTCATTTCCTGGCTGTTAGTTTTTGCTTGAGGGTTGTTTTAATTTATGGTATTGTCATTCTGATTCCTATTTGTGGTGTGAGATGATGGTCCCTGTGCATTTCTGAGTTCTTGTAGCTTTCCACGTTCATGTAATTCTTTCTTTCAAGGACTCCTGAGTTCGTGTTATTTTGCATAATGTCGTTGTTGTCTGGATAAAAAATATTACACTTTTAAGCATTAGAAAAGACAATTATCATCTGATTTAGAGTATTTTGGGGTTTGTGCTTTAAATGGAAATTTTTTTTTTACACTGGGCTTTTTCCATACCAGCAAATGAGTAATTAAACAGCTGCACAGACATCGCAGACAGCGCTTTTAAGTGAGAGATCAACACATTTAGGTCCAGTTGGGACAAAGGAAATTAGTGGCTGGTGGGATACTTCTGTATGGCATGAAGAAACAGATGGTTTGCTGTAAAGCAAGAGAAATTATTTTGAGAAACTGGCTCATACCTTCTTTTTTGTCTCTTGTAATTAAAATTGAGTAGCAGCCATCTTCCATTTAAAAAGGAGAACTGTGTTTGAGGGCTGTCGATCTCTAACAGTAAAGAAATCATAAATTCCTCTTCCCAAACACAGAAATACCTTGAAATCATGAGATCTTCTGGAACACCGGGAGGAGGGAGAAGTATTCCTTATTTGATTTCCCTGCCTTTCAGTTTTCTGTTCACATGGTTACATTTTATTCCATAACCATGTGGGATGAGTGAATTCTCCAGTTTAACCGTGAATACACTGTTTTGAAAGCTGTGGATGTAAGAAAGGGTCCAATATTTATAAGACTCCATTAATTTGATTATGCTGCCATCTCTGTTGGGTTTTGTGTGTTTGGCTTTTTTGTTTGTTTGTTTGTTTTCTTCATGCTTTTAAGAAGGTTCTGTTTCTGTTCTGAGTTTAGAGAATGTGGTTGATGAACATAATATTTTCTAGTACATGTCCACTTATCTTGACTGTTTTCTTAGACAACAAAGTAGTTTTCAGGATTTGCATCCCGAATGTATTTGCAAAGAAGAATATGTCAAATCATCCAATTAAGGTGACAATTTTGATGGCAATACACATAAAATCAAAAATTGTCTGAGTAGCCTGAAAAGATGTACTAGAAGTACTCTTCTAAGGTTGATGGCTGAAATCATGCAACAATATACATATTTAAGTAAAGTTAATATGGTCTTATTTTTGATAATGTTGATAAGTCTTCAAACAAGTTAGTGTTTTATTTGATGAGTGCTGCTTACACTAGGCTATTTTCACTTGGACTTTAAGCAGTCTTGATCAGAAATAAAAAAGTAGGCAGTCCTCCAGACATGCATATGCCTGGTCAACACTGATAAGAGAATCTTGCATTATTTTTTTAAATTGATAACATCATCATTTAGTTTTTATATACTTACTATTTCCTTCATGTTGATGTTTTTTGTTTTCCTATTTTTTTTTCTAAGGTACAGCATCTTCCAACTTAAAGAACTAATTCACTACTTAACTTCTTTGTTCCAATCTTCTATACCTTTACTCAAGTCTAATATCTGTTCCTTCATCCTACCTGAAGACAGAAGAGGACCAGGGGAAACAGAGAAACTCAGACCTGGCAGAAGCTACCACCAGGAAAGTGAAAGATCTCTCGCTCCGTTCTCTTCATAGTAGTGTAAATGAGGGAAAAATATATGTGTAATTGAGATGCATCCCTTTTCAGTGTATGTTTCTCCATTTCAAAGGCCCTGTTTTGGAGGAACTCCAGTTCAGGCTTAGGCGTGACAAGCGCAGATGAATTCTCCAGGTAGATGAATTGTGGAGAATTAGTAAGCAGTTTTCTAGAGACTTGTGCAAAATTTGGCAGAATTCTTTTCGAGAGGGAAAAGACATACCATTCTCCCAGTACCTTCTAAGCCCAGAAGACCAACAGCATCCTGAACTGTATCAGAAGTAGTGTGGCCAGCAGGAGTAGGGAAGCGATCATGTCTCTGTACACAACACTGTTGAGGCCGCGCCTCAAGCACTTGGTTTGGTTTTGGGCCACTCACTAGAGGAAGGACAATGAGTTGCTGGAGCAGGTCCAGAGAATGGCAATTAAGCTGGTGAAGGGTCTGGAGAATGAGGCTTATGAGGAGCAGCTGAGGGAACTGGGGTTGTTTAGTCTGGAGAAGACGTGGCTGAAGGCAGACCTCATTGCTCTCTACAGCTCTCTGAAATGAGGTTGCATTGAGGGGGGGCTTGGTCTCTTCTCCCTAGGATGATATGATAGGAGAGGAAATGACCTGAAATTGTGCCAGGGGAGGTTTAGGTTGAAGATTAGCAAAAAATTCTTTCCTGCAAGAGTGGTCAGGCATTGGTACAGGCTTCCCAGGGAGGAGGCAGTCACTGTCCCTGGAGCTCTTCAAGAAGTGTGTGTACATGACACTTTGGGACATGGTTTAATGCCCATGGTGATATTGGGTTGAGTCAAACTCAATGATCTTAGAGGGCTGTTCCAGGAGATGTAGTGGTGGTGGATTTTCTCCTGTCTTAAATGTGCAGTTCCAGAAGCTGTGGTGGGTTTCTGAAGGTGGTATCTGAGTCTGTCCATTCTTCACAACCCATAGCAGCGCATAATTTGATCTCCTATAACATCTAGGGGTGGCTTAGGAGATGAGGAGCATTAATGCCATGCATTGTGTGGATGTGTGGCTCTGCCCAGAGTTCAGAAATCCAGATCAGCCACCTTCAGCTGCCCTGCTTCTCCTCAGGAGTCACTGATGCTGATCTGCAGAACTTCAGCTGAAAGACCGTTTTAGCAGATAGTGTGAACCATTCATCAGTGCTCCTCTCTTTGCTCTAACTTGCTCCAAACTGGGTTGCCTTAATTCCGTTGTGATTAAATTTAGAGGAGCTGCTCCTGAAAAATTAGGCTTTCTCCAGTGGGTTGCCTCTTTAAACCATTATCACATGCTTCAACATTTCATATATAACTGTTTACAAACAAGTATATAAGAAAGAAATTTGTAAAACATGGAGAACTTGACCTTTTGATTTCAATGATTGCTGACTTTGATGTCTCAAATACTCAGACCTTGATTTACATAAATTTATAGTTTCAAAAATAAGGATGTGACAGAGCAATATTTGAAAATACAAAGCCCATGAGAATATATGTGCAAAGGCATGAAATTCTTTGGTTAAAACAGGAAAAAAAGATGGGACTGCATTGCTGATGCTTTCTGTTCTGACTTGCACAGCTAAGAATATATGCTGCATGAGATGGCAAGCCATAGGGAAATCTGCTACTCAGGAATCCTGGAAACTCTCAATGCTGGAGTAGTCTCTGGGGTAACTTGCACAGTCTGACAGCAGGACATCAGGCACAGAAAGGACAGATTTATTCCAGAAGTCACAAAAAGGTTCTAAGGGAATAACAGAGTTACTGACCAAAGAAATATTCAGTACATATGTGCTCTTCGGAGGGTTGTTTCTCCTCCTGGCTGGAAATGTTTTATTGCAGGTATCTGGCATTTCCACTGTAATGACAGTGATACAGTGTTGAAGCAAAAAAAATATTAAAGAGATGACAGACTAAAAATCTTGAGCAGGACAGTTAATTAAAAAGCAGTTAGAAGCAAAGAACTAATCCAGATAAAGTTGATTTTAAAAGTCTATTAAATATTCTGATATTAAACTGTCAACAAGAGAATTCATATTAATTTCTGACCTTTTTGGTCTGGTTTGGTTTTGTGGAGGTTTTTTTGCAGGGTTTTATTTTTGTGTGTGTGTGAGTGTGGTTGTGGGGGGTTTTTTTGGGGGGTTTGGTTTTTTGGGGGTTTTGTTTGGTTTTGTTTTTTTTTTTGGTTGGTTGGTTGGTTTGGTTTTAGTTTTTTTGGTGTGGCTTTGTTTGTTTGTTTGTTTTGTTGTTTTTTGGGGTTTTTTTTTGAACTCCTGAGCATTTTCTTCTCCTGCTGGCTTTCAGTAGAAGCCATGGGGACTCCATGTTGCTATAAGACCTGTGATCATTAGCTGAAGGATCTGATAATAAAAGAAATTATTCTTTGAGTCTTAGGGCATATTTACACAGGGCTTTTCTTGGAAAAGAAAGGCAATAGATAAGAAAACGAACCATCCAGATGCTAAATTTTTACTACTTCATCAGTCTCTGACTAGACCTGAAAGTTTCCATGACTATTTTTCCAGACTTTGCATCTTATCTTCTCCACTTGAGACACATTTTATATCTGACTCCTTACAGTCTCTTACCCACATCACTGTTTCATAGTGTCTTTTCCATGTGTTTCACTTATCAGCTCTCTGATAAGTATCTACTGTTTCCCTAACCCTTTCTGTCTCTCTGCCAAGACTAAAAGAGAAGGAAATGCCTAATGAAACCCCACATATTCTGGGAACTACAATTATATTTGCTGTCATTGCATTGCTAAAAAGTGTGGACATGGGGATGGGCAGAATCTAGCCTTGTATCTATCATTTTAACATGAATTGGAGGCCTGCTGGAGAGACACAACTACTACTAGGTATTTATGTTCTGTCTAGCACAAAGGAAGTCACACACATGGTTGGTTGGTTGGTTGTTGGGTATTACAACAACCATAATTAACACCATGGTGAATCAGTAGACCATAATTTTTCTGGGTTCCTTAGCCTGCAAAGATGAGTGCATTCAAAATTCACAAAATGAATTATTACATTAGTCCCTGATTAGTTTGAATCTGTAATTTCTTTCTAAGACATGAAGATTTAAATAATCCATTTAGTCATCGTTGTTACATATTAATTCACTGTTAGACTCTAGACAGGCAACCACGTTAGGGTCATTTTAAGTACTGTTTTCATTAGCAATTATTATATCTGCTCCTGGAGTGCATGCAAATGAGAGTTGGAATGAATTTGTCAGAATTATCTTAACTTCATTCCATTTGTCAGGCATAGCAGGTTTGTATGTAGCTCATTGTTTTGGAAAAGCTTTTCTGTACTTGTTTCTTTAATTTCATTTTGCATGCAGGGCTGGTGGTTTCTGCACTATACCCCATGCTTCCCATGAGAGTTTTGTTTGCTCGTGAAGTTGCCTCTGATGACAACCCCACACTTAAGTCCTGCATGTGAATTCCTTTGTGCCATTGTGTATTACCCATGCATGTACTCTACATTACTACCTCCCTTTAAGAAAACAGTATTATCTATTATGACAATAAATAGTCTAAAACTCACTGTGTAAGTTGAGGGGTAGAAAATGTTCTCTCTCCAGAGAATACACAGAAAACAAATTTGTTAGAGAAGTAAGCAAATCTCAATGGATTTTTTTTTTAATTACTTTTCACATAAATGCATGGTAAAGATAAATGTTAATTAGAGCAACACAGTTGTTCCTTGTAGCTACACAAAGATGCTAAAATCATTAAACATGATTTTGTGTTTTATTCTACACATGGAAATTTGTAGCTGGCTTACTGCTTAACAGACTATAGGATGGCTGGTGATAGGACAGTGATGTTTAGCCTGTGATGCTAGTTTGTGTGCTTTCTCCTCCTCTCCCTCACTGCTGGGTTCCTGAAATAGAGGAAAAACATTGGATTTTATGTTGGTTCTGGTATTCCAGGTAGTTTTTCCCTTCCTTCCCTCTGTCCAACTCCTGATAAAGAATGTGCTGTTAACACTAAGGCAAAGAGGTCATGATGGTGGCAGAAGTGTCAATACATCTGACATCTTGATGACAGATCTCAAATGCTGTATCTTTATTTCAGGCTTTTACATCCAGTAACTCCGCTGATGTCAGGCCTAATTTGTTTATACAGACATAAGATAAAGCAGAATGATAAACTCCTCCATATGCTTGTCATGCAACATTGGGAAAGTAAAAAAAAAAAACAAACCAAAAAACAAAACAAAACAAACAAAAAAAAAACCCCAAGCCATAAAGTAAGAAGCTTTATGGCTTCTTACTTAATATAGTAAGAAAATAGGGGATGCAAGTTTCAAGAAAGTCAGCAAAGCAGCAAGAAAAGCAGCAGTGAAAGCCAGCCAGTACATATCTGCTGCTAGGGGATTTCACTGATTTCCTCTCTGCCTTACATTGAGGGATTTTTGCTGCCTGGACTGGCACTGTACCTGACTGCTGCAAGGGAAGAGACCTTCCCTCTATCCACAGTCTCTTCAAGGATCCAGATCCTCTCAGAGGTGGGAGTCTGTTTACTGCCTTGACCATGGTCTTGCCTCCACTCCGTCTTTTCCTTTAGGTTACTGGCCTCAATCTGGCAGGGGGTGGCTACAGTGGGTACTGGACCCTCAGTATCTTTTAATGGGTAATCCTGTCTCTCCATCGGGGCAGTCAGAGCCTGGCACCACCTATCTCATCTTCTGCTTTCCTGATTCTTCTAAGCTTGTGAACTTCATCCTTTAATCTTTCAACCTCATCTTCTAGTTGTGCTGCTTGTTTGAGTAGAAAGTCTACCTACTCACAGTGTATACAACTCCCTGGTACTGAGGAGAGACTGAGGCATTCACTGCAGCCAGTGATTTGCATCATAGCCTGCTTCATTTCATCCTCTGACTGTGTTCCCATTTCCATCTTAGCTGGCACCAGGAGTTTGCCCTTCTTCTGTCGAGTGGAGACCATTATGCTTACCTGATAATGGTGTTGTGGTTTGTAGGCAAGTAGGTTAAGTTTGGGGTTTTTTTGGACTATCATAAGTATTCTCATAGAGAATTACATTCAATCTCATAATATGCCAGACTGAAGCCTGATCTTTTCTTTCCCCTTAGGTTTCATTTTTATCATTAGAAGGTATGGATTGCTTCATCTAAAAAGCAAAACAAATAGAAGGTGTACACTCCTGTCTCTTTCTTGATTAGAAAGCAACAGTTCACACACATACTTTGGTTTGATTATTAATGTTTTTAAGTGAACAGTTTAAAAAAAAAAAAAAAAAACAACAAGAGTCAGCTTGTAGTGAAAATCAGTGATATTTAGTTATATGCACCAGCCCTGTGAGCACAAGCTCTATGAGGCTGAGGGAGCTGGGA
>WBNM01004846.1:0-19101 GCA_013399055.1 Ramphastos sulfuratus
TATGGCAGGAGGGTTGGAACTTGGTCATCTTTAGTGTGGCTTCCAACCCAACCCATTCTGTGAGTATGTGAACACTTCAGATTCTGGCTCTGTGTGTGTACATTGACTGCATCCTCATTTCTATCCAGATAGGAATGCTGGAGTGGAAACCTTTGCAAAAGCAAAATTGAAAAATGCTAATAAAAACCCATTGAAATTAAATATTCCATATAAAATATATGTAAATAAAATATTTTTTTCCAAAATCAAATTGTTTCTATTTTGCTGAGTGCATTTTCATAAAGTTCAGTAGAACATTTTAACTTTTTGTGATCAGCAAACAAATTGTCATTAATGAAATTTCTATGATTCTGAAATGAATCTCTTACATTACTTTAACAGGAGACATGTATGCAGAATATTTTAGCACTTAAAACAGTCATTTTACTTACATGCATAATAGGTGAACTTTCCAATTTGGAGTTGTATTATAAATTTTCCAATTTGAAATTGTGTCTTAGAAGCTAGACCATCAGGGATGAAGGGAGGAGCTCATTGTAGCATGTTTAAATAAGAAAACCAGAACAAGGCTGAGCTTTGAGAGGAACAGGTAATTCAAGTGTTACATTAAATTTTCTACCTCAACTCATAGGTTTTTTTTTGGTTTTTTTTTAATACGTATTCACAGCATCACAGAATTAATCAGGTTGGAAAAGACCTTCGAGATCAGCAAGTCCAAACTATCACCCAACATCATCTAATCAATTAAAGTGTGGCACCAAGTGCCTCATCCAGTCTCTTTTTAAACATTCCCAGAGATGGTGAATCCACCACCTCCCTAGGCAGCCCGTTCCAATGCCAATCACTCTTTCTGTGAAGAACTTCTTTCTAACATCAGCTCTGTGATTTCCTGAGGGTAATCACTGTGTCAAATGTGAAGGAGGGAAGTTCAGCATGTCTTATCTCCTCTGCATAAATATGGTGGGTGAGAATCATAGAATCATATAATAGTACGGTTGGAAGGGACCTCAAGGATCATCTAGTTCCAACCCCCTGCCATAGGCAGGGACACCTCCCACTAGTACAGGTCACTCAAGGCCTCGTCCAGCCTGGCCTTGAACACCTCTAGAGAGCAAGGAAATCCTTTCCCAGTAGTAGAAGCTATCTCTGAATCTCTGTTTCCCCTTTAACTGTGACTTGGTGTTAATGCACAGTGTAGGAGCAAGAGCTATTAAAATGTTAGTCAGGTCCTTTCAAAAGCCTGCGACAGTGTTTGTGGATCTTTCATTTATTGAGACACTGTTAGTACAAATGTAGTTGGGGGGAAAAAAATGCTGTTACCAATAGGTCACCACCACAGCTTTAAGTGGTGGAAGGTGCCTTGATGTCTTATTCTAAATATTTCTTATTTTACAATAACATCAATTTTATTTTTTTCTGCATTCAACATATTTTTATCTGTTTCAGAACACTATACATCCATGGCCATACAAAACTGGATTTCATGGTCTGGTATACTGCAATTGAAAAAGCAGCAGGTACAGATGGCAATGCTTTACAAGATCAGCAGCTCAGCAAAAATGATGTTCCTATTATAGTGAACAGCTGTATAGCATTTGTTACACAGTATGGTAAGTATAGTGGATTTTATTCAGCCTAAGATCACTTGTATAATAGCTAAGTCCCCACACCATCAGACCTTATTGAATGAGTTTATACCTCACCTGAAGTAAACCCATAGCCCATCTTAGCCTCGCCACTGCAATGTGATGATGAAGCACACTGCCACACATCAAAGAACGACCAGTCTGGGGAAATACACCTTGATAGATGCCCTTTAGAGACACCTTCCTGTGTTAAAAATTGATTTGTTTGCCTAATATAGCTCAGCCTTGGGGGTCCAGTGCCTTGGTGCAGAACACCTCAGCCCTGAAAACAACCAGGAAAGGCAAAGGCTTGGACAGGTCAGCATATCTTCTGAGAAACTGATGTTAATTGTGGAGCTGAGTTCAGCCTTAAGGCTGCTGGTTTTTTCAGCACAATATCCTAAGGAAATACAGTCAGTAACCATTTGTTTCAGTAAATCTTGCCAGCATAACTTTCCATAGCATTAGATCATATGCAGATGATGTCTGTGTCCTTCCTGCTCCTGCAAATTCATTGATTTTTCTTGTGAAATGCAAAATCCATATCAACCCTGTATAAATTTGTCTTCAGGAGAAATGTGTCTCTAAGCTCTCTCATACTGCCAGAGCCTAATTTTTAGTTCAGTGATTGAAGCTTAACTACATAACTTTTGAATATGACAACACCGTTGTCTGGGTTACAACTTTTGCCTTAAACCAAGACAAAAATGTTTTTTGCTAAATTACTGTTTAATCATTAGCAATAGGAATTATTCTAAATATAGTTTATGCTGCTTCATGCACTGCAATGTTGTTAAAGTTGTTTAATGTTGTTAAAACTGGAACAGGTTGCCCAGGGATGTGGTTGAGGCCCTGTCCCTGGAGACATTCAAGATCAGACTCAGTATGGCCCTGGGCAGCCTGATCTAGTTAGAGGTGTCCCTCCTAATAGCAGGGAGTTTGGACTAGATGACCTTTGAGGGTCCTTTCCAACCCAATGCAATCTGTAAAGCAGGATAATTATGTCTGCCACTCATAACAGTCACTGATGTGTGTTCTAAGTTGAAATTCAGTTTCCTAGTGTCTTTTAAATAAATTAGACATTTATTGAGAAATACAGGGTTTTGGTTGGTTGGTTTGGTTTCTTTTTTTTTTTTCAGGGTCAGCATTACTGGCTGTTAAAATACTCATTTTAAAGCTGAAATAAATATTTGTATGCATTGCTTGGCATGCATGAATGCTTTTTTCACCACAGTGAAGGTTCTGTCTTCAGTTGTGGTCTCCAGATGACAGACACTATCAGGTCCCACAGCTGTTCCTGACAGTAACAGCACAAAAGCAGTATCAAATGGTAGTGCTTGTGGGCATCACAGGAAAGGTGAATTGCAAGAACATAAGACATGATGTCTTAGGCTTTCACAGGTACCTCAGAAAAGCAAGGTTTTGTGGAAAAAACATTTCTCTTTCAAGAAATGTGGGGAATGTGGGAAACACTCTACAAAGAGAAACAACAGGACTGCACATCTGTGCCAAAATTCCACAAGTTTAAACAAAAAAAAACCCCAAAATAATATTGTGGCTGCTCTCATGTGCAGTATTTGAAGACAATCTTGTCTATGGTTTAGATTACAAATTTTCTTTTAAATTGGCTTTGGGCTTTGGTGGTTTTAGTTGTTAAATGCAAGAACAGTGGTTGCCTGATGTCTTCCTGAATGTGAGAAAAAACAGAGGGAAAAAAAAGGAATACTTTCCACTAGTCTTGAGGCTTTTAAATGTGAAATGCTTCAGCTTGGGTGAATACAATAACACTTTACTGAATTCTAAGTGGAGTTGATCACTCAGGGTAATAAAATAGTGTGAGTTTTGTTCATGAAAGCAGCTATTTCATGCATAATACAGTACCAATCATCAATGCCGCTTTCTGTTACTGTGCCTTTTAGAAGATACTGTCTTAGGAAGTCCTGAAGAAGTCTGGGAATTTTAATTGCCTGTAAATTATTCTTGGAATTATGACTCCAGACTTGCTTAATAATATGATGTGCATTTTTCAAACAGGTCTGGTTGAGTGTAAGCTGGTTGGGCAGTTGGGTGTGTGCAAAAGGTCAGAGAGATTTTATTAGGAAAATGCAAAGTGTTTGCCAGCCAGATATACTTTTCACACAATAATGTCTGGTATTTTTAAAGGAATACTCTAACATAATATTGATTTTTGTGCCCTGTATCTTAGGTTTAGGTAGCAAGCAGATCTACCTTAAGAATGGTGATTCTTCCAATGTGGCTGAACTGCTGGAAAGCTTCAAAAAAGATGCAAGGAGTGTTAAACTAAGAGCGGGAAAACATCAACTTGAAGATGTGACTGATGTATTGAAAAGTTTTCTTTCTCAAATCGACGATGCCCTTCTAAATAAAGAACTTTATCCATTCTGGATCTCTGCATTAGGTAATGTACTCAATAGCACTCAATACAAGAAAGCTTGGATGTGCATTCTTAGTACCAAATTTGAGAGGGTTATTCATAGATCCATAGAATGGTTTGGGTTGGAAAGGACCTTAAAGATGATTGTCTAGTTCTAACCCCCCACCATGGGCAGGGAGACCCTCTATTAGACCAGCTTGCTCAAGACCTTATCCAACCTGGCCTCGAACACCTCCAGAGAGGGGTCTTCCACAGCCTGTTCCAGTGTCTCTTCACCCTCACTGAAAAGAATTTCCTTTTAATATCCAGTCTAAATCTGCTCTCATCAAGCTTCAATCCATTCCCTCTTGTCCTATCACTAGAAGCACTTGTAAAAAGTCCCTTCCCAGCTTTCTTGTAGGCTCCCTTCAGGTACTGGAAGGCTGCTATAAGGTCTCCCCAGAGCCTTGTCTTCTCCAGGCTGAATAACCTCAACTCTCTTACCCTGTCCCAGTAGAGTTGCTCCTGCCCTCTTATCATCTTCATGGTGTTGTCTGGACCTGCTCCAACAGTTCAATGTCTTAATATTGGGGACACCAGAACTGGACACAGTTCTCCAGGTGGGGTCTTACAAGAGCAGAGCAGAGAAGCAGAATCATCTCCCTTGTCCTGCTGGTCACAGTTGCTAATTACTTGCTCTGTGTCAACCTATGCAGAGGCCCCACAGGTTAGCTGGGGAGAGTCTTTTGACAAAAGCATGGAGTGGCAGGACAAGGGTAATGGCTTCCAACCAGAAGCAGCTCAGTCAGGATGAGACATGAGGATGGAATTCTTCCCTGTGAGAAAGCAGAACTGACTCACTCTATTTTGCTGATACTGTTTCCCTGAACTGCTGTGCAGTGGTAGGCTGTTGGCGTTGCCTTCATGAAGAGGAGAGTGGCTGGGTAGGTTGTAACTTTAAATGAGTAGGTGATGCCAGGATAGGTGATGAGAAGTGTTGGTTTCCAGTGCACACTGTAATTAGTGAATGCTGTTTCCCGGCAGATACGCAGAACGAGAAGGAACGTGTCAGGAAGTATGGGACCTTCATTCGGTCGCTTCCACCAGTCAACAGAGCAACTCTGGCTGCTTTGATTGAGCATCTTTACAGGTCAGTGCACTGTAGCAGAGAAGTTCTTGTCATGGGTCCTTAGAATAACTCCACCATAAATGAAACGTGGCTTGTTTCATTAACTAGTAACCATTAAAAGCTTTATCTACTTGTGATGATTGTGTTTGATTCCCTTTAAGTTATGTGTTGTTTTTTTAATTTGCTTGTGTTTTTAGCACTAGGTATCTATACATGTCAGTGGGATGGAATGGCCTTAGAGCAAGAGGGGACTGCCATTATATGTGTCCAAGAAGAGTTATTTTTGATACAGCTTCTTTATATGAAATGATTTGATTCCAGTCTGCTAGTCCTGCAGAGGATTGTTGCAAGTGATTGTTTAAAACAATAGAATTTTTTTTTTTCAGGGAAAATATACTTTTCCATACCCCATATTGGACTTAATCACTTTGAGTATTGTGGAGGCGCTAAAGCGGGTCTAGAGGAGGGCAACAAAGCTGGGGAAGGGCCTAGAGAATAAATCTTATGAGGGGTGACTGGGGGAGCTGGGGATGGTTAGTTTGAGGAAGAGGAGGCTGAGAGGAGACCTCGTTGCTGTCTACAACTACCTGAAGGGACACTGTGAAGAGACTGGTGCTGGGCTCTTCTCACAGGTAATTGGAGACACAGCAAGGAGGAATGGCCTCAAACTGAGACTGGATAGGTTTAGATTGGACATTAGGAAAAAAGTTTTTCACAGAGAGAGTGGTCAGGGACTGGAATGAGCTGCCCAGGGTGGGTGGTAGAGTCACCAACCCTGGATGTGTTTAAGGGTCATTTGGATGTGGTGCTTGGGGATATGATTTAAGGTGAATTTTGTAGAGTAAGGTTCTAGGTTGGACTTGGTGATCCTGAGGGGCTTTTCCAACTTGGATGTTTCTGTGATTCTGTGGGAATTAACTGCTCTTCCTGTTTTTCATTAATGCTTCATTTTAAAACTGAGGTGATGGCAGAGACTCTCCAAAAATACAGACTTGTTTAAACAACAAATGTCATGTCTTATTCCCAGATCAAATAAACAGCAGCAAATGTATATAAAATGTGTGACTGGGATGAGTTTGCAGATTCATGGTTGAATAGTAATGGTCTATGTTATACTGCATTAGTATATTTTTAGTCAATTGTGTCACAGAATGGCTTAGGTTGGAAGAGACCTTAGAAATCTACTCCAACCTCCCTGCCATGGATAGGCACACCCCTCAGCTAGACTTGTCTGCTGAAAACCTTATCCACAATGGCCTTGAACATCCTCAAGTAGTTGGTAGAGAATGTGTAGAGTCTTTTCTCTACAGGTTGTGTTGAGAAATTACATTACATAGCCATATACATAGGAGATATCCTTTAAAAACTATTTATACAGTTGTTAAATTGATTGGTGCCATCATTGGGATAAATTCTATAGTAAGTATTGCATTTAATGATGATTCTGAGCATATCCACTTCAGATATATAAATGTGCTGTTACATCTCTTCTGAAAGTAGTTTGAGTCCACATTATGTAAACAACAGAACTTGTAGGTAAACTTTCTTCTTAATTTCCATACTTAGGAAAATCTCATTCATTTCCACAGTTTGTTCAATCTTTGGCTATAAACTTACAGGATATACTTAGATCTTCACTACATGATATATGTATTTAACATTGATGTGGTCTTCTTGAGCGTTGTGTGCAGTTCTGAGCCCCGCAACTGAAGAAGGATATGAAGGTGCTTGAATGTGTCCAGAGGAAGGCAACAAAGCTGATGAAAGGACTGAAAAGAATGTGCTATAGGAGTAGATAAGGTCTCTGGATTTGTCTAGTTTGGAGAGAAGGAGCCTGAGGGATGAACTCTCATTATTTCTGCAGCTTCCTGAGGAGGGGAAGCAGAAAGGGAACTGAAGCTGATGTCTTTTCCCTGCAATCCAGGAATAGGATGTTGTAGGAATGGTTCAGAACTACATGTGGGGGGATTCAGACTATATTATATTTCTTTACCAAGAGGGTATCCAAATCCTGCAACAGGCTTCCTAGAGGGGTGGTTGGTACTCCAAGCCTGGACAATACCCTTTATAATCTTTTGGTCAGCCTTTAAGTTGGTCAGGCAATCAGCCTAGGTGATCCTTGTAGGTCCCTTCCAACTGAACAGTCCTATTTTTATTCTATTTTGCTATCACTTGAGTTGCAGATAGAACGCATGAATTTTTATTTCTGTAATGAGATAAAAAATATAAAGAAATAAATATTTAAAATAGTAAGTAATATTAGATGTTTTTCATAGCATTTAACATAATTCTTCTTTTTGAAATGGACTCCATATTCAGTAGAGGAGCCTCAAACAATTAAAGCAACAAAGAAACCTTCTAAATATATTTTCTTTTTCCTTTGACAGGGTACAGAAGTGTTCTGAGATCAATCATATGAACCCTCACAATCTAGCCATGGTGTTTTCCTCCTGCTTATTTCAAACTAAAGGTCAAACTAGTGAAGAAGTTAATGTGGTTGAAGATCTAATTAAAAATTATGTGCAACTTTTCGATGTAAGTATTTTTATATAAAGGTGTCCTCAATGCTCAGCTGTCGGACACTCCAAAACACAGAAGTCTTCTTAAAGAGGATCTTGCTGTTAGTTCACTGTCTGAGGGTCTGCAGGGCTTTTGAACTCTAATTCAGTGAACATTGTTCTTCGTCTGCATTAAATTTTATGCCTATGTAGGAAAGATTAAATTTACAGGATTGCTGTGAGCTACTGTTTTTCCAAAATGGTGCTTGTTCTTCTTGCTGACACCGACACACCAACTTGGAGAAGATTTTTTAAATTGTGACTAATAGAAATAATACTTTGATTCAAATTTGGTTCTTGACCAAAACTGAAGCATGGAAGGATTCTGTCTCTTAGTCTCTGAGCTGCATTTACAGTAAAGACTCGAGAGAGTGAGTTTAGTTCCTTGAGTTCAAAAAGAAGTTTAAATCCAACTAGATAGAAAAGATTATTTAGCAGCAATTTTGTTTAGCCATTTTGGTATAGAGTTTGTTGTGCCACTATGACATTATTTGGCAGTTTTTAGTTCAGTCCTCTGTCTTTTAATATGTGTTTAGTTGTAGTAATAAATCCCATCCATGAAGTGCTATTTCTGACTGCTAGAGTATTTAGGCTTTGAGGAGACCTTACAGTAGCCTTCCAATATCTGAAGGGGGCCTACAGGAGGGCTGGGGAGAGCCTATTTACAAGGTCTTGTAATGACAGGATGAGGGGCAATGGGTTTAAACTGGCAGAGGGAAGATTTAGGCTAGATGTTAGGAGGAAGTTCTTTCCAGTGAGGGTGGTGAGGCAGTGGAACAGGTTGCCCAGGGAGGTTGTGGCTGCTCCCTCCCTGGAGGTGTTCAAGGCCAGGTTGGACGAGGCCTTGAGCGACCTGTGCTAGTGGGAAGTGTCCCTGCCTATGGCAGGGGGTTGGAACTAGATGATCCTTGAGGTCCCTTCCAACTTTACCATTCTATGATTCTATAATTTTACATAGCTGCTTCTATAAGAATGTAATTAACACTGTTGTGAATTGTAACAATATTTATTATCATTGCATTATTAATAATTTACTATTGTTAAATGTAACCTTTATATATTTGTAGTTATAATTATCTTTATATTATGTCTAAATTATGTAATGCATATTTATATAAAGATCTTATATTTGGATTTATCTTGGTTTATTTTAATGTTAGTCATTTTACGTTGTGATTTCTGTACTAGCTCCCCTATTAACTGATCAAAAATGATCCCTTTTAAATAGATAAATGAAGAGCAGGTCAAACAAATGGATATAGAGAACAGCTTTATTACCAGATGGAAAGACACTCAGGTAAGTGGCAAATGGCAACCAGTATGAAAACCATAAACAAATGGCAAAGACTCTTTTGTTGTTTACAGGCTTTTATACATAGATTTCTAAACGTGAATTTCTAATTTTGTGTAACAACCAGGATTGTTAACTACAGAGCTGAGGGAAATAAAATGGAATAGCAGAGGAAGCATAAACTGTGGAATTATGTTAATGTTCTGAGCTGAGCAACAGGCTAACTTACAGATTATTACATGCTTTTACTATGCTTCCTAAGCTGTGCTAGAAGGAAATGGTCAACATTTACAACTGTGGAAGTGATGACCTATCTTTTTTATTTTAAACATGCACAGTAAATACCTTCAAGTGTATATTAATGCTTTCATTATTTTATGAGCTTTGGGTATACATGGTCTCTCCTCATTAGAGTTTCACCATCTCTTTGATTTTAAAGCGTCTGAATCTTTAGCTGCATCCTGTTTTGTCACTGTTTTCTAGAATCCCAAAGTAGAAATAGTATTTGAGGAAGCTTCAGACACAGACTAATAGTCAAGCTGAATTTTGAGGCTCAGTATAAGAGAAGGGGAGATCTTATGCCACTTATTTTCACCTCGAGTTCCAGTTTTACCTGTAACAACTTGTGAATAACTTCAGAGTGACAAGAAACAGTGATATGATATCATATTTCACTGACTGAAAGGTGTTCATGTACAGTCCTAATTAAAGCAAATATTGGTAAGTTTCATAACACTACCAAAGTGATTCAATTAAGTAAAAGGAAACGTAGGGAACTTAAAAGCTTTGTCATAATCTGAAGTAGTAGGGGAGAAGCTTTCAGTGATTTTTGAGCTTGTAGGGCTTTAGAAACTCATAGAAAGCTAGCAGAAAAAAAAATCTATAATGCTTTGTCTGTTGGCTGCCTTCCTCCTTCCTGTAACAGTTTTGTGGTACCTTGTAAGCCATCATTAAGAAGACAGGGTCTTGCAAATGCATGTTGAAATTACATGTTCTCTGAATTGCTATCTGGAGGCTTATTTTTATCTCATATTCCCTTATTGTCTGGGTCAGAGTGACATGAAGCTGTCTGACCATAATGACCCACTGTGAATGTGCATATGGAAGGCAGAATGTCCATTTCCTCCTTCTGGTGCCTGGTAGGGAGTGACCAACTTGCTGGGAACCAATTTAAAGTCTATTTCTAGTGCCTGACTTGCAGAATGAAAACATCTGCCTTAGTAATGTAAAAAAAAACCCAAAACAAACAAACAAACAAAAAACAAAACAAAAAAAAAAACCAAAACACAACCCAAAATTTAATATCCCTAAGAGCATTCTTCAAGGCAGGGGTTGAAGTATCTTTAATAGAACTAATAAATTCTGGGATCCATGAAAAGGAAGCTTTTGAGATTAGAGAATAACATTTTATTTTAAAACATGGTTGTTGCAAGCTGCATACACTATTAACATTCCCAGCATCTCTGGGAATTTGCAGTGGTTAAAAGTTTGTAATATCTTCTGGCAAAAATAAGGAGGTATGAGAGGAGCTTCATGAGCAGAGGAAGAGAGGGGGGAAACATTTTAATTAGGGAGAATAAAAAAGTAGAAAGGAAACTGAGAGGGTGTTGTTGAAGTGAGTAATAGAGTAGCAACTCCTGGCTCTGTGAGTTTGTCTAAAATTGAAGCTGCTGTGAGGACTATGGAGAAGATCCATATAAAATGGTTTTGTTCTATATTTTTTTCCACGCAAGATACCACTGTGAAGTCACCTTTATGAGATGTATTCTGTTTAGAAGGCTGCCTGTTGCAAAGGGGAAAAAAACCCCAGAGGTCTAGGCTTGATAATATTGATAAGGTTTCCCTTAAAAAGCTTCCAGCAGCTGAAGAAGTACTCTTCCAGATTTTAAACTTTATAATAAAATTGGAACCTTCATGAATAATTAGGCTTGTTTGGACTGGTTTCCCTGGCACTCTCCAGGTTGTCGGGAAGTGGAGTTGCAGAAAGATTGGAGCAGGATTTTAGCTGTTCTTGTTTTGTTCTCAGCAATGTCTCCAGCATTAGTAATCAGCTTTCTGAACTGATGCTTTCACCTACTGTGATAATAGATTCTGGCTTGATTCTCATAACAGACATGGCTAAGCTTTGATTTTTCACAAAAAATAGTAATGTCACTTGAGTCTTAAAGAATTAAATAAAATCTGCTAGCTAATCACAGAACTGTGATCATGATGTTATGGGAGACACTGTCAAAGGCTTTTCTAAAACTGAGGTAAACTGTGTTCACTGCTGTCCTTTCATCCTCTAGCATCCTCATTGTAGAGGACTCTCAGTTTTATTAGGCCTGATCTCCCCTACCTAAATCCATGCTGACTAATCCAAGTCACCTTCTCATTGCTGTGTTTGGAAATGCGTTTCAAAAGGTTCTCCATCACCTTACCAGAAAATGAGGAGAAGCTAACCAGCCTCTAGCTTCCAAAATCTTCCTTCTTCCCCTTCTTGAAGTTGGTATCAATACTTGTGCTCTCTCAGTCATCATGACTCTTCAGATGCCATTGTAAAGTCACTCTCAGTTATATCAGTGAGATTCCTCAGCACTTGTGAGTCGTCCTTGTCGAGCCCCATGGACTTATGTGCATCTGGTTTCTTTAAGTATTCCTTAACCTGGTTCTCATCCACTGAGGGTAGTCTACCTTCCTCCAGACCTTTCCTCTGGTTTCAGGGACATGGAGTCCCTGAAGGTCAGTCTTGTCATTAAAGACTGAGGAAAAGAAGGCATTGTACCTTGGCCTCTTCTGTGTAATCTGTCACTTGATCCACTGCTCTGTTCAGCAGCAGGTCCACACTTTGCCTGGTCTCCCTTGTGCTGTTTATGTACTCTCAGAATCCTTTCCTTTTGCCCTTTGCATCTATTGCAAGCTTCGCTTTGGGGTCAACCTTGGGTTTTCTAACCTCATTCTTGCACAATGGGACAGGAACTCTGCACTTTTCTTGGGTCATCTGCCTCTGCTTCCATCTCCTCTATCCTTTGTATGTCTCAGTTTAGTCAGCAGCTCTTAGCTCTTCCATCCAGGCCTTGTAAATGGAAAGGGATGATTTGCAGTGCTTTATAGTACTTAAAACTTGGAAGGCAGCAGTGAAAGGGCTTCTTATTTTATTAGGTGGTATACAACTGTTAAATTTGCTCTCATTCATTCTTAACACGTTTCTAGAAATGACTACTTTTAGTTTCTGAGAGAATGCTTGTTCAGAGAACTCACAAAATTGAAGAAAATGGCTCTTTCCACTTTAGTTTAAAGGGAGAGAAAGGGCTAAAAAGAAATGCTGTAGGTTGTGTAAGGAAATGCATGCATTTGAAAAATCTATTTTTTCCATGCCATGGGAAGAAAGTTTTCCGAGCAATGTGCTAAATACTTAGGTATGAGAGAATCTCAGCTGGACTGTGGAGGGTGCCTACTGAATCTCCTAGATATGACATGTCACTGATACTAAATTTCACTGGATTGTGTTATTACCTGGGTTTCTCAGTGGATTTTTGCTGTATTTAGTAAGTGCTTTCTTAGATTATTTCTAGACTAAGTTTTTTGTATCACAGCTATGATTTTCATCTCAGAATCATTTCAGAGTTACGGAAGTCCAGAGATTTTAGGTGCATAAGAGAGAACCTCACCTGAGGTTCAGAAGCACTTCCTGACTCACTGGGACTCCAACTGCCTGACCAGTGTGCCCTGGTTCTTTCCAGGCCCATGTTAGGCTTCTGGTGACATGAACTCAGTCATTGTGTCATGTAAGAAGCAGTGTTTCCAATTTAAGAGTTCAGTGCAAGGCTCCTGGATCCCAGATGTACTGTTCTGTCCCAGATGAAGCATTCGAGTTGAGAAATGGATAGAGAAGGGAGACTTGGATTCTGCACAGCCAGCATGCTGCAGATGAAACCTGACTTAGCTGAAGGAAGGTGCTTAAATCACTCTTCCTTGCATACCTGTACATGTGTGTCAGATGCTGCTTCACAGACCCAAACCATCATTTTAAGGAAAGATACTTTCTAAAGGAAAACTTGAACGTTTTCTCCCATTTTAACATGCAGATGAGGAATGAAGAGACTAAGTGCAGCTACAATTAAGAATATTATGTAAGAATCCATTTGATATCTGATTGTCTGGTATTGTTGCATCAGATGATGTGGATATCTACAGTAAAATCAGTGATGCAGAGAAATATTTCATGCATTTGAGCATACAGGTTGCTGTAGCAGTATTATATAGAGTATTTCTGGAGAAGAGAAGGCTTGAGGGAGACTTTAGAGCAGCCTTCCACTACCCAAAGGGGGCCTACAAGAAAGCTGAGAAGAGACTTTTTGCAAGGGCTTCTAGTGATGAGAGGGGAGTTTTAAGAAGGAATAGGGTAGATTTAGAATAGGTATTAAGAAGAAATTCTTTACAATGAGGGTGGTGAAACCCAAAGAGGTTGTGGATTCCTCCTCCCTCAAACTGTTCAAGACCAGGTTGGATGAGGCAAGCTGGTCTCGTGGAAGATGTCCCTGCCCATGGCAGGGGCATTGGAACTAGATGGTCTTTAAAGGTCCTTTCCAACCCAAACCAGGCTATGATTATCTCCAGACCGTCAATGCAGAATGTTCAGAGAGCAAGCATGGAACCAAATTTCTGCTGAAGAACCTGAAAGTGCTCATGTCTGAAATGCCACTGAAGTTCTGTTCCAGGTGGCACTTCATTAGCTGCTCTTCATTTTCTGTCCACCATATACTTCTGCCAGCTGTTTCTGTTTGCTGCTGTAATTTACAGCACATTTTCTCTCCATACGGTTGTTTACATGAGCCCAGTGGAAATCAAATGTCAGCTTCATTCTTATTTCCAACCTTTCTCTGTAATATCATCTGAAAAGCAAATTTTACAACTAAATGAGCTTTTTGAGTCGGTGCCACTATAATTAAGCAGCTTTCTTCAAAGTAGCTTTGTAATGTTTTTTCCTCACAAAATGTTTCCATTAGTTTTCTATTCTCGGAGGCTAAACTAACTTTACAGTCCCCGTTTTTCAGAATGTTAATGTTCTTTAAAATTGAGTGCTGCCATTTTTTTTTTCTATAGAAATGTGGCTTTAGCTTCTGTAAATGAGTCAAAATGCATCTAAAAGCTTGCCTGTTTCTATCACTTTCTCCATGTTTTATTCTGTATCACATGCAGTTCCTTAACCTCTTCCTCTCTTTGTAGTATAACACCGCTATGAATGTCTTTCTCAAAATTAAGGCACAAATTGTTATTCTTAATATTGACTTGATTATTATTCAACAATAGTAATCATCTCTCTATTAGCTTATTCACACCTCCCGCAATGTCTGTTTTCTGATCATCACCATACATTTAATTTTAGAAAGTATTTTTGGTGCTGGGATGGGTTAGTCTTTTGAAGATGCACTGCAAGGGAATTAGAGCAGGCAAAACATGAGACATTTTGAACTGTAGAGAAATAATTTTCTCATCCAAGGAGATCATTTTATTGCCAGAAATGAGCAAACCTAGCAATGATGGAAAACACCAAATTCCTTCTCATGGATCAGATTTTTTTCCTTTGTTCAGAAAATGTGGAGTTCACTGAATTTCCAGTTTCTAAGTTTCATATTTTTAAATGTTGTTAAATTATGTTTGTTGTGATGATTTTAAACTCACAGGATCACAGATATTAGGGGTTGGAAAGGACCTCCAGAGACAGAGTGAGATCCCTGGCAGAGGAGAACCATAGTATCTAGTGTAGGTCACATAGGAATGCATCCAGATGGGTCTTGAAAGTCTCCAGAGAAAGGGACTCCACAACTTCTCTGGGCAGCCTGTTCCAGTGCTCCATGACCCTTACAGTAAAGAAATTCTTTCTCGTGTCAAGATGGAGCTTCCTGTGCTGTCGTTTGTACCCATTGCCTCTTATCCTAACCCAGGGCACAACTGAGGAGAGTTTGTCCCCTCCCTCTTGACCTAGCCCTCATATATTTATAAAAACTGATCAGATCCCCTCTTAGTCTTCTCTTCACCAGACCAAAAAGCCCTGGGTCCTTCAGCCTCTCCTCATAACCATTATATATTATGTCATACACTTGCTTCATAGTCTAACTATTCTACATTTTTAGCATTGTACAGAAACTTTAGGTATCTCTTCAACAAATTTAAGACCTAAATTCCAGTGGTAGATATCAAGAGAATTTCGGGATACCTTTTAAACTTGGATAATGCCAAGTTTTCATTGTGCCTAATAATCAAAAGTGTAGTCTTTGTAGCAATGAATTTGTATTATCTAGATATGTACATAGGGTTACATGACTAAAATGTTCTGTGTTATTTGTAATTTTTCCTCTCATTTTAAGGAAACTCATTTTAGCTTGGGGTTCCTGACCTGTTTTCATGCTTTTAAATCTGATTTAACAGTTTTTGCTCTGAAGTGAACCTGACTAACTTCTAAATTGCTGGATTCTGGCAATTTAAGATACTAAGTTGCACACTTGTGCCTTAGATTTTGCTATTTTACGTATGAATTTTAAAATCCCACTTATTTCCTGTCCCCTCCTGATCTTGAATGTCTATTTGTAAAGTGTCCTCATTTTGTTTCATATGATTCTGTTTAATCAAGGTTTGGATTTTCCTCCTGAATGTGTGAATTTGGGGTGCTGGTTTGTTTTTTGCTTGTTTGTTTTCTTTCTTAACCAGTCAAATACAAGTGCATGTAGCAGAGTTTTTATCATCGAAAGCATTTGGGCTATTTGTATAGATTAATATAAATAAGAGTTTGAATACATTAGGTTCTAGCATATCTACTAGGCAGTAATTTCACTTTCACAGTATAAAAGGATATTTAAAATATTTTTAAGTCAGTCTATTTTTATAAACCTTTATATATATATATTTTTTTTTTTTCTTTTTAAATAATTCTGTTCCAGGTTTCCCAGGCTGGAGATTTGCTTATTGAAGTTTATGTGGAAAGAAAGGAGCCAGACTGTAGCATTATAATCAGGGTTAGTGACACAGTGTTTTATTAAGTATTTTCTCTTGAAGTATACCAGATTTATTTTCATTGCATAATGAAAGTATAAATTTATACCTATCACTCTTCTGTGAAGTTGCTTGGGTGAGTGAGTTTGTTTTGTTTCGTTTCAATTTGCTGTGTTGCCTGAATTTGGTGAAGACTGATTCTTATGATACGATTTAAAGGGGAGACATCCTCCTTTATTTTTACTGCAGTACACAGTGGTATAAATTCTTGCAGCTCTGTGGGTGCAACACACAAGAATGTTAAGAGGTTCACAGTGAATGCTGGTTTTATTTCGTAGTACAAAGCCATTTAAATGACTTTGCTCCTAATTTTGCTTGTTGCCAGTGGTTATCTGCTTTCCTTCAATGCTAAGAAACTAAAATCTTGTAACTTACTCTGAGATTTTTTTTTTTTTTCAGCCTTGTATCTGATCATTTATTCTTTACACATTCATCTCCATGTAATAGTGCTGAGGAAAAAAAATTCATTCCTATAATGAGAAAGGACAGCAAATGTTAAGAAGGAAATAGAAAATTTAGGATGATCTTATTTTTTATGTTTTTTTTTTTAATGTTATATGTGTTTGGTTCTGTTTCCTTTTTGTGCTGCTCACCACAACCTTTATTGTGTTTGTACATATGTGTGCTATGCATACTCACACAAATACATGCACATAAGATGTGCTTTTTTAATTAGGAATAAAAGTAGAAATATGCACTGCTAAGATGAAAAAAATGGCACTTTTATTATATCCCAGACACAAGAAAACTTACAAATGCTTCCCCCCCCCCAGTTTTTCAAGGACAGAGAAAAGGAATTTCAAATAACCAAGTTACCAGTCAGCTAAAGATTTTAACTTCAGTTTCCTGTAACAAAATAAGGAAAGCATGCTGGAGTCTGGCAAATAATTTATGGCTTTCCAGCTCAGTATATCTACTGCTTTTTTTTTGTGTTGTCGTTTTTAGTTTGTGGGATTTTTTTTGTTTGCTTGTTTTTTTTCCCCCCTTTCTTTCTTTTTAAAACAGATTGCAGGGATGAAGAATTTGAGGGGGGGGGAAAAAACCCCACCAAAAAAACCCAACTCAGAAATGTGTATGCATAATATGTTAACTGATTAATTTGTATTATAGGTATCACCTTTGATGGAAGCAGAAGAATTAACTAATGATGTTCTAGGAATCAAAAACATTATTCCCAACAAAGATGATATCTGGGCTGCTTTCGAAGTACTTGAGAATGGAGAACTGGGTTAGTGACACTTTAAATTTATGTATGTGCATCAGATGTCACTGCTTTTATTTGTCAGTACTTAGCATAATCAAAACCTAAGCCAGTTACTGAAATGTTTGTAGAAACAAAACAATAATTACCATTGTGCTGTTGTTTTGTATCTGGTTACTGGGGGCATCTGCGGGATTTCTTTCTACACTTTGCCAGAAATAACCTGATGAATTGTTTCAAAATGCTTAGAAATTGGGGGTTGAAGGAAATGTTCTTTATGTTACTCTGCTTTGCAGTTCATTATTCATCAGCTACAGAAAAGTAAGTCTCACCAATAAGTCTAAAAGAAGAAACTTGTTTTCATTAGAATGTCAGCAGTTGATTTTATAAGGAATAATATTTTTCAGGAAAATGAGGAGAGAAAAATGCTTGCAATCCTTAGGGGAAAGGGTCTTTTTTATTATTTAGTCAATTATTGGATGTGTGTAGATGAAAAAGGAGGAATCAAGTGTGTAATCCTGTGTTTGTGGCAAGTGGCATTATGCTGGATGTAGCAGATTGTTGAAACATTTGCTTTAAATGCGTTTCTGCTGCCAACAAGAGCAAATGTCACACAGTCACCATATTAACTGTAATGAGGTTTTAGCATGGGCAGTGCTTTATGCATGCTGGAGCTGCTTGCACTTTAGTGCAATACTTTAAAAAAAGGAATAGAGTTGTAGGTTTTTTTAATTAAAATAGTGTATTTGATAAATACCTGTGAATGTAATCTGATTTTTGAAGAATACATGGGGGACAGGAATATGCTTTTAGTTAAAAGCCTTTCCACTTTTTGTAGTAAGTTGCTACTCTTATGTTACAGAAGTGAACTGTGGACTCTAGTGCTTTTCTGTAGTTATTTTCAAGTTAAGAAAAAAACCCAAACTTGTATGGAAAAATGGAGAAAACTAAGGTTACTAAATGTTCCAAGTTTGTTCGAGTAGTTTTGTTATACTTGGTTTTCACATGTGCTTACAATAATCTCTTCAGATGTCCTAATATTCCTGATGCACTTAGTCTGGACCTTGGCAGTATGAACAATGTGAAAGGAATTGCAGTCTCCTTTTTAACTTAAAATATACGGTCCTGATGCCTCTTTGCATCTTGCAGTCTTGTGTGCATCTGTAACACAGAGTTCATTTCCAGATTCATAGATGCAGGCATTGTCAACTGATGAAGAATGCTAGCATCTGTTATCTTTAGAAGAGTCCTGCTAACTTCTACAAGTACTCTAGAAATCTTATTTCTTTTGACTGAGTAATGGAAAAATGTGAAGAGGAGATTTTATTTTCTTTAAGTCTATATCTTACACTTCACAGACAAATGGAAACTCAACTAGATATGGCCAAGAGAACATAAAAATAAATACACAGGATAAAAGTCCACAGCAGCTTCTTGGGGTATTTGTGTGCCACAACTAGTGTGGGCTAGATATGTTGTCTGAGCTAATGACCGTGGAAGATGGAAAAAATTAAGCTTGGAGTGAGACACTGCAAACATGATACAGGATAATAAATATTAGTGAGGGATTAGAGTGCATCCCATTGAAACAAGAGTTTACAATGCAAAGTAGAAATGGAATACCAGTGTTTCAAAACCAAACCAAACCAAGCGAAAGGAACACTAAATAAAGTCCTAATTCAGCACCTGGCTGAAATCAGGAGACACTGTGTTGATAAAATGTCTGCTTCATGGTCCACTTTCTGTGCATCAGAACAGGGAAACTGAATTAATAATGTTGAGGAATAAAAATGATCCTGGTAGGAAGAGGCACTTAGGAACACCCCTGTAGTGCTGTGGCTGAATCTAGCAGATTTTCAAAAGGCTGAAACAGAGACACAAAGTGTGGGGG
>WBNM01004846.1:19143-57985 GCA_013399055.1 Ramphastos sulfuratus
AGGTCCTGTTCAGTCTGGGGTCCAAATATGACACTGAAGAACAAAAAAATAGGTGAGACTTTGGTGGAAGTTACTCTTATCAGCATCATTTAACAAACAGCATTGAGCATTATGGAATCTAAGACATTTGCAAGTTGAGATTCTGACAGGTCATGGCAGAAGCTAAGTTTGCTTATGTGTTTCATACATACCTTGACATTCACAGTGTCTTTTCTGATAGAAAGGAATTTTCTGCTGTGTTCCTGCCATGGTCTGGTACCTCACTAGTAAATAGACTCATAGAATTCTAGAATGGTTTGAGCTGAAAGGGACCTTAAAGATCACCTAGTTCCAACTCCCTTGCCACAGGGAGGAACACCTTCCACTAGACTACCTTGCTCAAGGCCTCATCCATCCTGGCCTTGAAGACCTCAGTTTGTGATATTCAGGTGGTGATATTCAGTTTGTTGCACTCAATCCTGAAGTTTTTTGAGAGTTATGTTACTTTTTAAGATATACTGCCCTGAGAATGAACTCTGAGAAGGCAAGAATATCAGAATCCTGTATTTTCTAAAAAAGTAATTTCCTCCTGATATTTAATATTGCTTAAGGTGCAAATGACAGGTTTGGGATATTTACCAGCATATGACCCAAGTAAAAGGGTAATTGGACATATATGTTGACTGCTTGCTGTTCAAATGACTAAAATTGCACTATTAAAAATATCAACCAAATGATTTGCATAGGAAAAAAATTGCAATAATTAATTTTATCTACCTTAGTGCAAAATGTTCAATACCTTATGCTTTATTTACAAAATAGGCTGTATATTATTAGGGTTTTTTTTTGGTTTTTTTTAGTAATTTGTGCTTGATGGATAGTTTGTAAATGAGGTGTGTTGCCAGTAAAAAAAACCTAATACATTTCAGCATGATGATTTATGTACCATGTAATCCATGATGACAGATGGTCCTAAATGTAACTATAAATAAAACAGTAGGTGTTTACTCTGGGAGTGCTGGTGTTCTAGGAAGATGTGGTGATTTGCCAGTGTTTTCTGCCTTGGGTTTGTAAAATCCTTCTTAAAATGGATTTTTGTTTTTATTCCTTCCTGTGCAAACAAGTTATTTTGCAAGTCCTATGCAACAGATTATTTTTTTTTCCCTTTCTAAAACAAGTTGTTTTAACTTCATCACAGCAGAGTCTGCAGTTTCCCAGAAGTTAAAAAGGCATTTAAAATATTTGAGTATTTTAAACAAAAAGGGCCAGAAGAAATGGTGCTTTAAAGTGAGGATTGTCTGCAGGATGGTATTTGGGTTTTTGGCTTTGTTGTCATGTCTGAATAATAAAATCTTTATATAAGAGGTGTCACAAGTCTACAGATAAGGTAGATTTTTTGCATCCACAAACTGCAGTAGTATTTTCTCTCATTTAAGTGTGTTATTGGTGGCTGCTGTTTACTGAAGCTCTGGTGTTCAGGTGTTCAGGAAAATATGTTCTGCTAGAGTGCTGTGCTGGACAGTCCCAAAGCAGCTGTTGACATTTCATATTCATCTAGCCTAGCAGAAATGAAAAATGAGATTATGGTGGCATACTTTTCCCCCTAGTACTCAAGAGACACAAGGCTAGACTGCCTGACCAAACATGACAGTGTCACACAGGTGTGATTTTCCAGGAACTGCACCCAGCTCTTCTCAAGGCCTGATCCACACAAGTTGATATTCAAATAGGAACTCAGAACTTCTGTAAAAATCCCTTTCTGATGATTAAATGACACCTGGATCCACTGCTCTAAGCTGTAGCCCACACAGCCAGCATTAAGGTTTTTGTGCATTCATCAATTACAGTAGGTGCTTGCTGCTGAGCAGGTGAAAGTCCTCAGGGGTGGAGGGGTGTGCGTGCAGAGGAAGGATAAAAATAGAGGGGAGCTGTGCAGTCTCCCTCCATCCACATCAGTGTTGCCTTGTATGATGTCTCAGGCTATGTTGCAGTACATCACACTCATATTTTCTGCTGGATCTGGTAATTCAGATTTAGGGTCTATGTGCAAACTCTTCCCTCCTTTCATTTAGTGTGTGATCCCAGGTTTGTATGGATTAGCTGGCTGGGCTTGGTACTCCCTACCACCTTTCTTACCTAGGAAAGAGTCTCAGTTTCCTCTTTTGGGTGAGTGAGACCTATCACCACATTTATTCCTGAGCAGCTCTAGTGTTGAGTTGCACGCATACAGCCTAGTCAGACCTTCATCTGTTGGTATTTTAATCTTGCTGTCCTCTTTGTGTGAGGTTGAAATATAAAAGTGAAGTTAAGTAAGTGCATCTGCGGAGGAATAACAACAGGCACCAGTACTGGTTGGGTGCTGCCCTGGGATCCTGCTTTGGTAGGAGGGTTGGACTTGATGATCTCTGGAGGTCCCTTCCAACCTCTAAGGTTCTGTGATTCTGTTTCAAGTCTGGAAATTCCCCAAGCACAGCAGTGGGGAGAAGACCTAGTAAGACCACATCCTTTCCTCTTCTACTAAAGGGAAACCAAGAGTCTGTCTCAGTCTGCTTTATATGATTTTTGGGGTGACTGCTCCAAATTCTTTGCTCATTGATTGCAGAGAGTTGGTAGCTATGATGCTTCATTTTTATATTGAGCCTAGGAAAATGTGACCCAGTATGACTGGAGGTCTTTTCTTTTTGGTCATACTTTGCTACGTCCTGTGATAGTTCCTTCCTTTTGTATTTAGATTGAAAGCAAGGTTTCAGTGTCTTTACATATGAAAATATTCATAACTAAATGCAGAATAGTCACTGAACATTTGACTACTGCTGGTTTAATTTCGTATTCATTACCTGTCTGCAGAGATGTTGCTGCAGAAAGTCAATGAAGTGCCTAATTGTCTTATTTTGAAAGCAGTGTTTGACTGCTACAGCTCTAAGTGAATCAGACAGTGTTCTGCATAGGCATGTGTCACTTTTAAGAGCCTCAAATCTTACTTTATTCTTTTTTTTTTTTTTTTCTTTTTAATTTCAATGTTGTGTTGGATTTTTTTCCCCTCTCTTATTTTTCAGAACGTCCTCTGCATTACACAGAGAATGTACTGGAACAAGTTCTTCACTGGAGCTCACTCCCAGAGCCTGGCACTGCATACCTGATAATAAAGAGATTTCTAACAGCAGACATGATAAAATCCTACAGTGGTATGTATCTTTTTAAAACAGAGGTATTTCAAGTCAGGACATGAAGATGAAAATTCTTTTGTAGCTGTTTCATCGGGGCAAAGCATCTCAGAGCATCTGAATTACTACTTTCTAAAAGTTACTGATTTACTAAGGATAGTACTGACTTCCTTTTAAAAGGTAGAAATTATGGGTATTCTTCTTTCTGCAAACTGGAAGCTCTCCCATTTGAACATTAAAGTGTGCAGATGCTCTGCATTTAGTTCCCTTAGTGAACTTCTGTGTAGCTTGAGACTGCTTTTATGCACAGCACAGTTCTGCATAGCCTATCCACATGGGGCATGATGCTGTCTCTCTCTCTCTCTGGGATATATATATATANTGTATACATAAAGCTTACATTATATATACAACTTAGATTATTTTAATGTAATTCTATAAATGTTATATCCTGATAAGAATTCTTATCATCTAATATGACGTCTCCAAACTACAAAGCTGGTTTGAATGACATACTCATACTACAAAACTTATTTGAATGACTTACAGAGTATGTGGCCTTTAGAAAGGCTGAGGGATTTAGGTCTGACAGCTGAAAGGAAGCGTAGCTCAAATATATAGTGGGAAAATGTGATTTACAAGCTGCTCCAGTCCTGTTTTGGTTTTTTGCATAATACCTGGATTTAAGTCTCCTGTGTAATAAATATTATGTAGTATTTGCTTTGAGGGGAAGCAGGAGTTTAAAAGTTAGACAGGTTCCAAAATTACTATCCTGTTTTCAAGCAGTTGAAATCCTGTCTGCTGGCACTGTGAAATGTGTAATGCCAACACATGATGCCTGGTTTAATGCCCATCAGAGTTGTATTCATAATCTTTTCCTCTCTTCCCCATGAACAGGAGTATTAATCTCTCCATCTTCTCTCCTGATTTCAAGAACAAAAACTTACGCTGTTCTGTTTATTATCTGAGAGTAATGGCCTTCTCTCATCATCTTTTATTCCTGTAAAAGCATATTCCACAAATATGAACCAACCAATTGCACACAGGAGTTAACTTTGAGCTCCACTGTCTCTAAACGTGTCATAGCAGATAGTGAATCATAGAATAGTAAGGTTGGAAGGGACCTCAAGAATCATCTAGTTCCAAATTCCTGCCATAGGCAGGGACACCTCCCACTAGCACAGGGCACTCAAGGCCATGAACATCTCCAGGGAGGGAGCAGCCACAACCTCCCTGGGCAACCTGTGCCAGTGCCTCACCACCCTTACTGTAAAGAACTTTCTCCTAACATCCAGTCTAAATCTCCCCTCTGCCATTTTAAACCCGTTGTCCCTCGTCCTGTCGTTACGAGACCTTGTCAGTAATCCCTCCCCAGCCTTCCTGTAGGCCCCCTTCAGATACTGGAAGGCTACTCTAAGGTCTCTTTGAAGCCTTCTCTTCTCCAGGCTGCAGAGCCCCAACTCTCTCAGTCTGTCCTCATAGCAGAGCTGCTGCAGCCCTCTGAGCATCTTCGTGGCCCTCCTCTGGACCCGCTCCAACACTTCCATGTCCTTCCTGTGCTGGGAGCTCCAGAACTGTACACAGTACTCCAGATGGAGAGAAACAACCCCTACTTAACCAAAAGCTTGCTATATGAACTCCTATCACCTTATTCACTGTGTCTTCAGGTATGAACAGAAAAGGGAATGGGTCATAAGGGCTGTGAGAACCACGGCTCTGAGAAACAGAAGGATTAAGCTACCATCAGTTTACAGCATACAGTACTAGTTCAAGGGGAGATGTGCCTTTTGCCCTTTTTCTCTCCTGATTTCTACATCCATTTGTTCTATCAAACCATAGCTGTAATTGTTTGCATTAATTCTACTCAGTTTGACATTAGCATAGACAATACTGGCTTTTGACTGAATGTTTACATTTACTGGATTTCTTAATTTTATTTTTTTTTTGTATTAAAATAATTAGAATCTAATTTAAGGAGTTATATTGATTTCCTTCATGGTTTGGAGGGAAAATCCTCTGCCATATTGCAGACTTAGTATAAATCTCTGCAAACTCAAGTAATCTCACGTGTTATAAAATGTTTAGGCTAGAAAAGGGAAGACTGAGAGGTAATCTTATTAATAATATCTGAAGGGGGGGTGTCAAGAAGAAGGGGCCAGGCTATTTTCAGTGGTGTCCTGTGATAGCACAAGGAGCAGTGGGTACAAACTGGAACACAGGAAGTTCCACCTCAATATCAGGAAAAACATCTTTGTTGTAAGGGTGCTAGAGCACTGGAACAGGCTGCTCAGAGAGGAGTCTCCTCCTCTAGGGACTTTCAAAATCCACCTGGACATGTGCCTGTGCAACCCACTCTAGGTGACCCTGCTTTGGCAGGGGTTTGGACTCTGATCTCCAGAGATCCCTTCCAACCCTTCCCATTCTATGATACTGAAAAGGTTCTTAAACACTGGAACAGGCTGTCCAGGGAGGTGGTTAAATCCCTATTCCTGGAGGTGTTTCATAGCTCCCTAGTTGTGGTGCTGAGCGATATGGTTTAGCACCAGCCTTGGTAAAGTTAGATAATGATCAGACTCAATTATCTTAGAGGTCTTTTCCAACCAAAAGCATTCCATAATTCTATTGGAAGTATGTTTTTTAACAGTGAATTCAACTGCATAGAAATGGGCAACTGGGTGGATGGATGACCTCCTCTTTCTGAGTAAAATTAATAGGCCTGTGATTATGTTACATTTGTAACTCAATTCCCTTGGTTCTCTGATTTATGTTAGAATCTTCTAGACTAAATTACAATATGGGTGGTTTTTTTTCTGTTAATGTTACTTCAGAGCTCTGTCGTCAGTACTTTGTTCCTTTTTCTTCTAGAGACTTTAAAATAACATTGGTTCAATAGTGAGCCTAAAGGAAACACTCTATTAGCCACACTTCATCTTGGCAACTTATCATTGTCTTCCCTGTCAGTGCAACTTTTCCCATGTTCCTTGTACATAGTACATTCTCTTATTTCATATCTATTATACTCTCATTCTCATTTCCTCCATTTTAGACTAGTTTCTCATCTTGTCCAACATCAACCGTTGTACTGAGGTCTAGATGTATATTTTTCTCTTGACTAGAAATCAACTTTCCTTTTCAAGGAGTGAAAAAAAAATGTATTAGTAGGGGGGGAAAAGTATTAGTTTATTTGTATTGATGTTTCAGTAAATTTATGGTGAGTTTTCCACTTTGGTCTAAATCTTTAGTTATTCTCTCTTGATGATTTATTCCATAGCTTTTCATGCTTGTTGCAGGAGCACTCTTTCAAGTGCTCTTGAGAAGGGCAGGGTGTGCTTTTTATTTTGGTATAAGAGATACTCAGTACAGCTTAGTTCTATTTCAAGACCCTTTTTCTTCTCTTCCCTGAAAACTTCCCACCTTAAGGTTTCATTTGTTACCAAAAAAAAAAAGGAGAGCAGAGATTTGCTATAAAGTGCGTATCTATCGGTCCTTCGCGTTTTACCAGTAGAGAGTTGTATAGTTTGAGTGGGAGGTATTGATTTCAGAGAACAGGGGCTATTATTCAGAAATATTCTGTGAAATGCACACTTCTAAACCATAGGTGGATCAATCTTGAGTGGCTTGAGTGCATCTAGTTCCTAAGAGTTGTGAAGTTCTAGAAAGTTTTGCATGCTTTGTAAAGTTTGGATCAGAAAAATCGTTTTGATTAGGCCTCATCCCAATTATTTTAGTTTTGCTCTGTGAAATACTGGTTTCTAAGGAGTGTAGAATATTGTCAATTTAGAGGATTGTTATTTTTCCTCTTTCAGGCTGTTCTAAGTATCAAGTGTTTGATAGACTCGCTATGGTGGGAATGCTGTGAAGTTTAGAATTGAGTTTTTAGTCATGATGAGGGCTACGTGCAGAAGTCTAAAATCTCCCAATTTAGTACAGATGTGGGAGTATCTTGCAGCTCACATTTGGTATGGCTGAAAAAATAAGCAAAAAGCTTGTAATTGTGTGGAGAAGGATTCATATTTTATTCTGTGCATGTAATAAACTTATTGGCAGAGAGGGAATATGTTAGTGCTTTTTATAACTGTGCATCTATATTTGCACTTACAACTGAGGCAAGGCAGGGAACTTCTGATCTTAAGTGTTGAAATGTATTGATTCTGGCTTTAGAGACTGTCTTGACCTCTAATGAAAATCTTTGGAAATTTTCTTTTGAGATGCTTCCTTTCATGGCAAGCACACTGATTAGATTGTGTGTAGTTGGTTTTATTTGATGAAATCAAAATAATTCTTTATCTTTTTAACTTCCATTGTATTTTAAAATGTTTTTACTAACTTCAATTTGTACTAAAATACAAAGGAAGAAGGAATTAGATCTCACAATTTTTAATTATCTCCTTTTAGCAAATAATTACAGGGCTAGGAGAAAGAATAATTTAATTCCAACTCTTTATGGAGCTCTTTGCAGATGGTGTGAAAGACGAGATTGAGATACAACTTTTCAAGTCTTTCTACTGTACAAATGTTAGCAGAGTCTGACTCAGAGTTTTGAAATATAACCTAATTGGGGCACTTTCAAGGCCATACAGGGACTGTGGTTGTTTAGTCTGGAGAAAAGGGGGCTCAGGGAACACTTTCCTACCCTCTACAACTCCCCAAAAGGAGGTCGGAGTGAGGTAGGTGTTGGTCTCTTCTCCCCAGAAACAAGTGAAAGGACAAGAGGAAATGTCCTCAAGTTGCACCAGGGGATGTTTAGATTGGACATAGAAGTAACTTCTTGACTGCAAGTTGAGGCCATTTCTTCTCATTCTGTGACCTGAGACTAGGGAGAAAAAGCCAACTCTCAACTTGCTTCAGTCTCAGGGAGCTGTAGAGAACGGTGAGGTCTCCCCTCACCCTCTGCTTCTCCAAGCAGTCTTATTTACTATCCCAAAATTAATACATCATAAAAAGTAATGGTATCATTCTGGAACTCCAAAAACAAGTTTTTTCAGTGCTTCCTAAATAAGTGATTGACTTATGGGAAATACCTGCTTATAACAAAAGAAAACAGGTAGCAAAATTCAAACCGTGGCATAAGTATTAAGTTTGTAGTGTTTTGGAATGAAGGAATTTTTAGCCCTGTTAGTATAGTTGAAGTGGTGTTGACTGGAGCGGAGAAGAGTTCATCCCTTGCCTGGCTGTCCTCTCCTCATATCAGCAGTCTGCTTCCACCACTGGTTGCCTCAAGGAGCAAAAAAAAACACCCCCAAATTCTACTGAATTCTGTGCTCTTTCACCTGGAGACCAGTGCCAAGTGGCGTCCCTCAGGGGTCAGTGCTGGGATCAGTGCTGGGATCAGTGCTGGGATCAGTGCTGTTTAACATCTTCATCAGTGACACGGACAGAGGTGTCAGTGCACCCTCAGCAAGTTTGCAGATGACACCAAGCTGTGTGGCACAGTCGACTTGCTAGAGGGCAGGGATGCCATCCAGAGGGACNTTTGTAAGATGCAGATATGAATTATTTACTTTTCCTCGTGTTGTTCCTTACCTTGTCCTTTGGTCTGAACTTTTATAAGTGAGTTGTATCAGCATTCTAACCACCTTAATTAGTGGTTAGAAAATGTTACTATTTGTCAGTGGACTTGTCTGGGAAAAACTGATAAACCAGGGGTTTTCTTTACCAAAAAAAAAAAAACATCTATTGAGTGGGACCGGAAAAGCAAAGCCAGAAGTGGCGATGCAGCAGTTTATATGTATTAATAATACTTCTTGGTATTATTTTATTGAGAACTTTAAATTTCTGAAAAGGTACTGGAAAATTAGTTTCTGACACTGAAAATCTTCAATGTATGTGGTATTTTTTTAAATTAAAAGCTTTTTCAATACAAAGTTAAATGCTTCATAAAGATGACTGACAAATTTATAGTTTGGTGGGGTCTTTTTGTTCCGCTGTGTGTGTGCAGAGATTTTTAGGGTGTGCGTTTGGGTTTTTTTTAATTAATTTACTAAATATGTGTGTTTCTGTGTATATTTTGACTCAAAAAAAAAAACCAAAAAACCAACCCCGAAACCACCAAACTGGGCAAACCCATGACAAAATCACAGAACACTATGGATTGGAAAAGACCTTGAAAGGTCATGTAGTCCAATGCCCCTGTGAGGGCATGATCCCTTAGAGCAAGTCGCACAGGATCGCATCCAGGTGGATTTGGAATGTCTACAGAGGAGGAGACTCCACAAACTCTCTGGGCAACCTGTTCCAGTGCAAAAGCTTTTGCTTCTGTTCATATGGAACCTTCTGTGCTCCAGATCTTTATGGGAAAGATCTTAAAATTTCTTAAACACAGAGATCAAAAGTGTCCATGTCATGATCAGAGGACTGGAGCACCTCCCCTATGGAGACAGGTTGCGAGAGTTGCAGCTCTTCAGCGTGGAAAAAAGAAGGCTCCAGTAAGACCTTAGAGCAGTCTTCCAGCACCTGAAGGAGGCTGTAAGAGAGCTGGGGAGAGATTTTTTACAAGGGCTTGTAGTGATAGAAGAAAGTACAATGGCTTTGAGCTGAAAGAGTGGATACTTAGACTGGTTATTAGGAAGAAATTCTTTACGGTGGGGATGGAAAAACACGAACAGGTTGCCAGAGAAGTTCCTCCCTGGAGGTATTCAAGGCCAATTTGGATAAGGCCTTCAACAACCTGGTCTAGTGGAAGGTGTCCCTGCCTATGGCAGAGTGGTTGAAACTAGGTGATCTTGAAGGTCTCTTTGAACCCAAACCATTCCATGAATCTATGACTGAATTGCACATTCTATTCTGAAAAATTCCTTTCATTACATTATGTTGGTGGATTCTTTCCATATTATCTTTGAAGGGAAACAGAGAAACCTTCCCCACTCCCCAATGATTAAAATTAATTGTAAAACCTTCTAACTAAATGCTTTTATGTTTTCTTCATAGAGAAAAGTGAGAAAGGCAGCGTGAAAGCAGGCAATTTGAAGTACAAAGAAGAACCATCAAAACTACTCTCTGGAAGCAAATTTCAAGAGCGTTATTTCGTGTTACGGGAAGGAAACTTGCTTCTGTATAAGGATATGAAGGTACAACAGCCAAATTCTTCACCAGATTCTTAAGTGCTTGCCTATGCTTTGTTTTTTGTATGAATAACAGGAGGAGCAAGGGAAACCAATCAACATTCCTGATTGTAGAATCACAGAATGGTTTAGATTAGAAGGGACCTTAGAGATTATCTACTCCAACCTCCCTATCACGGGCAGGGATGCCTCTCAGCTAGACTTGGCTGCTCAAGACCTCATCCACCATGGTCATGAACAGCCCCAGGGAAGAGGCATCCACAACCTCCCTGGACAACCTATTCCAGAGTCTCACCCACCTTGTACTGAAGAACTTCTTCCTAAGATCCAGTCTAAACCCACTCTCCCTCATCTTAAAACTGTTCTCCCTTGTCCTATTACTGTATAGGTCACTCTCCAGCCTTCCTGCAGGATCCCTTCAGGTATTGGAAGGCAGCTATAAGGTCCCCCCAGCAGGACCTTCTCTTTGTAGGCTGAACAACAACAGCTCCCTCAGCTTATCCTAACAGCAGAGGTGTTCAAGCCCCTGGATCATTTTTTATATTAAATGGTAACATGTAGAGGCTAGGGTTGAAGTGGAAGATTTTTATCTGACTGTTTTCACAGATGCTTTGGTAAAAGGTGCTTGTATCAGTTGCTTATTTAGTTGCTGTAATAATACATAAGCTTCAAAAATATTTAAAGTCCCTCCTTAGGAATACCTACAGCTTACGATGTGGCTAAGAGTCTGGAAAACCTACCAAAGAGAGCAATAATAGAAGTATATGGAACTTGTGAGCAGCATGCCAGTTTTTTTCTTGATATCTCACACAAAGCCTTTAGAAATTACCAGCAGCAGGGTTCTTACACCTACAAGAATCATGACAGAAGAGATTATGGGAAACAGTATCTTTCAATACACTAGAAAAATCTTCCCCCGCTTGCCAACAGCATTTTTCAGACATATTCTCAGTCCTCCAAAAACTAGTGGTGATAATTAAATATACCTCAATTCCACAAAAGCAGATTTCTGCATACTTAATAGCAAGGCAGGTTCAGTTTTAAATATTTCACTGACATTTTCTTTAAAGAATGCTCCACATGAACATAAGGAAAAACTTTTTCACTGTGAGGGTGACAAAACACTGGAATGGACAGCCCGGACAGGTTGTGGAGCCTCCTTCTCTGGAGACTTTCAAAACCTGCCTGGAGGTGTTCCTATGTGACCTGCTCTAGGCGGTTCTGCTATGGCAGGGGGGTTGGACTAAATGATTTTGCAAGGTCCTTTCGAACCCCTAGCATTCTGTGATTATGTGAGTGGGTTTTGTGTGTAGATAAATTGTATTAAAGAATAAAACTGAATAATAGGCATCATGATAGCCTGGAAAGGAGTAGACTGAGAGGGGATTTTATCAATGCTTACCATTAGATAAAGGGCAGAGCGCAAGAGAATGGGATCAAATTCTTTTCACTGGTGCCCACTTGATAGAACAAGGGGCAGTGGGCACATACTAGAACACAGGAGGTTTCACTTTAACCTAAGGAGGAACTTTACTTTGAGGGTGTCATAGCACTGGAACAGGCTGCCCAAAGTGATTGTGGTGTCTCCTCCTCTAAAGGCTTTCAAAATCCACCTAGACCTGCGTAACCTGCTCTAGGTGACCCTGCTTTAACAGGGGGCTTGGACTAGATGATCCCTTCCAACCCCTACCATTCTGTGATTCTCTGAACTATGTTTTCATTTCAATTTAGTTAATTTCTGATTTAAAAAAATAAATAATAAGACATTTTAAAGTGCTTTTGTTTTTTTGCTGGTTACTGATTTTGCCCATCCAGCAAATATAGATGTAAAGCATTGGGTTTATTTTCAGGACAGATTCATTGCTCAACTAAGTTAATGCAAAAGTAATATTCTATCTTCTTGCAATACTGTGGATATAATCTTAATTAGAATGACCTCAGAATGTCAAGAATAGTGTTTCATAATTTAGTGCTAAAACTCAAATTGTCACATATGTGAGAATATGTCTGTAAAACCTTAATTAGTGTATCGGAAAGAGTTTATGATAAGATTGTTGCACTACTTTATGATCTTTTTTAATTTTTTTAAGAAATTGTAATTTATGAAACATTAAATTCCTCAGCTCAGGTGGAGTTTTGAACAGTGTTACTTTTAAATGGCTTTTCATTTGGGTTTTCTTTGTAAAGCAAATGGAAATACCACTCTGACAATTAGGATACATTGATTTGCTTTGTTTTCTTCTGAGAGATGTTCATCTACCACTCATAATCTTGGTTTAATTTCAGTCATTTTGGGGAGTGAATGGTAGAAAACCTTGACATTTCAGATGGGAGATTGTATTTAATAAGACTGGCATGCACTAATTAATTTATACGTTTTCATTAACAGCAAATTAAGTTTGTATGTGCAGGTGGAGATACATTCTGTTAAGTGTTTCTCTTCTTCAAGAGCAATTATCAGAAAAGTGATACTGTATGTTAATTTACAATATTGGGCTAATTGACTGAAATAACACACTGCTCTAATGTACTGTTGTTAAGAGATAAGCTCACACCCAGACAAATAGCTTCCTTCAGGCATATTTTTGTGAGAAGAGTACTGTTGTTTAACTAAATGCTGTGTTTTGTAAAGGGGGGTTGTGTTCATCCTGGCAATACCCTTGCTTTGAGCAGGAAGTTATACAATGCCAACCAGAAAAAGGTTCTGTGTTTCTTTGGTTTGGTGTCTTTTCGAATGGTTATGCCATCTCAGGTTCTGGGTGTCTTCCCCCCCCACACACACACTTCAGTATTGCAGAGTGAAATCTGCAGAGGGAAAAACAAATGAGAATCCAGGGCAGAAAACAGTGTGGAATAGCTTTATGTACTAACATAAGATTCATTGAGTTTGGGTTTGGGTTTGATTTGGTTGGTTGTTGATTTTTTTGTTTGGTTGGTTTTTATTAAATAGAAAGATAAAGAATCATAGAATGGTTTGGTTTGGTTTGGTTTGGAAGGGACCTTCTTGATTGTTTAGTTCCCACACCTCTACCATGGGCAAGGACACCTCCCACTAGATCAGGTTGCTCAAGGCTTCATCCAACCTGCCCTTGAACACCTCCAGGGAGGGGACATCCACAACCTTCCTGCACAACCTATTCCAGTGTCTCAACCACTGTCACAGGGAAGAATTTCTTCCTAATATCCAGTCTAAATCTACCCACTTGGCATAAATGTACTAAACAGATTTTAGTATGCTGTGTTACATGCTAGTTGTGTTCTGTAGCAGAATAATGTAGGGGAGAAATTTATTGTTTCTAAATTTTATCCTCCAGGCATGTCAAGCTTTCATACCTCCTGCGGGTATATGTCTGTTGTAGGTTGGCTAAAGGCAGTTTGTTCAAGAAAGAAGGAACCTCAGGAGCTCTTTAGTCCCACTTTCTGTTCACAGCAGAGCTAACAACTGAGGTCAGAACAGGTTGCTCAAGACTTGATGCAGTTAAGTCTTGAAAAACCCTGGGGATGGAGATTAAAAAATCTCTCTGTGCAGCCAGTTGCAATACTTGGCTGTCCTCATGGGAAAAAGTTTGTCCTTGCATGTAGCCATCTTCTTGGGAAAAAGGTTGTCCTTATATTTAGCAACTTCTCATAATGTGAAGAGCCTCACTTAGTCATCTTGGTAACATCCCTCTAGGTGCTGCTATTAGGTCACTGTCTTCTTACAGATTGGTCAGAGCTCCATCAGGCCAGACCTTAAATATCTCCAGGGATGAGGCTTCCACCACTTCCCTGGGCAACCTGTTCCAGTGTTCCATCACTCTCACAGTAAAGAACTTCTTCCCAATGTCACCTTCCCCGTTCAGCAGTGGATCTGCATTTTCCTTTCTTAGACTTTTAAAAGTCTGCTAAAGATACCAGTGTAGAAGCTCTTCATGCTGATGTCCATAGCAGATCTCCTCCCAGTTATAGTGATTGACACACTTTGTCATGGGAAAGAAAGAGAGAAAAAAAATGGTCTGTTAGTAAAGGAGGGTGCAGCCCATGAAAGAAACCTGACTGTGGAGACAGCCCTTTGGCATTTTCTCTCTTGCACATTCCTAATGCAGTAATTAGAATCTTATTGTATTTGCAGGCTAGCAAACCTGAGAAAGTGTTGCCTGTCAATTCCCTGAAGCTTTATCTTGGAGTGAAAAAGAAAATGAAGCCACCAACAAAGTAAGAATAGAAAAGAAAATAACTTAAACCCTATGTAGCAAAGTACTTGTACCATCAAGAGAGTAGAACATAAAACATTGCAGAACAAGGAGAAGTCAAGAAGCCAACTGAAGTATGCTGAATTAAATTACCCTCTATAATATTATTTGTTCTGTTTCTCTCTCTCTCTGGTTTTGTGTTCTACGTTAACTCTTTTGTGCTAGGAAATTACTTTATTGATTGGCTTTTCTTAATCTTAAATGTATTATCTCTTGTGGATAAACCAGCTCTTGTGGATATGTAGGTTCTTGTGGATGTGTGTCTTGCATGTCATTGATGGACACCTCTTCTTTGCACCAGGAAAAAAAAAGAGAGAGAGAAGAGAAAGCCAACTAGTCAAAGCCTGTAGTGACAGTTCCTGTTGTTCAGGCCTTTCCTTTTTCAGGATCCTTGATATTTTGATGTTTCTTCTAGCTGAAGACTACAGTGCCCTTTAAAAACATCAGTGACTGTGTCTCTGGAAAAGAGCAGTGAAAAATGGCACCTGTTTTTACTCAGATGTTTCCAGCGCTTGTTCGGTCAAAGCTCTGAGACACAGACAACGTACATGGGATCCTATCCTGAGGGGATTCAAAGTTTGCTCTAACCTTTAAACAGATCTGCTTGAACTTTTCCTTCACAGTTGGCACATCAAAATGTCCCAAAAAGATCTGTAAAAAGCCTCCTTATGTTAGAAGAGAAGTTGGGGGGGGGGGGGGGGTTTAAGTGCAGAATGAGTAGGAGATGAGTCCAAAACAGGAATAAAGTGATGATGTAAATGAGTTCTTTCCGTGAGGTTTTTTTTCAGTCTGCTTTCAAAACAGACTTTGCAAAGTCTCTTTTGGGTTTCCAGGAGTGTCTGTGTTTCACCTGAGGCTTCATTGTGCACCTACTCCCCGTTTTTTGTTTTTTTTTTTTCCCTAGCAATTTTAAAATCTCTATAAAATAAGGTTGTGTGATTCCTTCTGGTTATAGTGCAAATATTCCTCTGTTACCCTTGAGATTTCCAGTGGACTCTCTGCTGTCTCTGCTGTGCACCATCTCAGCCATTTTACTTCTGTCAGCTCTCAGAAAGTACAACCACAGCCAAAATGAAGTTGGTAGTTAGCCATCATCTACAGGGCTTGGCTATAACCCTTTGTCCAGAACAGAATGTTCATTACCTGTGAAATAGCTGTGAGCAAATGAGCAAAATCCAGCATCCAACCCACAATTCCATTCTAGATTTGCAGTACTTATTTAAACTTTGCACTGGATTCTTTTCCTCCCCACTAAAAAGCACTATAGAAAAGTAATGGATTGCTCCAGATTGAGGAGTGGGTCCTTGTCTTGAGTTTCTGGAACTAATTTTTGAATTTTTTGTTTGTTTCAGCTGGGGACTTGCACTATTTTCTGAAAAGCACCAGTGGTAGGTAAACATGAAGCACACAGTTCATATTTGTTGAAATATTTCATTCCAAAATTAGAATGTTTCAAAACTAGCAGACATCCTTTTCCTTGCATGTTGGTTTTTGGTTTTTTTATTTTGTTTTTTTTTCCTTAACTATGTTTTGGTGATCTTCTGGGGCTAGGTGTCTGTCTCCCTTCTCTGATCATAAGGCAAATGATTTGCATAAATTCGGAATGATAGATTTTAAACCTATGCTTATGCTTTATATGATGCACATGAATTGTCTTTAAAGAAGAATGAAGTCATAATTATTTCCCTATCTATTTATAGAATCATAGTGTAGTTTTGGTTGGAAAAGACCTAAGATTGAGTCCAACCATCAACCCAACACCACGATGGCCATTAAAATATGTCCTAAAGTGCTATGTCCACAGGTTTCTTTAACACCTCCAGGGATGGTGACTCCACCACCTCCCTGGGCAGCCTGTTCCAGTGCCTGACCACTCTTGAAGCAAAGAAATTTTTCCTAATCTCTGAATTAAACCTCTCCTGGCACGACTTGAGGCCATTTCCTCTCATTCTACCTCTTGATACTAGGCAGAAGAGACCGAAACCCACCTCACTTCAGCCTCCTTTCAGCAAGTTGTAAAGAACAATGAGGTCTGACCTCAGCCTCCTCTTTTCCAGACTAAACCACCCCAGTTTCCTCAGCTGCTTCTCATAAGACACCTTCTCTAGAGTGTTATATTTATTTATGAATGCTATCTATATTTAAGCACTATTTGAAGTGTTTTAGAAGCCTATTCTTCAATATATTTACCTGCAACAGGGGTTTTTGTTGTTTTTCTTGTTAATTCTATATTTATTTTTTCTAGGTATATATGTTGTGAGGGACAAGATGCACAGATGGAGTGGATGATCAGCATTTTTATTGCTCAGGTACTAATCTGATCCAAGAAATGTAACTTCTACTGCTGTAATGAAAACCCCATTAAAGAATGATGCATATCTGTTATGAATATGGTATAGATAACGTTGCAGTGCTGTGAAAGTTTCTGGAATACTGAGTGGAACGAGGCTGTGAGGAGATATGTCTTAGTCTGTGAAGACTATTATTTATAATGTCATTTTCATATGAAAGCACCATGATATGAAAGTGAGGGAAAGCATCACGTTATGGCATTTCCCCCCTCCCCCCTACTGTGTTGCAGAGAAACTGATTAAAGGCAGACAACTCATTTCCTTTCCAGTAATAAACTTTTTCTGGGTGAAATCCTGACCATTGACTTAAAAGGCTGTTGTCTGCATGCCACAATGCCTGAGTGCTATTTCTCTGCTTAGGAGTTTGGATCCTGCATGCAAAGTAGTCATGAAAGAAGGATGTTCTGTTTAAAAACATAGTGATGTGAGCAAGCCCTGTTGAAGAGCTGTGCCAACACAGCTGTATTTCTCTGGTATCCAGTTAGCTTAGTTAATTAACACTGACAATTCATTGCTTTGGATAGAAACATAGAATCATTTCACTTGGAACAGACTTTTAAGATCATTGAATCCAACCATTATCTAACTACCAAGTCTGGGGCAAAACCCTCAGCACCACCATCTCTGCCTCTCTTAAACATCTCCAGGGGTGGGGATTCAGCCACCTCCCTGGGGAGCCTGTTCCAATCTTCAAGAACGCTTTAGTGAAGAAGTTTCTTCAAATGTCTAACCTAAACCTTCCCTGGTGCAACTTGGAGCCATTTCCTCCTGTCCTATCACTTGATACTGGGCAGAAGAGACCAACACCCAGCTTACTGCAACCTCTTTTCAGCTAGTGAATAGGCATCATCCTCAATTAAGTGAACTTACCTGCTTCTGGTTTGTTAGTAAGGAAAGTGTACGTTCGAGTGCCATATAACACATCCTTGCAGATANGGTGATCTTCTGGGGCTAGGTGTCTGTCTCCCTTCTCTGATCATAAGGCAAATGATTTGCATAAATTCGGAATGATAGATTTTAAACCTATGCTTATGCTTTATATGATGCACATGAATTGTCTTTAAAGAAGAATGAAGTCATAATTATTTCCCTATCTATTTATAGAATCATAGTGTAGTTTTGGTTGGAAAAGACCTAAGATTGAGTCCAACCATCAACCCAACACCACGATGGCCATTAAAATATGTCCTAAAGTGCTATGTCCACAGGTTTCTTTAACACCTCCAGGGATGGTGACTCCACCACCTCCCTGGGCAGCCTGTTCCAGTGCCTGACCACTCTTGAAGCAAAGAAATTTTTCCTAATCTCTGAATTAAACCTCTCCTGGCACGACTTGAGGCCATTTCCTCTCATTCTACCTCTTGATACTAGGCAGAAGAGACCGAAACCCACCTCACTTCAGCCTCCTTTCAGCAAGTTGTAAAGAACAATGAGGTCTGACCTCAGCCTCCTCTTTTCCAGACTAAACCACCCCAGTTTCCTCAGCTGCTTCTCATAAGACACCTTCTCTAGAGTGTTATATTTATTTATGAATGCTATCTATATTTAAGCACTATTTGAAGTGTTTTAGAAGCCTATTCTTCAATATATTTACCTGCAACAGGGGTTTTTGTTGTTTTTCTTGTTAATTCTATATTTATTTTTTCTAGGTATATATGTTGTGAGGGACAAGATGCACAGATGGAGTGGATGATCAGCATTTTTATTGCTCAGGTACTAATCTGATCCAAGAAATGTAACTTCTACTGCTGTAATGAAAACCCCATTAAAGAATGATGCATATCTGTTATGAATATGGTATAGATAACGTTGCAGTGCTGTGAAAGTTTCTGGAATACTGAGTGGAACGAGTCTGTGAGGAGATATGTCTTAGTCTGTGAAGACTATTATTTATAATGTCATTTTCATATGAAAGCACCATGATATGAAAGTGAGGGAAAGCATCACGTTATGGCATTTCCCCCCTCCCCCCTACTGTGTTGCAGAGAAACTGATTAAAGGCAGACAACTCATTTCCTTTCCAGTAATAAACTTTTTCTGGGTGAAATCCTGACCATTGACTTAAAAGGCTGTTGTCTGCATGCCACAATGCCTGAGTGCTATTTCTCTGCTTAGGAGTTTGGATCCTGCATGCAAAGTAGTCATGAAAGAAGGATGTTCTGTTTAAAAACATAGTGATGTGAGCAAGCCCTGTTGAAGAGCTGTGCCAACACAGCTGTATTTCTCTGGTATCCAGTTAGCTTAGTTAATTAACACTGACAATTCATTGCTTTGGATAGAAACATATAATCATTTCACTTGGAACAGACTTTTAAGATCATTGAATCCAACCATTATCTAACTACCAAGTCTGGGGCAAAACCCTCAGCACCACCATCTCTGCCTCTCTTAAACATCTCCAGGGGTGGGGATTCAGCCACCTCCCTGGGGAGCCTGTTCCAATCTTCAAGAACGCTTTAGTGAAGAAGTTTCTTCAAATGTCTAACCTAAACCTTCCCTGGTGCAACTTGGAGCCATTTCCTCCTGTCCTATCACTTGATACTGGGCAGAAGAGACCAACACCCAGCTTACTGCAACCTCTTTTCAGCTAGTGAATAGGCATCATCCTCAATTAAGTGAACTTACCTGCTTCTGGTTTGTTAGTAAGGAAAGTGTACGTTCGAGTGCCATATAACACATCCTTGCAGATAGAATTTAATATTTACATAAGGGGAAGTGGGAGTAAGAGAGATTGGAAGGATGGAAGGTGACAGGAGACTGAAATGTACTCGAAGGTTTTAAGAGGATTTTAGATGTATCTTAGATTTTTCTTGTGTTTCCTGTGATACTCAAGGAACTTGGGGGAATATTGCTGTGACTAAACATCACTTGATTTATGATTACCTGTGAGCTTTATGTATTACAGAAAGTGGACCAGGCACAAGCTACAATATGCACTTAGAGGCTTTCTTAAACAGAATCTGACCTTCATAGATAGCAGTGCTAGAAGTATAATGCATGCCCTCTAAGTGAGTCTTCCAAATTTTTGTCTTATTCAGCTCCCTTAACTGAAGTAACTATTGTAGTTTCTATGGAAACAGGCACCACTCCTGGCATACATCTCATGGGCATAACATGAGCCATGTCACAACAAATAGGCTCAGAGGTTATTGATATAGGCTACTTAGCAAGCCTGTATGAGTTATTTCTAACTCCTGAAGTCCTTTTGATGCAAAATCCCAGGAAGGGCAATCCATTAGGATTCTGATCAGGTAGTGTGGGATATAGAACGTGCCCTGACAGTATAGATACAGAACTGAGAGGCACTGCTCTTTTTTAACAACAGCAAGAAGAAAATAAATCATATTATTTTTTTTTAATTGCTACGAATTAATACTGTTATTTTTTTAAAACTTCATTCTAATGAATGAATAGTCCAGTGAATTGTAAGTGTTAATGAGCTATGTTGGGAGGACTTTTTTGAGGGGGATGTTTTGAGCTGATTGTTTTTTTGTTTGCTTAGCTTTTTTAATTGTTACTATTTATTTTTCATTATTATTTTTTAATCAGCGTTCTGAACCTCAGTCAAGTGTCAGTCTTTGCATGATATGAGACATTAAGTGCTAATGATGCAGGTTTGCTCTATCATTCTTATTGCAATCTACTGTTTTATATATAATTTGCAGTTAAAATCTGCTTTAGAATGCAGTGGTTCATATTGCTAAAGCTTACTCCAAGATCTCCAAAAGTTTTGTATTGTGCAGCAGCAGAGAATTATTATTATATTATCCCATTTCTAAAGGAGAAAACTGTAAATGTCAACTGAGGTTATTGCTAGTTAGAATTTTCAAATTGAAGCCATCTTTAAAGAAGATAAAGTCTTTTACCTTATCTGTTATCACAGTATTTGAACACCTTCATGTTAGAGATACTGCAGGCAGCACATTGTATTTGTCAGTGCAATAGCCTGGATTACAAGGTGAAAAATACTGTAAAATAGATTTTGAAGTATTTAAACATTAGCAGTTAATAAGCCTGTGCAATTAGGAAGGAGAGAAATCTGTTACTGGGTTCCTGGAGTAGAATAAGGCTTTGCTGGGAGTTAATATTGGTAAGCCTGGAGAAGAGAAGGCTTCGAGGAGACCTTATAGTAGCCTTCCAGTATCTGAAGGGGGCCTACCGGAAGGCTGGGGAGGGACTATTTACACGGTCTTGTAATGACAGGATGCGGGGCAATGGGTTTAAACTGGCAGAGGGGAGATTTAGACTGGATGTTAGGAGGAAGTTCTTTCCAGTGAGGGTAGTGAGACACTGGAACAGGTTGCCCAGGAAGGTTGTGGCTGCTCCCTCCCTGGAGGGGTTCAAGGCTAGGTTGGAGGAGGCCTTGAGTGACCTGTACTAGTGGGAGGTGTCCCTGCCTATGGCAGGGGGTTGGAACTAGATGATCCTTGAGGTCCCTTCCAACCTTAGCATTCTATGATTCTAAGATAATCGTACTGTGACCTTTTTCCCCCCTTGTTTACTGATATTGTTTGTTCCTGTAGTATAAATAGTGCAGAGAATATAAATAATGAAGTGTAGGTACCACTGAAATCTAGTGACAGGAGTACTTTTGATAGAAAATCAGGTTAGCCCAGAGGTTCTTAATCTTCTCCTTCAAGCTGGTAAACTCTTACGAGGGTTCGAAGGAGTTGTGTGCATAATCATCCTGAAAAAATATGGCTGAAAGTTGATTCTTGAGTTCTCTAACAGTTTTGTCCAAAATCACTTAATAGCACACATAGTACAGCTGCAAGTAATTAATTGATATGAAGATAGACAATAATATTCTCCCAGTTCTGTTGCCTTTGATCAACCAGAGAGAGGCACATTATATTACCAGGAGGTGCAGTTGAGCAGATAGGTCAAAACTATGAATAAATACATTCATTATGTGGCCTGATACGTTGCTAGTATTTCTGATGTGCTTCCTCAGAGCTCTATTTTGAGAAATTTTACAGACACAAAAGGGAAATCAGACTGCTTAACTGACAGAGACAGTTCCCTTAAGCTTGCTGAGAATTGAGAGGCAGTTTCTGTCAGAAGTTTCATCTCCATAAAGATATGAATCTATAAAACACTTCTTCTAAATTTGAAACTGGGCCTCCTGATTCCTAGACTGCCATCAAGCCAATAATCACTGATTCTGATGGCTTCTTAAGTCCATCTGCAAGTATGATCACAACTCCACAACTGGATTTTTTTGTGTGTGTGTACAGTTATGAGGAGACTTAGTGGATTTGAAACTTGAATACCACTAGAAACAATAAAGGACACTAAAGAGCCTGACATGCATAAAAAGAAATTTACTGCTGATTTGGACACTGTCACAGAAGTTTCTAGGTTGGAAAGGGCCTCTAGGGATCATCTAGTCAAGTCCCTCTGTTCAAGCAGGGTCAACTAGAGCAGGTTGCTCAGGGCTGTGTTGGATTTGAATAACTGGAGACTTCAGAACCTCTTGAGCAGTTTGTTCCAGTGTTTAACTACTCCCACAGTAAAAAAGCATTGTTGGTTGGTTGGTTGTTTTTTTAGTTGTACTCAAACAGAATCTCTTCTTTCCTTATATTACAACTGATGCTTTGGATTAGTATTTTGCCAGTATTTACACAAAGCATTCTCAGCTTTCATTAGGTTCTGGCTTGACAATTTCCTTCCGGAGTTGTGCTGACGTAGCTTCCTGCTCTCATCTCCAAGCTTCAGAAACTGTTCTTCCCTAGACCTTTTAGAATCTCTTCAATCCTTGTGTTGTCTTCAACACAATTCTTGTGTTGAAGCTTCTTTTGCAAAATACCTATTACACTACCTTGTCCTCAGAGCTATCTCTTTTTTTGGATGAATGTTAACATCACCAAAGGACTTTGAGCTTCAAGCACATGTGCTCAAATTTCTACATGTAGAATTCTACTTTCATTCTGCTAATGAAAGTTCATTATTGACCTCTTACAGCAAAAGCTTTTAAGATTTTATTTGAATGAATTTTTTAATGTTTTGGGTTTCTTTCTTGCCAGTCATATTTTTCACTCAGAATGAAGCTTCACGCTTCAGAGTTCTCTCCAAAACTGACCTGTTTCAGTAGAGCTAAAGCAAAGGCAATTACTGAAGCCAGATCTGTTTATTTGTGATTTGGAGCATTAAGAATGTCAAGCCATTTCCTTTTGGATAAGAATCACAAAATATTAGGGGCTGGAAGGGACCTTGAAAGATTGTCCATTCCAACCCCTCTGCCAGAGCAGATCTCCTATACCAGATCACACAGAACACGTCCAGGCAGGTTTTGACTATCTCCAGAGAGGAAGACTCCACAACCCTTCCTGGGCAGCCTGTTCAGTGTTCTGTCACCCTCACAGTGGGAAAAAATCCTTCTCGTGTTTACATAAGATGTGGTGTTATCTTTAATTAAGCAATGATTTTCTCCTAAATTACTAATACAAAGTTTGAAACTTGTTTGCAAATCAGAGTAATTTAATTTTGTTTCAGAAACTTTTGTTGAGATTCCTGAGTCATGCTCATGTGGAATTTTGAAGCTGAATCAGTTCAGTGAGGTGTATGTGTGTGTGTGTTTCATTTGAGATTTTCTGTTCTTAGGAAATAATGGGCATAATCGTAGAATGGTTTGAGTTGAAAGGGACCTGCAAGATCATCCAGTTCCTACCCCTCTGCCATGGGTAGGGACACCTCCTACTAGACCAGCTTGCTGGAAGCCCCACCCAACCTGGCTTTGAACACTCCCTGGCCTGGAGCCGCCAGTACTCTGAGCAACCTGTGCCAGTGCCTCATGATGAACAACAACAGAATGGGGGGAAGATGTCTGAGACATAAAATTGTATAGAGAGGTTCTGGTTCTGTTCACTTGATATTGTGCAGTACTTAAATATTAATGTGATTTTAAGCACCATGGTGTTTTCTTCTTCCACATCCTGCATCAGGACGAGTGTGGCCAGCAGGAGCTGCATCAGGAATAGTGTGGCCAGCAGGAGCAGGGAGGTCATTCTCCCCCTGTCCTCTGCACTGGTTAGGCCACACCTTGAGTACTGTGTCCAGTTCTGGGCCCCTCAATTCAAGANAGAGAGTTTTACATACAGAATGTTGTGTGTTTATGAAATTCCATGCAAAAAATAAGGAATGATTTTGTTTTTCAGCATGCAGATATATGGCCACCAGCTGGAAAAGTAAGGAAACAGTCCATAACTAAAAGTCCAAAGATTGGAGGCTTAGCACTAATACCCATTCATCAGGAGAAGAACACTTGTAAAATCAGAGGAGGTACAGAAGTAAGTGGGATTTAATCTTGGTCTGGAACTTCTAACCACAGTGCTGCCCAATAACAATGAACTCCTTAGAGATGGATAAATCTACAGTATAGATGTTCTTATTATCCATATCCTTTCCATTGTTTTGTCATTAGAGGAACAATTAGGACAATTTAATGTGGAAAAAAAATAACTGTTGTGGTGAAAGTTGAGGATGTTCTGTAGGAGCATATCTAATGCACTGCAGCCAAACCCAGGCCTTCTGCCAGTAGAAAAAAAGCTAAAAGATAGTATTTGGTAAAATAAAACAGAAACAAAAAACCAAAAATCAAAAAACCCAAGAAAACAAACACAAAACCAAACAAAAAACTAAAAGCAAAACCAAATGGCAACAGCCCTGAAGTAATGTCAGTGTGGATATTTGGTTCTCAGCACTTTTCTTCCTTGGTACAGGTTGACAGATCCATAGCATGGTTTGGGTTGGAACTGACCTTGAAGGTCATCCAGTTCCAACCCCCCTAGCATGGGCAGGGACAGCTTCCACTAGACCAGGTTGCTCAAGGCCCCATCCAACCTGGTCTTGAGCACCTTCAGGGAGGGAGCATTCACAACCTTTCTGGGCAGCCTGTTCCAGTGTCTCACTAACCTCACTGTAAAGAATTTCTTTGTAACATCCAGTCTAAATCTACCTCCTTCAAGATTCAATTCAGGTGCAAATTTAGATGCAACATTTCATTTACCTTTTCTTTTCTACAGCCACTAAGAGCCCACCAGTATGGACCAGTTTCATTGCTTTCCATTTGTTGTCAGTTCCCAGCATAGTGATTTCAAATTTGAAGTATCAGGCAGTCTTCAGAATTGTGTAGGTGGTGGTGAGCAGCTGCTGACAATCTTTATATGATCATGTAAAATTCACCCTGGTTGTGCATTCATATCAGCCAGTCATAATCAAAATGATACTGTAAATAATAACAATGAATATGTGAGTGGTGCATGGAGCTTCTCCCTACCACTGCCCTTCTGCCTCCTGCTGCAAGCTCTGCAACCTAGAGACGCATACAGCTCCCTTCTCTTACATCCTCACCTGCACACAGCCTGCTAGCTACAGCCCACTGCAGGGAGGCTCAGGTGCTCCAGGCCTTTGTGTCATCTTCTTTGAAACTGGGAAGGGAGAGGTGATAGGTTCTGGCAGGCCTTTGAAACACCAGCCGCATTCCAGCCCCAAACAGCAGTGTTGCTCTCTACAACTACCTGAAAGGACATTGTGGAGAGGTTGGTGCTGGTCTCTTCTCACAGGTGATTAGTAATAGAACAAGAGGGAGCAGCTTCAAACTGCAACAGGGTAGGTTTAGACTGGACAGTAGGAAAGATTTAAATTTTTTTCCCAGTGAGAGTGGTCAGGCATTGGAATAGACTGCCCAGAGAGGTGGTTGAGTTGCCATCCCAGGATATATTTAAAGGTTGTTTAGATGTGATGCTTGGGGATATGGTTTAGAAGTGAACATTGTAGAGTTGGGTTAATGGTTGGACTTGATGATCCCAAGGGTCTTTTCCAACCTGAATGATTTTGTGATTCTGTGAAAATTTTAACATTCTCAGTTGTATTTATTTGATTTTAGTATTCAGAATTAAGCATTTAAGGTTTTAAGAGCCTATGGATCTGCTCCAAAACATTTCAAATGTAGTCTGTTGTGGTAGAGTGAAAAGTCAAAATCTGAGTATATGAAAATGGATGTCTTCATTGTCATAGTGCATTTAATTGTGAGAGGATGTAATTTTTTTTTTTCAGAAATATCACTAGTTGAGAAAATATGCTCACTAAAAACGCTTACTAAATTATAATAGCCCAGATGGTGGGAACATAAAACTATTAACTGTGCTTTCTCAACTCTTAACTGAAATTACAGAATCAACAGAATCACAGAAACATCCAGGTTGGAAAAGCCCCTCAGGATCACCAAGTCCAACCTATAACCCTACTCTACAAGATTCACCTTAAACCGTATCCCCAAGCACCACATCCAAACAGCCCTTACACACAGCCAGGGTGGGTGACTCTACCACCTCCCTGGGCAGCTCATTCCAGTGCCTGACCACTCTCTCTGTGAAAAACTTTTTTCCTAATGTCTAATCTAAACCTACCCAGTCTCAGCTTGAGGCCATTCCCCCTTGTTCTGTCTCCAATTACCTGATTACCAATTGATTTGTTCCTTTAGACCATCAGGTGAAACGAACGAGCAAAAATTACGATCTAAATATTATTGACTTGTGTGAATGTGAAGAAATGTGAAGGATCTGATTTCTCTTTGCTTCTTTGCTGCTCAGAACATAGAAGTGCAGTCTGGGAAACAGAGATTTGGTGAGCACCGTGAAAATGACTTTGTGGAAGAAAGGAAAAACTTGAAAGAAAAAGCATCTCTGGTAGCACAGTGTTTGGAAAGGAAGGAGGAGAAGGGGAGAAACCACGCCAAAACGCAGCGGAGCTTCGTCTCCGTGGAGGATGCGGGTGCGAGGATGAGTGACCTCCACCAAAGACCACAAAAGGCACTGAAGAAAAATAAGAACAAAACAAACAAAACTACTTCAGAATTAGATAACAAACTGCCCTCGAACGTGATTCAGGAACTAAACACAGTGCTGCAGAAGAACAGAGCACTTAATGATGAAACCTCCAGCTGATTTCCTTATAGAAAGATGTCTCTGTGTGTATTTTCTGGGCAAAAGGAGTTGTTTGTTTGTTTTTTTTTTTAATGTGTGAGTTTGTACAGTGCAGAGGAAGTATAACTATTTTATATGTAGCTGTTGATTTTTCTGTCTGTGTGTGCCATGTGTTATAATTTAAGATTGAACTGGGAGAACTGATTATGTAAAACTCCTGAAACTTGGAAGTTTTCCTGTGCAGTGCAATGAAACCAGGGGTTTGTCTAATTTTTGTCATTGTTGTTTCAGATTTTGTGTGATACAATAATTCTAAGCACTATGAAAAGCTTTTGCTCCTGTTTATATTCTGTAACATCTCGTAAGTACTGGAGTGATATTTTTGGAAGGAAGACAAGATACACTCTGAAATTCATACTGCTAGCTTGCAATTTTTTTAGTTGTCTAAACACTATAAAAAATGAGTAGCATCTGCTTTGAAAAGTGGAGGCGTTTTAATAGAACTTTTATTTTTATTTTATATTTAATAACATTCATATCTGCTTCCAGAGATTTGTCCTCTAACAGGGCAGCATCTGAAAGTCTCTCAAGAGGGAGAAGAATGTGGTAGAAAAGAGAATGTATTAGTTCTCAGAACTCTCTCTCTCTGGTCTGCATCTGATTATGACATCTCAACAATGAGAGAGAATACTGAGGGTGACAAAAATGTCTTCAAAGCAACATCTAACTTAAAAGGGTGCATGAACTGGAAGAGTGGCATCATCTTTCTTTGCTCAGCAGACTGAAGTAATTTTACAAACAGACCTTGGCTAGCTCAAGGTGAAAAAGGCAGGTTTTTCTATCACTGTTTGGATAGAGCTTGTGTGGAACTGACAAAGTCATTGGCACCTGATGAATATTTAATATTTGCATGAGAAATTAATTTCCTTGAGGAAAAAATGGTCCACACACAAACATATTTATCAGAAGGGTATATGTAGCACTAGGACAAGGGGCAATGGTTTGAAGCTAGAAAAAGGTAGATTTAGATTGGACACAGGAAGTTTCACCTCAGTGTGAGGAGAAACTACTGTGATGGTGCCAGAGCCTTGGAGAAGGCTGCATAGGGAGTCTGTTGTGGAGTCTCCTCTGGAGGCTTTCAAAACCCACCTGGATGCATTCCTGTGTAATCTGCCTTGGGTGATCCTGCTTTGGCAGGGGGGTTGGGCTAGATCGCAAGAGCTCCCTTCCAACCCGATGTATTCTATGATTCTGTCTCAGTTAAGAAGTGCCAGTTACTTAACGGTGAAGGGATTTACTCCCCCATTTACCATGGGGACAAAAGTGAACAGCATGCTGTTTACAGGGACTAGGAAATGCTGCTTATACAACGGCAGCACGGCTCTCCCAAACACAAGGAGAGGTCCCAGAGTTGAGACAACAGCCTCATTTGCTGCATTCTGAGGATGTAGGTGGCAGTTCCTGAAGACAGATGTGCTGCCCTGCAGCTATTTTGGTTGTTAAGCCCCAAGTTTCTTAAGTTTAAAACCCCAGAATCTGGCTCCAACCCAAAACCTCTGTGAGCAAATCCGTTTCCTTAGCTATTCTGTGAATCTCGCTTTCCCCTCTCCCACGACACTGGCCCCATTCCTCTCTCATTGCATATCCCAGTTTTTATTTTGTCCCATAACAGCTGGATGGGCAAAAGGCACAGGCACTGCCGTGCTGAGGCTGTTTCCAGGGGCTGCAGATGCTGCCTGGTTAAGCAGCAGGACCAACAGAGCAGGGAGTTAATGAGCTCACTCTGCACCTTTGCTTCAGGGAAGGCATTAGCAGCAGAATCAGCTTTATTTTGCTGCTCTGATTAGCCACCCCGCCACAGATTTTCACCAGCCTTTTAAAAACTTAAACTGATGCCTTTAGTGCCCCTCAAGTTTGATTGGAATTGGCCAGACCTCTTAGGGTAAAAGAGAGAATTTCAAACTGATTCTTGTTTATCAGAAACTGGCCAGACCTCTTAGGGTAAAAGAGAGAATTTCAAACTGATTCTTGTTTATCAGAAACTGTTTCAAATGGTGTCTTAATTCCTTAAAATTTCTGAGGAAAAAATCCATTTCCTCAGCACCAGTGACATTTGGTTTTTATTAATGGCTAGTTTTGAAGAAGCTTTATGTTGCTACTAAATTTCTTCCTGTACAGAAGCAGTATGCTCACTTATCCCCCCCTCTTCTATTTTTGGTAGTCACAGGTGCTGCAACATTTCTCACATCATTTACTTTTATTCTTGATTGCATTGAGCAGCTTAATTGGAAAAAGAATTTGTTTGATTGAAGAAATGAGACAAATGACTCAAATAATGTATCTGGCAACTTTGCTTGGATGTATAGGAGGAAAATGAGACCAAACTGAAGTATTTCATAGTGGTTTGTATTTATTCTTCTGGAAAGCAGGGCAGACAACGCAAGTTTAGTCTTTCAGACTTAGCAAATTTGACCAGTTGTTAAATCTGAAACAAATTTGTAGATTTTAATTTTCCCAGTGCACTATTGACTGTTTTACTGTCTTTAATTTGTAATTGAGCCTCTTCTAATTGAAGCCCTGGCTGAAGAAAGCCTGAACTTAACTTGTATTGACTCCAGCCGGGGCTTAATGTTAATAAGCACATTCTTAAATGCTGATTTAAATAAAGGCCTGATGCCATCAGGAGAAATTGCTTCACTTTCTGTCTGAGGCCAGACCTGAATGTACTGTTTACAGTCATACTTTTCCTTTGCAAATATTTTTCAGTGTTGAGTTATGGTTCTTGTATTGTTTATCTTTTTATTGGCTTCTTAAAAATGACATTCACCTCACTGCTGAAAGCCTCATGCATCATTTAAGCCCCTACACTAATGGAATAAATGGAGCAGCGTAAGGGGTTTGTGCATCGAAGTGAATATGTACGTGAAGAAAATGGTTTGTGGGGTTTTTATGTTGGATCTAAGGGCTACAGAAACATTTGTTCTGTTTCAGAAGCATATCACAGCTCAACTCTCTGCATAGCCGCTCTTAACAGGCCCTAAAAGTCAAGAAGAAAAGATGTTTACTAAAATACATTTAAATTTGGGGTCCTGTGTCCCATTGTGTGCTGTGTATGTGTGCACAGAGTTACATGCACATCCACATCGACAAGTGGTGACAGTGTTAACCCAAAGAACAATTTCTTTGGGAGAGTAGAAATTCCATTGGCAATTAATTATTTCCAAAAGGGATCAGAAGTTTTCTACCAGTTATCCGACATATCACTGCACTACACATTTCACTGACTGATTTAAGACCTGCAGAATAAATGTGTTTTGTTGCAATACATTAATGCCTGCTAATCTTTTAATTGTTCCTGTGCCATGTTGTGGAATGGTAAAGGAAGTGTAATTTCTAGATATTAAGTGGGAAATATTTGAATAAATGCTATTTCTCTAAAACAGGCAATGGATTTTTTTTTTTTTTAATCAGGGAAAAAAAATAATAAAAATGTTTTTTAGAAGACTGCTGTATGTCTTTCTATAGGAATAGCTACTGAAGAACCTGCTAAGTGCTTACTTTCTGATGTGCAAAATGAAGTTCAATGAGACACAGGTATTTTATCATCTTACAACAATGAGAAGATTAGAACTGAAATTTCAGTAGATCTCAGGTTCATCATTGTTAGATTTCTGCAACCATCATAGCTGGAGAAGTGACATGTAAGTGTTGTTTATACTCATTCACAGATTGCATCGGGTTGGAAGGGATCCTCCAAAGGTTTCTTTTTCTGCTAGTTGATGGACCTGTGGAAGCCTTTCTTGTTATTCATTGCATCCCTTGCCAGGTTCAGCTCTAGCTATGCCTTGGCCTTCCTGACCTCATCTCTACACAACCAGTCAGGATTCCTGTACTCCTCCCAGGTTACCTGTCCCTGCTTGCACCATCTGTGTACTTCCCTTTTGCTCTTTATTTTGCCCAGCAGGTCTCTATTCAGCTATACTGTTCCCTTCCCTGCCTGATTTCTTACATATAAGGATTGAGAGCTCTTGTGCTCTAAGGATAGATCCTGAATGATCTGCCGACTCTGTTCTGCTCCCCTGTCCTCTAGGATCTTTTCCTTTGGAATCCTATTGACTGACTCCCTAAGGAACTGGAAATTTGCCTTCCTGACTCTGCTTGCCTGTTCCATGTCCCTCAGGACTGCAGACTCCACCACTGCACGATCGCTGCAGCCCAGGCTGTCCCCAGTCTTGACATCACTGGTGAGTTCACTTGCATGCGTGACCGTCAGGTCAAACGCTGCATTCCCTCGGGCATCTGGCTCAGGAAATTAAGTCTCTCTTTGAGACAAGTTCATGCTGTTGCTAGCAGGCCTGGTGTCTTAAGGACCAACCCATGGACAAAGAGCTCAACATTCTGCTGGTGACACCAGGCCAGAAGCTAAGAATTCATCTAATGGCTCTTCTTGTCAAAGTCCTCATCACTCCCTGCGACTGATGGGATAGAGGAGAACACTGCTTGTGTTCCTGATCCCTTAACCAGCTGTCCCAGGGCCCTGAAGTCTCTTCAGTGCCTGTGGACTGCTTCATTTAAGTTCATCATTAACTACCATTGGAAAAAACTAATGACAAGCAGTAACCTGAGGACTGAACCAGCATGGGAAGTTTTCATTTTACATCCTTACCACCTTAGGGAGGCAGCAGACTTCCCTAAAACATGGGTCTGGTCTGCAAATAGGACCACCTATCCCCTATGACAAGAACATATCCTTTTTTTTCTTTACTGAGGCAGTTCATATCTGTAATATAATGCCTGTTTGTTAGTAATTGTGCTAGAATGCCTATTTTCTCTTTGGTTATTTTCATACTTCTTAGGATGGGGAAGGGAAACAACTTCAAAAAATATGAGCTGGAATCTCTTTTTTTCCCTTTAGTTGAACTGAATATTGTCTACTACTTTGGACTTTTTTTTTTTTCTCTGAAACAAATCTATTTCCAAGATACTATTTTGGGCTACCAGTTCCAAAGAGTAGTGTGACTAACAGGTTCTGTACCTCAGCAGACACTGTTTCAGTGTGGGGTGCATTTGACCAACTGAGATCTACAGAGTGTGCTCTTGCAGAGTTCACCTTTGCCCTGTAACTCAAGTTGAGACAAAATTTCTTCACTATAAGCTTTTGCAAATGTTATCCAATTATCTGTCCAGTGGGGGAAGGATATTCCCAGAGATGTCTTTAGTTCACAGGGAGGGCTTGGTTGTATCATTGATTTTTTTTTTTTTTATGTTCCTTTGTTGTGAAGAGCTCTGGGCTCTTGTGCCTACAAGTGAGTGGTTCAGATGCCACTGGCTCTGGCTGCCAGAGGCACTCCTGTGGGGGTAGTTTGGATTTGTTGTACAGCCTGAAGAAGAGGAGACTCGGGGGGGACCTTATTGTTCTCTACAACTACCTGAAAGGAGATCGAAGCCAGGTGGGGCTTGGTCTCTTCTGCCAGGTATCCAGTGACAGAACAGAGGACAAAGCCTCAAGCTATGCCAGGGCAGGTTTAGGCTGGATGTTAGGAAGAAGTTCTTCACAGAGAGTGATTGGCATTGGAATGGGCTGCCCGGGGAGGTGGTGGAGTTGCCGTCCCTGGAGGTGTTTAAAAAGAGGCTGGATGAGGCACTTAGTGCCATGGTTTAATTAATTAGAAGGTGTTAGGTGATAGGTTGGACACAAAGATCTTGAAGGTCTTTTCCAACCTGATTAATTCTGTGATTCTGTGATACAGGTTGATCAGAGAGTCGAAATTATGTGAGGTTTTATCTCACTGCTGTGATTCTTCTCTCCCCTGATACAGTGCTGGCACAGTTTGTGTTCCTGTGAGTGCTGCCAGGTTACCATCAGCTCCACATCCAGTTCCACATTAAGGAGTCTGGGATAAAAATACTGACATGCTGTGCTGAGGATGGTGCTGGTGCCTGTGGAAGTCATGAGGTGAGGAGTCCTACTGGCTGAGCCTACCCTGTCACATCACCTTTTTGATTTTTAAATCCTGTTTTCCAGTGCAGGCTGTTTCAAGGGGAGAGAATCAGTTATCAGGTTGTTGCTGACAACCAAATTAGAACATCTTCATTTGTGCCTGAGTCCAAATGGAAACTGAATTTAAACAAACAAACAAACAATAATTAAAAAAAACCCCAAACAAACAAAAAATCAACTCCCAAGAAACCCCAAATGAAACAACCCCCAAACCAACAAGCAAAATGCTCACCTCCCCAAAAACAACAACAAAAAGGTCCTGATTCAAGTTACTGCTGTGAGCATAGCATGTTCTGAAATACATAATGTATACATAATGTATTTGTATATTATGGGATACATAATGTAAATTACAGTTTCAGTAAGTTAAATTGGGGAACCTAAACTATGTATAGAATCAAAGAACGGTTTTGGTTGGAAAAGGCCTTTTAACATTATCCAGTCCATCCATTCTCTAACTCTGCTAAGGCTGGGGCTAAACTATGTCCCTCAACACCTCCAGCATGAGCATTCAGCGACCTCTCTGAGCAGTCTATTCCAGTGTTTGAGAACCCTTTTAGTGAAGAAGTTTATTCTACTATCCAACCTAAATCTCCCCTAATGCAACTTGAGGTCATTTCCTCTCATGCTATGTGTGGGGTAGAAACAGATCAAATCACAGAATCATAGAATCAACCAAATTGGAAGAGATCTCCAAGCTCATCCAGTCCAACCTATCGCCCAGCCCTAGCCAATCAACTAGACCATGGCACTAAGTGCCCCATCCAGGCTTTTCTTGAACACCCCCAGGGATGACAACTCCACCACCTCCCTGGGCAGCCCATTCCCATGGCAAATCACTCTCCTTGAAGAATTTCCTCCTAAAACCTTACCTTGATGGATGCATGGGATGTGTTCCAAATTGAATTGTCTCAACAAGTAAGTAATTTACTTGCAAAGCTGAGCCTTTTTGCAGCAAGATTGACTGGGAAAATTCGGAATGCTTGGATGTGGTTTCTACACTGTTCCTGCTTCTGACCTCTAGAAATGTTCTCTGGGCTCTCAAAAAAAAAAAAAAACAAAAAACCAGTTGTCAAGCAGTGGGTTTTGAGGTTGGGTGGTTGTCTGTAACAAAGGCAGGAGGCCTTGCAAAGTCTTCTTCCTGGTTCACACTAGATTTGGATGTTGTCCTGCTTATGATGATCCACCTGCAGCTCACTTAAGGGCAGAAACCAATCCTGCTTTTAGTTCTCATCACTGCTATAGCTTAGCTGGCTAGTTATTGGATTTGCTGAATATTTTTTTTTTTTAGTATATTCCTTTTAAGCTTTGCTGCTGCTGTTTTAGTAGAAAATCATAGCAATCTGATACTGAAGTGGAGAAGGGTGTGAGTAACTGCAGTCACAGATGAAGAATTGTGCTGCAGCATGGTCTGGAGATGTGCTTGATTTGGAGCTGGTTTAGAGATGTCCATGTTCACAGCAGAGGGGTTGGACTAGATGACCTTTAAAGGTCCCATCCAATCCAAACCAGTCTATGATTCTGTGTCGGTGCCACAGCTGCAGTAGGCAATTGTTTCTTCCTACGTACCTATACTCTTGTGTTGCAGCTTAGGTTTTTGGGGTGTTTTAGTATTGCTTAGCCTGCCTGACCTTACTTGAGCCCTTTCTGCTTTTTCTTCTTGCCTCTATTCTGTGTTTTGGACTCTGGGACACATTAATCTTTGTCTTCCATACACGTTCCTACCCCAGACCTTGGCTCTGCCTTTCTAGCTTATGACTCAAAACTTAGCCATGCTTGCTGTTTCAATGCCATGACATCTCTGACTGCTGACTTTGGTTTGGTTTGCAGATGACAAGTGCTTTATGGTCAAGCCTATTCAATCAAGCTTACCTTCATCTTTATCTTAGTAGAGATCTTTTCTGTGTTTCCCTATAGGGATTTCACTGAACTAGCCAAGAGGTAGGTTGCCCAGGGAGGTNCTCTATGATCCTGTGTTGACAAGTAGGTGTTCCAAAGTTATGTAGCCCATGTCTATAAATACTGCTGAAAGTCATCTACATATTTGCATTTATGGTCTTGAGCAAATGAGGAGGGCATGCTGAAGCCAGTGTACTCTGTTTGCCTTTTGAAATTCTTTTAGTTCAGTGCTTTAATGATCCTACAATAGGTGTTGTGCCTGGTAATAAAGAATGCAATTTCTTGCAAATTATACCTTTGGTTACATAAACAGGAAAGACTTTTCTTTCAGCATTTAATTAGCATTGGGCTGTCCAGGACTGCAGACTGCTTAAGAACTAATAGGTCTGAATAAATTGAGCTTTGCTGTACATATGAATTTTATAACTTGTCATTTTCTCTGCTATCTGCATTTCCAGTATGTTCTATTTAAAAGCTAATAATGTCTTTGAGTACTCCTTCTTTATGTCTCTATTGAAACTGCAGAATGATCGAAGGATCATTTCTCCAAATAGGCTTTAGCTATTAGCCTTTAGTTTATTATGTCTTCATAGTTTACACTTGTGCTTGGTGTACAGCACTTAATATTGTTTTCAGGGTGGAGTTGTTTTTTCCTTACTTTTTACACATCTTATACATTGGGGCTGTCCAGGCTCATTAGATAGACACCTAGATGTGGTGCTGAGAGACGTGGTTTTAGCACCAGACTTGGTAGAGTTAGTGTAAAGGGTTAACCCTCCTGGGTTGGGGGAGTGGTCAGAATTTGACCCCACGTCTGCTTGACCCCAGGTGTAGTGTTTAGCCCACTTCCAATTCCTGTCTGGACCCCCTATATAAACAGAGGAACTTCCTGTTGCTCTCTCTCCCTGGTGGCCTGCGTGTGCGCTTGATGCCACCTTTGTTCCTGTTCTCCTGTCCTACCACACAGCCAGTCTCTACCACATGGTGGACATCCCTTCCATCCATTGCCATCCATCTGGTTCTATATATATTTTGTATCTTGCTTTCCCTTCCCTATACCTATTTGTAACTCCTCTACCTTAAATACCTTGTATTTGTTGTTAAAGTTTTTCTTCTAACTTCCAAATCGTAGCCAGACTGTTCTTTGGGTGTTTTTACCCCTTCTCTCTCCTCTTTTCTTTCTCCCTTTCAACAAGGAGTGGGAGAGGGGAAGGCATCCTACTATTATTGTATTGGTTTCTGTTAGATATATTTTTGAGTCCCCTGGGAAGCTTAAACTCAAATCAATACAGTTAGATAATGATTGGATTCAACGATCTTAAAGGGCTTTTCCCACCAAAACAATTCTATGATTCTCTGATGACAAATACCATAAACCACATATAACAATCCTAAGGTCTTCCCAGGGTGTCCTAGGTAGAACATTTTTGACATAAGGATCTCCCAGGTGAAACCAGTTATCAGGGGGACATTAAGCTTAAGGAGGGTAGATTTAGACTGGATATTAGAAAGAAATTCTTTATAGTGAGGGTGGTGAGACCCTGGAACAGTTTGTTCAGGAAGGTCATGGATGCCTCCTCCTTGGAGGTGTTCAAAACCAGGTTGGCTGTGGTCTCAGGCAACCTGGTCCAGTGGAAGGCATTCCTGCCCATGGCAGAGGGGTTGGAACTAGACGATCTTGAAGGTACCTTTCAAACCAAACCATTCCATGACTCTGTGATTACAAACCTTTCATGTAGAAAAATCATAGATTGGCTTAGGTTGGAAGGGACCTTAGAGATCATCTGCTTCAATATCCCACGTCTTGGAGTCTTCCACAGTCTTTCACAGTGAAAACAGCAGTCTATTTTACCCATATCCTGGAGATTGTTGGTTTAGTTCCTTTGCTGCTACTTTTTGACCCTGTATGACATCACTTACACAGCTAAATGAGTTTTGCAAATGTTAGCATAGAGTCTGTTTTAAAAACCCAGGTACAGAAAAATAAATATTAAATATCTGTGAAATAGCAGGAGTCTCATCACTACCTTGGGAAAGTTTTTATTCTATAGAAATAAATGTAGGTTCTTGGGTTTGGTAGTTTTTTGGGTTTTTTTCTTTTTGTTGTGGGTTTTGGTTTGGTTTAGGTGGTTGTGGTTTTGGTTTTTTGTTTTGTTTATTTTTTTTTGTTTGGTTTTATTTCTCCTCTTTTTTAAAGAAAAGTCCTCACTAGCCTGATCCTTTTGTGAATTTTTCACTGTTAGTAAGAATCATCTAGAAAACTTCACTTCCAAGACTTAAATCGTGGTAGAGAAAAGTTACTATGTGGAAAATATTTTTAAAATACTTTAAATAAGGTCTCTTCATTTCCTACTAAGCAGCAACATCATAGAATCACAGAATCAAGCAGGTTGGAAGGGACCTCCAAGACCATCCAGTCCAACCTATCACCCAGCCCTAGCCTATCAACTAGACCATGGCACTAAATGCCTCATCCAGGCTTTTCTTGAAGACCTTCAAGGGACAGTGACTCCACCACCTCCCTGGGCAGCCCATTCCAATGCCAATCACTCTCTCTGGCAACAACTTCCTCCTAACATCCAGCCTAGACCTCCCCTGGCACAACTTGAGACTGTTCCCCCTCATTCTGTTGCTGGGTGCCTGGGAGAAGAGACCAACCCCCACCTGGCTACAACCTCCTTTCAGGTAGTTGCAGACAGCAATGAGGTCATCCCTGAGCCTCCTCTTCTGCAGGCTGCACACCCCCAGCTCCCTCAGCCTCTCCTCAAAGGGCTGTGCTCCAGGCCCCTCACCAGCTTCATCGCCCTTCTCTGGACACCTTCCAGTACCTCAACATCTCTCTTGAATTGAGGGGCCCAGAACTGGACACAGCACTCAAGGTGTGGCCTGACCAGTGCTGAGTACAGGGGAAGAGTAACCTCCCTTGTCCTACTGGCCACACTGTACATATCAGTATAACTTGTTTAGCTGTATCTGAATAAGGGATAAAAACACATCCTGTGATGATTATTAATCTTTTTTAATGTCAGTCATGATCCNTTTAAAGAAAAGTCCTCACTAGCCTGATCCTTTTGTGAATTTTTCACTGTTAGTAAGAATCATCTAGAAAACTTCACTTCCAAGACTTAAATCGTGGTAGAGAAAAGTTACTATGTGGAAAATATTTTTAAAATACTTTAAATAAGGTCTCTTCATTTCCTACTAAGCAGCAACATCATAGAATCACAGAATCAAGCAGGTTGGAAGGGACCTCCAAGACCATCCAGTCCAACCTGTCACNTATGACTGAATTCATAAAAAATGCAAATGTAGGATATTTGCCATTTACTATTGGAATTTGTCAAAACAAACTGACAGCATTAGGCAAAATATTGCTATTGAAATTCAACAGCCATGAATATGTTGCCTACTTGCATAATGCAGCCTTGATTTGTTATGGCCAATGATGAGGAAGCAGTTAGAGGGAAGCTGATGTTTCTGCAGTTAGCAGTTAATTTATCTCCAGTTGACTCTCTTGTGGCCATCTCCTCTTCCTCTACAAACTCCTTGGTGGTTGTTTGGGGTTTTTTTGGTTTTGTTTTAAAAGGCTTTAGTTTAGACTTCCAAATGTACAGCCAGAGATTCATCATGAAAATTCAATATAAAAACAACAACCCACCAAAAAATAACTCTCCTCCCATATACCTTTGCACAAGCTTCCTATGTTAAAGGATTTTCAAGAAGCATGTAACAAAGCAGAGGTGACACCCTGAAATAGAAACCAGTCCTACAGTAGGCTGTTTGCCTTAGAAAAGTTCTTTCTCCATGAGGTGAGTTAGACTGAAGTACAGCATGTACAAGTGTAGAGTCTTGCATTTGGGAAAGATCAAGACCGTGGACTAGTATAGGCTAGGGACTGACCTGTTGGAGACCAGAGTAGGGTAAAGAGACCTGAGAGACCTGGTGGATGGAAGGATGACCCTGAGCCAGCAGTGTGCCCTTGTGGCCAATGGGGACAATGGCATCTTGGGGTGCATTAGAAGGGCTGTAGTCAGTAGGTTGAAAGATGTTCTCTCCCTCTGTTCTGCCCTGGTGAGGTCACATCTGAAGTATTGTGTCCAGTTCTGGGCCACTCACTTCAAGGACCTCAGAGAACTGCTTGAAAGATTGCAAGCAGAGAGCCACAAAGATAATTACGGGAGTGGACCTTCTCCCTGTGTTGGAAAGGCTGAGGGAACTGAGTCTCTTTG
>WBNM01004846.1:58182-69363 GCA_013399055.1 Ramphastos sulfuratus
TGGCTTGGAGAAGAGGCTGAGGGAGCTGAGTCTCTTTGGCTTGGAGAAGAGGCTGAGGGAGCTGAGTCTCTTTGGCTTGGAGAAGAGGCTGAGGAGTCACCTCAGACATGTTCATAAAGATGTAGAGGGTGAGTGTCGGGAGGACAGAGCCAGGCTCTGCTCTGTTATGTCCAAGGGGTAATGGCTGCAAGCTGGAGCAGAAGAGGTTCCACATAAATATAAGGACAAACATTTTCACTGTGAGGGTGACAGAGCACTGGAACAGGCTGCTTGGAGAGGTTGCAGAGTCTCCTTCACTGGAAACATTTGAAACTTGCTGGCTGTGTTCCTGTGCGACCTAGTCTAGGTGACCCTGCTATGGGGGTCGGACTTTATGATCTTTTGAGCTCCTTTCCAACCTCTAACTTTCTGTGGTTCTGTGATCAAAGCAAGCATTGCAAATGGTTTCAATCAAGATCAGATGCCATGAGCAAGAAACTATAACTTTACCTTCTTGAGGACTTCAAAGATCAATGTTCTGTCTATGGTTTCACCTAGTTTTCTTTTTTTTTTTACCTTTAACTGTTACAGAAAGTCTTCAAATGTAACTCAAGCAAGTGGAATTTAAGAATTTCTCTGACATCCTTCCAGCTTATGGACACTGTAGTCCAGACATGGGCTCTGTTGGTACACATCTGGTCATTCATTGTTTACTGATTGCTGCTAGTTACTTCTTTGCTGTGGCTTTTGGAAATATCATTTTTACAGCTAAACCAATCTGCGGAATTCTACAGTTGGTCTGGCATGCCCAGAATGCACAACTAGGACAAGAAAGGTAAAAACTCCACCTCTGGAAAGAGCAAAGTGGGTTTTTTTTCTTCCTTTGAGCCTGTTCCTGAGATTTATGCTCCTTAGAGGTATCAAAAGCCATATCTTATTTGTAACTGATCTTTATTAAAGTTTATTGCCATGCCGGACTGCAATCGTAGCCAAATAACATTTCGGTGGAAATAAACTAATTTATTTTCTTGATATGTTCTGAAGTGAGTGACCACACCTTATAGAATCATAGAGTGGTNCTTCAACTGAACAAAGTTTATAGTGAGATTTTAGTTACCTGTAACAGAATACTGGGGTCTCATTTGAACTAATTTTGGATGTTTGCATTAAGTAGAATCTTCTTCAGAGTTGCTGGAGGCTTTATGCCAGAAAAGATTGAAGGGAGATGTTCTCAATGCTTATCAATTTTTAAAGGATGGGTGTCAGGAGGATGGGTCCAATCCTTTTTCAGCATTGCCCAGTGACAGAAGAAGAGATAGTGGGCAAAACATGAACATAGGAAGCTCTATCTAAACATGAGGAGGAACTTCTTTACTTTGAGGGTGCCCAAACACTAGAACAGGCTCCCCAGAGAAGTGGTTGCGTCTCCTTCAAAACCTATCTGGACACCAGCCTGTGCAAGCTCCTCTAGGTGCCCTTAGGTGACTGGAAAGGTAACCTTTCCAGTACCTGCTTCCTTACTGTCTTTACAGGTTTATTTTTGTTATTTTTAAAGAGTAGCCAAATTGTGTTCTGTTGCACTCATGTTCCCTTGTTTTTACTGAACACCTGCGATGAGAATCTTCTTTAGCCTTTCCTGTTCTCAACTGTCCAGAGTTGAAAAATAGGTAATAAAAATAGAAGGCGGGTCAGACACCTTGTTGGCTCCAGAAATACAGTGTGTTTTCCATTCAGATAAATGTTTTCAGCTTGGTAGGTACTGATGACCACCTTTCTATTCCCTGATGCATCATTATAGCCTCAAGTTGCACCAGGGAAAGTTTCGATTGGGTATTAGAAGAAACTTCCTGACTGAAAGGGTTCTCAAGGGCTGAAACAGGCTCCCCAGGGAGGTGATTGAATCCCCATCCCTGGAGGTGTTTAGAAACTGCAGAGATGTGGTACTGAGGGACACTGTTTAGCCTCAGCCAAGGTAGAGCTAGAGAATGGTCGGACTCGATGATCCTAAGGGTCTTTTTCAACTGAAATGATTCTATGATTAGTTGAGAGGACAGCATGAAAGTGTATCTCATCCTCATGGCCAGCAGGACACTGTCATAAAATGACAAACTTCTTTCTTTTTGTGTTTTTTTTTTTTTTTTCCTCTCTTTCAGGTTCTCTTCACAATTAATGAACTATGAGAAGAAATGGCACAGTAAAAGCATACTACCTGTGCAGCTCTATTTATGGTTAGATCTTAAACAAGGGGGCAGTTTATATGCTACTCGGATGGCTTACTTTCTCCTGTCATTTTCTTTTTTATTATTATCAAGATAAAATAGGTCAATATGAAATTCTGAATGCTTCAAAATTATATGAGTTTAACTCTGAGGGGAAAAAAAAAACCTTGTTAACATTGCTATTTATATGCTCCATTTTCAGGCAATCGCTGTAGTTTTATTAAAAGGCTGGAGTCCACATCACTCTCTGCTTTTAATAACACCTTCTGAACTACCATGTACACCAGAAACTCTTTTCTTTCCCAGAATCACAAGTCTTTGCCATAGATTTCTTGGAACAACCTTTGGTATCTAGATTTTTGAAAGTAATTGTTACATACAATTAAGTACAGTTCTCTTGCATTCAGTTAACTGAAGGCATCCCAAACCCACCTGGACATGTTCCTGTGTGACTTACTCTGGCTGATCCTGCTCTAGCAAGGGGGACTAGGGTAGGTGCTCTTCAGAGGTCCCTTCCAACCCCTACTTGCTGTCATTCTTTTAACTCAGATTATTAACTCAAATTAATTGACAGTTGAATGAACCATGAGAAAACTTCACCGTGCAGACAATCTAAGATATCAAACACATCCAGTGTGCCATAGATCATATGCTGTTGGAAAAAAAAGTGTTATACAGTCACTTCTTTAAGAACAAATGTCCACTCTTGTGTTCCTAGACTTAGTGCACTTGAGTTTCAGTTGCAGAACTCCAGTTTCCATAGCACTGTAAAATCAGGGAATGTTCAGGGTTGGAAGGGACCCTTGGAGATCATCTAGTCCAACCTCCCTGCTAAAGTATGATCACCTAGAGCAGGTCATACAGGAATGGATCTAGACAGGTCTCCAAAGACTCTAGAGAGTCACTTCCCAGTGGAAAAGGAAAATTTCTCATCATTTGCCTGATGTTGCCCTGAACACTTAACAGGTGAAGGAGGTGTGCCTCTTAAAAGAGGTTTCAGGGTAAGGTGGTCAACTGGTTTGACAGCCATAAAAGTTCCCCAGAAAGTCACATCTGCATCGTCATGAAAGGAATAAAGTCATTTCAGTCTGATCTATAATTTGGTTCAGGCCCCCAAAGGTTAATGTCCAGTACATTAGGCATGTTATAATTGAACTGTTGAGAAACAAATTAAAATGTTAATGAACTGTCTTCCCTTTGGAAGTAAACTCTGGGTTTCTTATTACCAGCACTGCCAGCATTCTTGATCTTATTGTCTAATCGACACTTAATGGCTCTCTCTTGGTGTCTCTAATTTTACATAATTAATGTGCATGTAAAATGAACCTTGTAAATATTGTGTGCTCATATACCACATGCTGAATAATGTAAGCAAGCTATTAGGAGTCACTTGTGTTTGCCCCCCTTGTAGCTTCTTGATCTCAGAGCATTGCATTAACACAGAGCTGTGAGCCAGGCAGCTCACCTCGTTGGAGCATGTAACCCAGAAACAATGAAATCGTTCCAAAGAGCAAAAGGATCAGCTGGGTTCTGTTTGTTTTTCTCCTACCAAAGCAGTCTAGTGAATAATAAATGGCAGAATTTTTAACTGCTATATGCTGCACTGTTTTACTCTCTAAACTGATTATGTTGTTAACATCTCAATGTCTTCCAGATGGCCTTCATGGCTAATTTTCAAGATGAACATTTTCCACATTTGTAGCTGCTCTCTAATGAAATTATCAAGTACAGGATATGAGACTTAAAATGCTGAAAAGACTTTTTTTGTTTGTTTGTTTAAATTATTTTGAGGGACCCTACCAATAGGAAACACTCTTTTGAGTTTATATATGGGCTGAATTTCTAAACAAATGAAATACTAGGTCAATAATTAGCACAGAATTATGGAACAGCTTAGGTTGAAAGAGACCTTAGAGAGCATCTACTCCAATCTCCCTGCCAGGGATGCCTCTTGATTTGATTCCTCAAGACCTCATCCAACCTGGCCTTGAACACCTACAGGGAGAAGGTATCCATAGCCTCCCTAGACAGCCCATTCCAGAGTCTCACCACCCTCGTAGTGAAGAACTTCTTTCTAAGATCCAGTCTAAACCTACTCTCCTTCAGCTTAAAGTCATTCCCCTGGTCCTGTTGCTAGATACCCTTATGAAAAGTCCTTCTCCAGCTTTTCTGTAGGTTCCTTTCTGGTACTGAAATGTAGTTATAAGGTCCCCCTGAAGTTTTCTGTTTTCCAGGCTGAACAACCCCAAATCCCTCAGCCTATCCTCAGCATGTTCCATTCCTTGGATCATCTCTGCTCTGGACTCACCCCAACAGTTCTGTGTCTTTCTTATAATCAGGACACCAGAACTGGATGCAGTATTTGAGGTGGGGTCTCGCCAAAGCAGAGTAAAGGGGCAGAACCACCTCTCTTGAACTGCTTGGGCACACTCCTTTTGATACAAGCCTGTGATACATGGTGTACCTTAGTGAATCAAAAATGCCTTTTTTTTTTTCATCTTTTCTTCCAGTCATTGTAGTGCAGAATGCTGGTTTCAAATGATTGTATTTGATAACTGTGATTAAAGAAATAAAGATTTTCTCACCTTTTAATTTTGCTGCTGTTATTTTGTATTTAACCCTGCTCTCCTTGTCAGCTTTAGTGAGTTGAAAGAACTTTCAATGAGACAGGTGAGGGAGTCTGAGCCCTCACAGAAAATAGATGCCATAAAAGTGTCATCTTTTAACAGTTATGTTTTTAATCAGCTCTTTTCCAACTGCTCCTTGTACTATACAGTCTGTTTCATGGAAATCAGGCAGTTTTCATTTTTCCTCAGTCAACTGAGAAAGGGCTTGCTCATCAGAATTCTGTAACAGTTCTCTTTTTCCTTCTCTTCATTTCTCACCTGCCACTGGAAATTACAGGAAGGCTGAATCTGGAGCCATGCAACAACCTGGCAGTGAGGATCCCTTACTTTCACACTCTCTTTCCACACTGATTCAAATAAAATAAAAGAAAAACTCAAACAAATATGGATTAAATTTAAGAAAAGCTTACAGACTCCTATGATGAAGCTATCTGTAGGTATAAATAAATGGCAGGCTGCTGTTATATATGTGTGTGTCTATATATATGTGTATATATATAAAATAATTGAAGAAAATAGTTGTCTGCCAAAGTGCTGACACAATTTTGTGCTTGTGCATAAACGTTTGTGACTGAAAATATTTAGTCATTGCACTTTCTTTTGCAGATCATCAAGAATCTCTCTGCTGCTGCTACTTGGTATGTATGTTTGTATTCCGTATATTTAATATATATTTGTCTGTATTAAGGTACTGTCATGGTCATGTGGTTAACCTGATGTGTGTATTCAATGTATTTAATATGTATTTGTCTGTATTAAGGTGCTGTCATGGTCATGTGGTTACCCTGATGCCAGGGCACTGTTAGTGGCAGGGGAGTGGTGGAGTCATCACCCCTGGAGGTGTCCAGAAGAGGTAGTTATGGCACTGTGAACCATGGTCGAGTGGGCATGGTGATGTTGGGTTGATGGTTGGACTCGATGATCTCAGAGGTCTTTTCCTATCTTAATGATTCTATAATTTGCTGTCTAAGCCAAGTGGCTTGCACCACTATGGAATGCCAGCCTGATCTTCAGTGCTGGCTCTGTTGTCCCCTTTTCCAGATTTCACTTTCTTATGTTTTGTAAGACTACAGGGAGAGAGGTCCCTCCAGTCCCATTTCTGAAACTCTCTGTGCTACTCAGACTGGGAAGTGGTCACACAGATGACCACTTAGCTGCAACACTATAGGAGACAACTGTTTGTAATGATATATTTAAAGCAGTAATGCTGGGGTGAGCTAAGAAGTGCCTTCACTGGCTCTTCACAAGGTGTTGAATCTCTTCAACATGGAACAAGTCAGGGTGGACTGGTTTGAGATACAGCAACACTGATTCTGCTCAGTAGTTTCCTTTCCCATCTCAAGCTCTGCTCAGGGCCAGAACTTTCTGTAGATCAGGTCAGGTTTGCACAGACAGAGACTGCTGCTAGCAGTGAAAGCCTGATGGGGAGAGTTAGTTGCAAGGATCGCAGAATCATACAATGGTTGGAAAGAACCTCAAAGATCATCCAGTTCCAACTGTCTGCCATAGGCAGGGACACTTCCCACTAGAACAAGTCACTGAAGACCTCACTCCTCTATCTTGGGTGCCACCTTAGGCTGCAGAGGACAAGGCTGCACCTGTGGGGAGGAGCAGACATACAGAAATATTTTAGTAATTTGCTAAAAGTGGGGATTTTCCAGGTGTTTTCCTCAAACAGCCAAACCAGCACAGATCAAACTGTAAATCTTAAATGTTATTCTCATTTACCAAGATGAAATAACGTGTTTGTTACAGACAGAAAAGTGTTAAAGGCACATCCTTTGTACCTTCAAGAACAGATAACTGCATCCCGTTAAAATCGCTCCAAGAGGAAAATTAAACAGAATTCCTCAATAAACTTTTTTTTCACTTCATCCCAGCCACATAATTTGAGGACCTGCTGAGAATGTATTTTAAGCTGCAAAGTTGACATGTTGGGGTTTTTTTTTTTACTGTATTATAGTTACCCTAGGGCACATTCATCTCTTCTGGTGCCTAATACAAGTGAGGTCTGACTGTAGAAAGATCCAGATAGGAAATAACATTTCAGCAGGGTAAAAAAATAATGACTTAGCCTTTGGAAGGCACTGTAGTGAAGGATAGAAGCTGATGCATGTTGCTCTGTGCTGCCTATCTGATGCTACATCCTAACCTTCAAGGAAGGGTGTTGTAAAATTACAACAGTGTTGCCACTGGATGTACTTGCTGCCAAGAATCAACTGACTTTATGGTTATTTGAAAATTAATTTTGTCAACTTTGTGCCTCAGAGGTGGAGTTCAGAATAATTGAGACACTTGGAGATTTAGGTTTTTGCTTTCTCTTATACTCAAGGTCTTGGGTTTAATTCCAGATATGAAAGATCCTCTAGACTTGGAACACAGGAAATCTAGTTCTGTAGAGCAGCAGATAATCTTTTAAAAGTTATTACTTCTACTGAGACATCAATAATATGTAGATGATGAAGGGGCTAGAGAATGTCTTATGAGGTGCAGCTGAGGGAACTGTGGTTGTTTAGTTTGAAGAGGAGGTGGGTGAAGGGAGACCTTATTGCTCTCTACAACTCCCTGAAAGAAGACTGGAGCAACGTGGGTGTTGGTCTCTTCTCCCTAGTGACAGAGGTGAGAGAAAATTACCTCAGGCTGTGCAAGAGGAAGTTTAGGTTGGATATTAGAAGAAACTTGTTCAGGCTTTGGAACAGGCTGCTCAGGTCAGTGGCATAGTCACTGTCCCTGGAAGTGTTCAAAAAACATGTGGATGTGGCACTTCAGGACATGGTTTTGTGGGCATAGAATCATAGAATGGTAAGGTTGGAAGGGACCTCAAAAATCATCTAGTTCCAACCCCCTCCCACTAGTACAGGTCACTCAAGGCCTCGTCCAACCTGGCCTTGAACACCTCCAGGGAGGGAGCAGCCACAACATCCCTGGGCAACCTGTTCCAGTGCCTCACCACCCTTACTGGAAAGAACTTCCTCCTAAGTAGTGAATTTGGGTTGATGGTTGGACCTGATGACCTTAAGAGTCTCTTCCAGGGGACTCATAGAATGAGTCTATGAACTTAGTGTAAGTGGAGACTGCCTGCTGCTAATATGAGCAAGGTAGAGTTTATCACAGCTAATCTGGGTACTAAACAGAGTTAATATTTTCTATGTCTCTTGAATTTAATTCTAAGCAAACGCATTGCCCAGCTACTGAATTTCTCTTTCACAAAAGGGGTTAATGGATTAGATGATTATCAAATAGGTTTTGAACTGGAGGGGATTCAGCTACTACAAACCTAAGTAATATTGTCCTTCTCCTTCCCCCCCTGGACTTTAAGTATCATAAGTGTAAAAATAGGATAATGATATTAATATTAATAGCTGGTGGATTTAAAATATTTTAGCAGCAGCAGGGAAGTTATTGTCCTTCCATACTTGGTACACTTGAGGCCATGCCTTGAGTAATGGGTTCAGTTTTGGGGTCACTCACTACAAGAAGGACATTGCAGTGCTGGAGCGTGTCCAGAGAAAGGCAAAGAAGCTGGTGATGCATCTGGACAACAGGCCATGTGAGGAGCAGCTGAGGGAACTGGGGTTGTTTAATCTGGAGAAGAGGAGGTGAGTAGAGAGATCATTATCTCTACAACTCCCTGAAAGGAGGCTGGAGTGAGGTGGGGATTGGTTTCTTCTCCCTAGCAGCAGATGATAGAACAAAAGGAAATGGTCTCAAGCTGTGCCAGGGGAGGTTTAGGTTGACACATTAGAAGAAACTTCTTGACTGAAAGAGTGGTCAGGCTTTGGAACAGATTGCCCAGGTTGGTGGTGGTCGCCATCCCTAGGAGTGTCCATAAAAGTGCAGACATGGCATTTGGGGCCATGATTTAGTGGGCATTAGGTAGGTGGTTGGACTCAATGATCTTAGAGGTCTTTTCCAACTGAAACGACTCTGTGATTCTATGCCCAGACTTAACGTTTTATACCAACAGCATATTGCTTCACAGGTAATCTCATCATTCCACACACGTTGGCAAATATTGCTAAGTGCAGACAAGCTCTGTCAAACCTCTAGAAACAGCGGCGCGTAAAATATTTTCAGATAATTACAGTGCAACTGCTTGCAGATTTCCAGTTACAGATTGCGATGTGCATTCAGGCTATGGTCATATTTAATACATCACAGGCTGAACATTTGTATTTCGCTCAGTCCTCTACACAAAGAGGTTTTCATCTAGTTTTACTTTATAAGTAATGAAGGAAGGTGAGATAATGATGTCCTCCTCTGATTAGGTGCGCTGGCAAGGGTGACTCATCAATCCTAGCTCACCCCGGCAGAAAATAGCATCGTGGATAATTTCACAGTCAAAGAGAAACATTACACTAGGTACAGTCTTGCAGCACACTTCCAGCTTAATATTCCTTTCAATACAAATTAAAAAAGACTTTTCTTGGCAAATGAACAGTTTTGCCTTATTAATGCTGAGTGGGAAAGAGAGGGAAAGCAGCTATTGACAAGTGAAGATACGTATCCCACCATATGGATCCTAACGCTTTAATTACATTGTTCTCTCCCTTTTTATGGCAACTTTTAGTGATAATAATTTTTCAACTAATTAAAGACCAGCTGCTCCTTAGCAAGCTAGGCACCCAATTAGGAATCCCAGAACCTGGTAAACAACCTTTACTGCCAGCCAGCTAGTTGAATCACCTCCTGTCACTGGCATGGAAGTATTTTTGTGGTTGTTGTTTTATAAATGCACGTTTTAGTCGCACCAACTGGCTCTGCTGAACGCTTTTCCTTCAGACTAGCACAGCGATCCCACATCATGTTCACTTTTTGGTTTATTTCCAGGTCAGCCAGCATGTCCCAGTTTAGGGTCATGAGCTACCCCAGGATGGGAGGACAGAAGTGACTCTTACTCCTTTTCGAGAGTACGAATGAAGATACTGCACACTGATTGGAAGTTTAAAGGGAGATTCTGTTTGTAGGTGAACACATATAAAAAGCAATCAGATAGAATAGACACGTCCACAAGCTAGGGCAAGTCTATCAGACTAAAACCTTCTAGAATCCTCCACTCCTTCCACCCTCAGCAGGCCTGAGAGTAGGCCAAAACTGCCCTCCCCAGCTTAGGCCTACAAGGTCTCAGCAGGCTGCATGACACAGCTCAAAATTCCCTGCCAGCTAGAAGCCATCTCCTAGGCACCAACCATGAGATCAGTAGGGACGCGCTCTTCACGGAGAGAGAAGTGAAGGGAGGAAAGGCAGGGAGGGGGAGAGAAGAGAACAATATCAGCCAGGCACTGCCTTATAAGCTGTGATACTGGGAAGCAGAATAGAATAACAACATTACAATATCCTGCTACACCCAGGTCAGTCCCCTGGAATGGGAGTTTGTCTCTCTAGTTTTCTTAAGGGAACCTAGNGTCACAGAATCACTGAATGTCAGGGGCTGGAAGGGACCTTGAAAGCTCTTTCAGTCCAAACCCCCTGCCACAGCACGATCTCCTATACCAGATCACACAGGAACACATCCAGGCAGGTCTTGAATATCTCCAGAGAGGGAGACTCCACAGCTCCCCTGGGCAGCCTGTTCCAGTGTTCTGTCACCCTCATCTGGAACAGTGTGGCCAGTAGGACCAGGGAAGTGACATCCTCAGCTGTACTCAGCACTGGTGGGTCCATACCTCAAATACTGGGTTCAGTTTTGGGCCCCTCACTACAAGAAGGATATTGAGATGTTGGAGCATGTCCAGAGAAGAGCAATGAAGCTGGTGAAGGGTCTGAAGAACAGGTCTGGTGAGGAGAGGAACTGAGATTATTTAGTCCATAGAAGAGGAGGCTGAGTGCAGACCTCATTGCTCTCTACAACTCCCTGAATGGAGATTGGAGCCACACAGGAGTTAGTCTCCCTAATAACATTTCATGGAGTGAGATTTCATGGAATATTTGTCAAGAGCCTGGTTTGAGGTTTCTTAAAGGCATTCTGTCAGCATTCTTCTCTCAACTGCTGTTGTAGATGACATTGTTTTAGTCCAAACAGAAGTATTCTGAGCATTCTAGGAGACATTCTTAACATTAGTAGTGCTGAGTACTGTGGACACTAAGCAGCAGCGCTGCAAAGTTAAATAACTTGGCTATTTCCCAGTTTCATTATTTTTTTTTTGTTATTTTGTAGAGTTGCTAAGCTTAGTGTACTTTATGGATGGTCTGCCAGTAATGTTTTATTTTGTTCTTTTTCTTTTGTTAAGCCCACTGACAACAAATCTCATAGTCTATCCAGGTTGCATGCTTTCACTTTGAATAGATGGTGAAAAGAACATATAAGCATATAGCAGTGTGTGGTTGGCTTATAGAATCATAGATTGACTTCAGCT
>WBNM01004848.1:11133-28012 GCA_013399055.1 Ramphastos sulfuratus
GGGGAGGGACTATTGACAAGGTCTTGCAATGACAGGACAAGGGGCAGTGGGTTTAAAGTGGCAGAGGGGAGATTTAGACTGGATGTTAGGAGGAAGTTCTTTGCAGTGAGGGTGGTGAGACAGTGGCACAGGTTGCCCAGGGAGGTTGTGGCTGCTCCCTCCCTGGAGGTGTTGAAGGCCAGGTTGAAGGAGGCCTTGAGTGCCCTGTACTAGTGGGAGGTGTCCCTGCCTATGGCAGGGGGCTGGAACTAGATGATCCTTGAGGTCCCTTCCAACCTTACCATTCTATGATTCTCACTGAAATGTAAAATAGTTTTGGGTTTTGTTTTGTATTGTATTTATTTTTCTTGTATATGATGTCAAGTGCTTTGGTCCTTCCTTTGCACAGTTTGCTTTCATGAGCATGTGTTTTGTATAGGAGCAGCAAAATCAAAGGTGAGATCTCCAGACTGCCACATTGCAGGTTGAGTTTCAAGCAACATAATTTTAAGATTGCCTAAGCTTTTTGAAGAACAGAGTAGCTTTCAGTCCTGTGGTTCAGGGATGCTCCTGACCACATGGAAACCCTTCCCTCAGAGCTTCCTAGGTATGAGACACTCCATCCTTCGTGGTGTGTCTGTTCTTACAGGTGAGAAAATTAAGTCCAAAGTACCTTGCCGCTTTCTGACAATGAGTCTGTCACAGTGGGCAAAACAACAGGGCAGTATTCTCATCCCCAGGAACGTGGTTATCTTTATGCTCAGAGGGCTGCAGCAGCTCTCCTATGAGGACAGGCAGAGAGAGTTGTAGCTCTTCAGCCTGGAGAAGAGAAGGCTTTGAGGAGACCTTAGAGTAGCCTTCCAATATCTGAAGGGGGCCTCCAGGAAGGCCGGGGAGGGACTATTGACAAGGTCTTGCAATGACAGGACAAGGGGCAATGGGTTTAAACTGGCAGAGGGGAGATTTAGACTGGATGTTAGGAGGCAGTTCTTTACAGTGTGGGTGGTGAGACACTGGCACAGGTTGCCCAGGGAGGTCGTGGCTGCTCGGCTGCTCCCTCCCTGGAGGTGTTGAAGGCCAGATTGGAGGAGGCCTTGAGTAACCTGTGCTAGTGGGAGGTGTCCCTGCCTATGGCAGGGGGTTGGAACTAGATGATCCTTGAGGTCTCCTTCCAACCTTACCATTCTATGATTCTATGATTCTATGATTGTATGCTAAAGTCCCCTGAGAAACTGGAACTCGTAATGACACTGCACCATGGAGGGGAAAATCAATATGATTGCAGTAGCTGATATGAACAGTAGGTGATGACTTAGAAATAAAGGAAATAAAATAATTATACCATAGCTCATACAGAAGTGCCAAAGCCTACCAAGGTAGCTGAAATGTAATCAGGTCAAACCTAACAAACATATTAAGACCCTGGCATCCTTCTTACCAGCTCCTGGTCCAAATACTCAAGTTCCCCTGTGACAGGAATAGCAACTCTCACTTTGGGAGGATTTTATTTCTCTGCAGATGATAAGCAGCAGGGAAGCTCCTGAAAGGGAAAAAAAAAAAAAAAAAGACAAAAAACCCAAAAAGACTTGTTTATCCTTCCCATATATTTGCTAAAACAAACCTCCCGCTTGCATGATATGTGTGTGTTGCTTCTGTTCCTGTAAGCCTGGGTGGACCACGTGAAAATGAAGGTGTTTGACATTTTGTGTCATTCTGATGGTTTGATGGAGTTGCCTGTTAGTACCTAGTGGAGAAAAATGTGTTTTTCAGAATTAGTTCACTCACTGTTACCATATGTAGGAGGGAAATGATGGGGTGCTGACTACCACTGTAGGGAAGCTTGGAAAATCCTCCAAAAACTGAAACAGGAGCCTATCTCAGGCATTTCCTTCACCTCTCTTTTTTAAGCATTTTCTTTTCCCATCTGTTCAGTCTACAATTGCTCCTGTGTTCTGCCATTTACACTGCTTATTTTGGGCTTCTGCTGGAAACTGTCTTGAAACTAGAAATATGTTTGTTTTTCAGGCTAGACAAAACATTGGAAATATATGAGTCTAGAGTGACAGGAGAAGAATTATCTACTTGAATTTAGAATTCTCCTATTTGTAGCTTTCATCTTTTCAGCACATGGAAAATACACTAAGAAATGTTTACAGACATTTAAGAAAATGTCAGTAATTTTATGCCTTTGTTTCATAGAAGCTGAAGGAAAAACACCACTGATATGAATGGAAAAACAAAAACAATGTTATTATGTTGGACTGGTTGATCTTGGAGGTCTCTTCCAACCTGGTTGATTCTATGATTCTGTGATTCTATCTTCAGCAATTTTCTGATTCAGAGGTACAAAAGGGAAATGGCCACAAATATATTATTGTTATTATAGTCATAGTTTGCAAATTATAGTTACTAGTCAGGCTTCTTCATTTCTGTACTTCTGGCTGCTTCAGAGATAATCTGCCAGGGTGTTACAAGAATAAGTCTTTAAGATTTTCTACAAAAGCAAAGAAATGGAGAGTTTACTCTTTACAGAGAGGGAGACAGGACAAAAGACAGAAGGTTTTCACAGCATATCATAATAAAATGGATATTAGCATTCACCTTGGCCAGTTCTGTGTCCCTTAACTCTGTTTTCTCTATCATGCCTTCTCTCCCTCCTCCCATGGCTATTCTATAGTAGCAGGACAACAACTCCTTTCTTCTCTACAGTGTAAAAGTCATTTAAGCTGTTGGGAAAAAATTGTTCCTCCTCACAGTTGAAATTTCAGTGACATTTCTAATCTGTAAAGTATTGGCACATAACCTTTATATCCATTGCGTGCCATGGGCAATTTAATAATTTCTTTGCTATTCCTCTGAGTTAAATGTGTGAAGCATATAGATGTGTGATGAAGAATGTATTTGAGCCCTAAAATTTCATCTTGTTTCAGAGAATTGTGGTTTTGTTATTTACATGCTAATCTACAAAGGACAGCTGAGTAGTGCTCCACATACTGTTTGTCAGAAAGTGGTAATCTTCAGTTCAGTTCAGACCATGCAAAACCTTCTTGGGTTTACACAAACCAACTTGTCTGCAAGGACACCTGGACTCATGTTCAAAATATGCAACATCTTCTTTCCCCCTCCTGAGGCCATTTTCCTTAGTTTGAAAGGATAGGATGCGCTCTCTGGAAACAGATTGATGTCAAAGTCCCCAGAGCTGAATGCAGAAATGAATACAGCAGACCTCTGTCATCTTGCTGTTAGCAGCCTAAGCCCTGCTGAGCAGCAGAGCTGCTTGGATAAGGAGGTGAATTATCAATACTGTCCTCACATCTAGGCTGGTGTATCCAATGCCATGCTGTGGGCTGCAGCTGAACAGTTTTGGAAAGTGAATGTTCTTGGAAAGATGTCTGTCATGCAACCCTTAGCTCTTGGAAGGAGATTTTCTCTGCAGATTTTACCAGCTTCATCCAACTACCAAACCAAGGGAATTATTGTTGTAAAACATTAAGAAATCTTGCTTTTTGCTTTCCTGTTTTGAACACAGTGTTGGGAGATATTAGTATCTAACTGGTCACATGAAAACTAATACTTGGATTATGGTCCTGGCTTTCTCTAGGATGTCTAGAGAGATTATCTTTCTAACTGTGTGCTAAGCCAGTAAGATCTCTGTTTTCTTGTTTGTGTTTACATAGCTTCTAACACAACACTGTAACCTTAATATTGATTATAAAATTAAATGTAATAGAAGGCAAAAGTTACAAATCCTTGGAACTATAGCAATATGTTAAATAATATACTATTTTGTAGGGAAAATGTTCACTTTAGAAAGGTGGATTCTCTCCCCTTTTAATTTTCAGCTTTTGGGAAACCAGTTTGTCCATGAGCACGTTGCATCTCTCTCAAACATCTGGTGAGTGTCTTTCAGGGACAGACTAAAATTGTAGAACAGAGAAATACAAATAGCATAATTATGGCTTTATTTTGGTCTGCTCATGAAATTGAAGGATTAGCTGTATGGGACAGCTGTAGTTAGGGAGGTGGCCCAAGGTCAGAAGGTTATTCTCTTGACTACAAAGATCATCACTGGTCTAAAGGGAAGAAGGCTTCACCTAGTAACAAACAGTTGTTTAACTTAGTCTCTTCAGAAAAGTGAGTTTATAGGATCACATACATACATATTTTTGTGTCATTGGCTCTTCTCACAGTATCACAGTATCACCAAGGTTAGAAGAGACCTCAAAGATCATCAAGTCCAACCCATTACCACAGACCTCAAGACTAGACCATGGCACCAAGTGCCACGTCCAAACCTGCCTTGAACACCTCCAGGGACGGTGACTCCACCACCTCCCTGGGCAGCCCATTCCAGTGGGGAATGACTCTCTCAGTGAAGAACTTTCTCCTCACCTCCAGCCTAAACTTCCCCTGGCACAGCTTGAGACTGTGTCCTCTTGTTCTGGTGCTGGTTGCCTGAGAGAAGAAAGCAACCTCCTGCTGGCCACAACCACCCTTCAGGTAGTTGTAGACAGCAATAAGGTCTGCCCTGAGCCTCCTCTTCACCAGGCTAAACAATCCCAGCTCCCTCAGCCTCTCCTCATAGGGCTTGTGCTCGAGGCCTCTCACCAGCCTCGTTGCCCTTCTCTGGACACGCTCAAGCACCTCAATGTCCTTCTTAAATTGAGGGGCCCAGAACTGGACACAGTACTCAAGGTGTGGCCTAAGCAGTGCAGAGTACAGGGGGAGAATGACCTCCCTGCTCCTGCTGGCCACACTATTCTCAATTATGTCCAGTGATAGGACAAGGGACAGTGGGTGCAAGCTGGAGCACAGGGTGTTCCACATAAACATAAGGAAAAACCTTTTCACTCTGAACATGATAGAGTACTGGAACAGGCTGTCCAGAGAAGTTGTGGAGTCTCCTTCTCTGGATGCATTCCTGTGTGACCTACTCTAGGTGATCTTACTCTGGCAGGGGGATTGGACTAGATGATCTTCCAACCCCTAACATTCTATGAGTCTGCGTGATTCTCTTCTCCCTTCTGAATCCTTATGTTAAATTCAGTGCAAATTGGCAGAGTTTGTAATTCTCAGAGATATTTTGTTCCTTCATGCTTTGAGCTAATAGGGAGATGTCTAAAGGGGGAAGTTTTCCACTAAGTGAAAGACTTTATTGTGGGCTTGGATCCACTAGAAAGGGTGAGACATCATGAAAATGTCCATTAAAGGGGAAAATTCTGTCAGGGTTCACCATAGAGACTTCAATTGTGAAAGGGTCCATCAATAAGAAAACAGATTTATTTAGTAATAGATTTTATGGTAGTACAGATGCAATCATAAATAGAGAAATATGCTATAGTGTGTATACAGAGGTGGATGTACCTTGTGATCTGACTCTACCTGTCCTGTGAGCTGACAGAGGTGGCCCCCAAACAAATATGAGTTGAGCATATTAATACAGAGGTTTGTTTCAGCTGTTGTCTACCTCCCAGCAAGATTCCTACCTTAAACACAGGATGATTATCCTTATGTTCAAATTACATGGGCAGAGAAGGTGACTGCTCAGAAAGCAGTATCAACAAATGCTGAGATTAAAGCTTTCCCCACTTCAGTTTAGTGGGGTGCTTTAACTACAGCTCGTAACTACCTTACTGACTTGAGCTGAGCAGAGCTCTTATCCTCCTCTAGGAAAAGGTTTTAATCCCCTGTGATGGTCTCTCTCTCTTGTGTGTCACCCACCTTTTCCTTCCTCTGCTTTCCCCAGTGTCCTGATCTTCCCAAAACTAACTTTCCTCAGAGGCAGTAGCAGTTAATTCTATGCTTATCTGATGTTTTCTGTTTCTCCTGGAGCCATTCCCATCTATCGTTATCTTCAGCTTCATGTGTCTGAAGTGGCCTTGTGGGACATTCTCATCGGGCAAGTCCTATACATCTATGCTATACCACGTTTGCAGTGATGACTGCTCCAAGACCTGTAGTGGCACCAATACAGGGAGATAATCTGTGCAGATAACCCCATCCAGGACTACCTGACAACATAGTTATAACCTCATCTAACTGTGGTGATATCTGTGCTGGGAGCAGAAAGCGAGATCAGGAGGAGCCAAGAAACGTTTCTCTCCTCTGGGGTGGTGATGTGGGTTTGGGAGTTCCCCGCCCCCCACACTTTGTAAAATGACCCAGACTAGAACTCAGCCAGCTGGAAGTTNGAGCAGGAACTACCAGATTGGGCTTTAAACTAGAACTCTTGACTCACAGATGTCTTCCTGTCTCCCCAGAAGAAAAGTTTTATTCCCCTCAGTTTTCTTTGTAAGAACATGTTTTAACCTGTGTTATCAGCATTACTTTGATATGTAGTGCACACAGCTTCTATAATGGCACAGAATCTTCAGTGGGAAAAAGAACTGAGCTACAGCTGTCAAATTCAGTAGCTGTGATCCTTGAATAAGACATTCAAAACCAAATGTCAGAAGTTAGGCATCTGAAATAAATATGTGGCTGGCTCATTAAAACTGCAGAGCAACTTTTTGGTGCTGTTGAAACCTGAAAATCAAACGCAAAAGCCAATCGGGGCCAGTATTTGTCACTGCCAGAAAAGGAAAAAATAAAGAACCAACAAACAACAATTCACCTCCCAATTTATACAGATCATCAGACTATCACTTAAAATACAGCCACTTCTATCACTGAACTGCAAACTACGGAAAGACATTAAATAAAACAGAAAACTGAAGAAATAATATACAGAGTTAGAGAAAAATGGCATTAATCTACACCTGCTGAGGGTATCATCCATGCTGCTGAAATAGATTATGGATTTACTAGGCATGCAGGAAAGGCCAGGTGTTAATGGAAGAAAATGTGGATGCTTCTGAATCCTTTCTTCTACACTTCAGACCCTTGAGGCAGTTCTTACTGGAGAAGAAAAAAAAAAATCCCAAATCCCCCTTTAGCTCAGCAAGGTGAGTTGCTGTCCCTGAGGGGGTAGTTCCATACATACTTGAAAGGCTGATCTTGTACAACAGGATATGTGAATATCCACACTCCCTTTATCAAAGAGGAGAGTAGAAATAGGAGAATTGAGGACCATTTTCAGGGGATTATCTCAAAGTTCACTACCAATTTAAAACAATCTTTTCTTTTAGAGATTTACTGGGGCTTTTGTTGTTGCTGCTTTTCATTATGCATAGGGTTAACAAGATCTTCTGTCACTGTCAAAACTGAATAGATTTGCAGAGGCTCTGAAACCTGCCAAACCCGAAGGTGCCACCTATAATGAAAGGCAGAGTTTCCTAAGCTTGAGTTGATGTGCTTGGATCAGGATTGTCCAACTGAAGTAGGTAACACTCCTGAAAGAAAAATGCTTACCCCTGTGTTTCCAATAGACACTCTGAGAAGAATAAAAATTCTTGACGTGGCTCACAAAAGGTTGAAAGAACAGAAACAGAAGTAGAAAATCATGCCCTATGTGTGGAGGTGAAATATATCTTACCTTATTTCAGCTATCTAGGAGCTAAGGATTGAGTCTAAGCCACTCGTGTCAGTACTCTGTAGTTTATGAAGAGGCAGACACCTACAGAGGACAATTCATCTTCTCCAAGAACAGATGTACATGATGGAAGAACTGGAAGTCTGTCTTTCATCAGGGACTATAGGGGGAGCCCAGATGATGAGCTGAGACCAGATGCTTAACTTTAGACAGCTGACATTAAAGGAGATGAATCTGTGACTTTATCAGAAGATGAGACATGATTATACTGCTGTGTGACCTGACACAACAAACTGATTCTGAAGAATAAACACCTTGGGTTTTTCAAAAATCAAGCTGTTTTTTCTTTGCTAGGAAAAAAAAGCACATCAATATTTGATACTTAATTCACTGGGCAATTGTTCTCCGTTAATTTTGGACAATGTCTTTTCTGACAGCATAACCAGAATGTATTTATCAAAATTTTATTGGAAGGAATGAGAGAAAAGAGCTATTGGAAGGGGAAGGAATGAGAGAAAAGAGCTATTGGAAGGAATGAGAGAAAAGAGCATGATGGAAAGAGAGAAGCTTGGTGTTCAAGTACATAGTACCAAATAACTGTTACATTAAGGATCAGAGTGTTATGCTGTTGCTCTGAAGCACCAGCCTTTTATAGTATTGCAGGACATGGAAGCACACAGAAGTTTACCAGCACTTTGTGCAGTCATGGGAACAGATAATTGGGATCAAGGCTCTTACTGACCCCAAAACATCATTATCACCACAAACACTGGAGATCTTTGTACCACAAGCCTCATAAAGCCTTAAAGCTAGAGCTAAGAAGGACTTTAGGTACTTAGAGAATGATATGGACATCTTCAACTATTTGAAAATCCTTTTACTTGTTCTTAGGGTTAAAAGATTGCCATACGCAGGCCAGTCACACCCTAAGCCACACAGACCATTGAAACCTCACATCTTGGTGCTTCTGCTCAAGATACATCATCATATTGCAACTCTGCATGCCCTTCCACCAGTTTCCTCTGAAGGGCTGACTTCTCAAAATGCGTTTAACACAAACAGACAGAACTCATTCCATCATTCAGGACAGCTGTGTTAGCCCTGGTAACAGTAACACCTCCTCTTGACTTCTTATGTAAATAGAGAGGTGGCCCACCTCTGAATCTTGAGCTGTTCACATGAGAACTCCGTGATGTATTTGCTACACCTTACTTACAACAGGGACTGCTTGATAATGGCAGTACTGCTGGATAACATTAAAAAATACAGAAGCAAACAAAGCAGATACTGCTGTTTACATTATTCTTAGTAAATAACCTTTGACACCCTCCAGCTTGGCATTTACTGGGGTTGTGAGACCTTTAGGACTTTTTTTCTTGCAATCATTCTCTTTCTACTAGATTTTTTTTAAGCTTTTTTTTTAATTATTTTTTTAATTATCTCATTCAAAGGTAACTAACTGTTTTTCTGAATAGGCAAGGTTGCAGCCATGCTCAGTCTTCTGAGATAACTTAGTAGACACCTGCTCTCAGGAGAAAGTCCTGAGCTTTGAATCAGCAGGAAGTAGAAAATTGCTTCTTGCAGCTTTTCATATCTCAGAATTCTGTGGATAGAGTCCTGTGCTCCAGTTTCTCTAAGGTGGTTGTAACTGTCCCAAGTGGCACACAATGCTTTAGGTTGTTTTTATTTATTTATTTATTTATTTATTTGATTCTCTCAAAACTTTCTGCTAGAAAGAATGTAATAAGACATAGTTCCAGTTTCCACACCAGGGGCTCAAGATCACAGAATCATAGAATGGCAAGGTTGGAAGGGACCTCAAGGATCATCTAGTCCCAACCCCCTGCCATAGGCAGGGACACCTCCCACTAGTACAGCTCACTCAAGGCCTCCTCCAACCTGGCCTTCAACACCTCCAGGGACACTGTTTCAGTGTCTCACCACCCTCACTGCAAACAACTTCCTCTTAATATCCAGTTTCAATCTCCCCTCTGCCAGTTCAAACCCATTACCCCTTGTCCTGTCATTGCAAGACCTTGTCAATAGTCCCTCCCCAGCCTTCCTGTAGGGCTCCTTCAGATACTGGAAAGCTACTTTAAGGTCTCTTCGAAGTCTTCTCTTCTCCAGGCTGAAGAGTCCCAACTCTCTTAGCTTGCCCTTATAGCAGAGCTTCTGCAGCCCTCCGAGCATCTTTGTGGCCTCCTCTGAACCCACTCCAACAGTTCCATGTCCTTCCTGTGCTGGGGGCTCCAGAACTGCACACAGGACTCCAGGTGGGGTCTGATGAGAGCAGAGCAAAGGGACAGAATCCCCTCCCTTGCCCTGTTGGCCATGCTTCTCTTGCTGCAGCCCAGCACTCGGTTGCTGTCTGGGCTGCACTCACGCTGCAGGCTCATGTTGAGCTTTTCATCAAACCAGACCCCAAGGTCCTTTTCCTCAGGGCTGCTCTCAGCCATTCACCACCCAATGTCTAAAAGCTAAGTAATTTTCCATTTAACTTGCAGACAATGAAGCCCTTTACTGGGCCTAGCCTTTTTCCTATAAATCTTGTTAGTAAAGGAGGGGAACTCAGTTGTCACTATCTGAACTATCTACAGCTACTTATGAGTAAAAGCAGGGCAGGTGCGGTAGGGTTTTGGATTTCTTCCTATAGGCCTGCAGCCATACAATTCTTCACAGAAGACAGACAGGAAATTTATAGCCATGCAATTATTGAATAAGCTGTGATGAGTCCTGAGGAAATCTCTGTGTAAAGGAATTCCTGAGGAAAGAGACGATCCCATCTAGTTTTCATGCTAGTCTTCTGCATGGATAATCAAAGCAGATATATCTACAGTAACTTCCTGCCTATTAATTTACTTGGGATTGTTTTCCCACCTTCAGTGAAGAAATGTATTAAATCACTGAATTCTCATTCATCTGCCTGACAAAGTAAATTCAATTTCTACAGACTATTTCTCATTAAACATGCTTAGTCCAATTGTGCATAGCTGAAATAGCTACGGTCAGATGGCATAACAAACATATTCCATTCGATTGTTCTCAACATAGGGCAGTCAAAGCTGTTTGGTTCAAAGGACATGGATTATGACTTCATGAGACAATAAATTAATTTATAAGACTTTTAATACATTACCAAATGTATGTATGTTTCTGGTTTACTCACTGTGCTGGTCACTTTGCCAGTTGTGATGGTTTGGGAGTTCCCTGCCCGCCCTGTACAAGCAGGTTAATCATGGAATAATGTGATGCTTTAGGAGATCCCCACTCCCCAAAACTATGTAATGTCACCCAGACTAGACTCAGCCAGCTGGAAGTTAAGGACTGAAGCTCTATTTACAGCTTAGCACAATGTACAAGCAGAGATATACACAATAGACAGGAATAGTTACAGAAATATACAAGTTAAAGGTAATACAGAAACACAACACCCCTCCCAGAAATCAGAGTCCCCAGGAGGGGCTCCCAATCACCCTTCCACCTTCTCCCCACCCCTCTACTTTACCCCAGGGTTTGGCTTATGTGTAAGGTGAGTTTCGAGGATCAGCCAGGAGAGTTAGAAGGAAAGTGGTTAGTGAGGTTACACAGCTGAAAGGAGAAGGCAAAAAAACCTAGAGAGCTCGAGACTCTCCCTGAGAGCATCTTATCTATGTTTGTGTTCTTATTCTTATCCATCTCAGCAAGCCTATGAGTGGAGCAGACACCACCAGTGTTTGCTTTTCACAGCCTATAATATAATTTTCTCCATTAAAATATTCCAATTAGCCTCAATCTAGCACACCAGTGAGCTTTTGCCAGCAATGTGACTGGCTAACTGTGCCAGGAGGTCAGCTATCACCCCTGTTCCTGCTACTGGCATCTAAGCAGAATTAGCTGCTATATGATTGTAGGTTCCTACCTGACCTTCTGTGTCCTGCAGATCATTGAGTCATGCATGAGTGCAGGAGGAATTAGCCAGAGCCAGGACATAATTACACAGAGGGTTAGTGAATCTAGTCAGAGAATTTTAATGGGCATTTTTGGCCTTTTCTGAAAAGTTCAGAACACAAAAACCCAAAAATGTTGCCTAAATGTGTATCTGAGGGAAACAGCTGTCAGAATTTTTTCTTTTAGCATTTTATAAGTTTAAAAAAAAAAAAAAAAAAGTGTTTTTTGAATAAGTAACTTCTGGGCTAGAAATTCAGCTTTTAAGAAAAGAAGAAAAGGAAAAATGAACATAATCAAAACATATTTCTGATAGCTTCAGAACATTTTCATTGTTCCAATTCGTGTTTATTTACTGGTACTGAAAAGGTTGGAGATTATTATTTTGCATCCCAGTCTGTGAAAGGGGCTTCTTGATTTGTTTGGGTGTTTTTTTTGTTTGGTTGGTTGGTTGTGTTTTGGGGTTTTTTTTTTTGCAAAGTCCAAATCATAGAGTTTGGGGAAAATATCTTCTCCCTCAGCACAGGGCTCCCTGTTGACTTTAAAAGCCTGTCAAGAGTCTTTCTGTAGTTCTGATTTATTGAAGCTGTGCCAAAGGTGGACAGCCCAACTCAGTACTTACTTGACCAATTCAAAGGCAGTGTTTATGGGCAGACACTGTGGCCTAGAGGATGTTATCGCTTTCCCACCCCCTGCCAGGATGGAATCTGACACTTCTCACTTTGCTAATGTTTTCTTCTCCCTCGCCCCTGGCTGTGGCTAAGTGATTGTTTATGGCAGATACTTTAAATCATTATCACCTCCTGGGCCTTTGAGTACTAATACATAATCAGCTTTGGCATCAAGGAAACTCTTCCATCAGTACAAAACAAGGTCAAATGTTTATCTGCTGAGATGATAGTCAAAAGTGTCTCCTCTAATATTTAAAAACAAACAAGCAGTACCTCTGCTCCCTTGCAATGAACAGCAGGTAGCTAAAGCCAAGCAGTATTTCTGATCCTCCTCAGTTCAGGATGAAAGACTCCTTGGATAGCTGTTTGCTGTTTGTTTTTAAAACATCAGGCATTTGCAGGGAACTTGGAGAATGATAGAATTAATGAATAAACTTCATAAAATATGGCTGTCTTTATTGGATTGCCTTGGCACTTTAAGCCTGTTTTGCAGTCTGGTAGTGCCATCATAACAATAAGGTGAGCTTTGCTCTTGGGACTGTCCAGCAGTGACTCCAGCTACAGCCAGTAAGCAGCTGTGCAGAGAAGAAGAAGGTGCTGGGGGCACCAGGAAGGCCATGACCTCTCTGCCCAACTTGGGAAAGCAAAGCTTGTTGTTGCTCCCAGGGGAAAAATAGGGGTTTGAGGGCTGTGATTACTGATTAGTAGGGAAAACAACCTCTCCTAGAATCACCAGTGACTACAACCATGGCCCTCCCAACCCCCTGGGAAGAAGCACTCTTCAGGAGTGTCTTTCACAAACACTCTTTGGTTTTTGCCCCCTTGGTTGTGCCTCTTATCCTTTTAGTTCTCATCCTCAAGGTAGCAACATTAAGCTTTTTTTATGAAGGGGTTGAAAGACATTCATCAGGCTCAGTCAACTGCCATAGCAATCCCCACAGCTCACCAAGGATTTCTAGTAGCTGTCCAGTAGTTTGTTGGCAGAGAGGGGGTTCAAAGGAAGCAACTGAAGGACTGCTAATATCGGTCAAGTGATAATAATTGCAGAGTTCCTCATACACATCGAGGCAAGGGGTGTATTTTAAAGATCTTCTATTTGAAGATGATTTCAAAGACCAAAGTCTCACCTACTGAAATTGCTTGAATGATTGTTGAACATGTACTGAGTGGAAATTGACCCACATTTCCAGGTATTAGAAGTTTCAGCTCACTTAGAATCATAGAATCNTTGTTACTAAGTAAATGAGAAAAACTTTGTAAAATACTATGGATAAGACCCTAAAATGAGAATTTAGTGTAGATTCCACATGGAATTTTGTATTTGGGATGGAAATCTAATAATTTGCTTGGTAAGGAGCAAGAGTTGGTGTAGTAGTCAATGTGTGGACTTAAATCCTGGCCCAAAATAAGTTCCTCAGGACTTTCCAGTGATCAGAGCTATTTGGAGCCTTTTTCCAAAGTGGATGCAGAGAGAATGGGGGAACAGAGGACAAAGTTTAGGAAAAAAATAAGCAGGTTTCATGGATATTCATGTTCTTCAAAGGGAAACTTGCTGTCCAAAAACATTCACATCAGTAGAAATGTAATGGGTTTACACTTCTGGTTAACCATACAACACAGCTGTTACCTGATTTGACCATTCAAGATATTGCAGGTTTAGTGCATGAAATTACTTTGACATCCAAACTAATCCAAAACATGGCAGCAGGAGTAAACACCGCTGAACAAAGGAATCCTGGTTGTGGCTTTGAGAAATTCCTACTGTTGTGCTGCATTGAAAATGTCCAGAGTTGTCAGCACAGTCAGCTCGAGGCTGACTCACAGCATGTGTGCCTTGGAAATGTTTTAGGCAGCTGAAAGAGCCAAAGTTACAGTTCTCTTCAAGCCAGAGACACAGTAGTTGTTTTGTCCTTTCTGTTGTATTACCTCCTTCACAGTAATTGCCTAACAAAGAGAATAGTGGGCAACAGCACAGGAGCATTTTTGTTGACTTTACCCCTGCTAGCATGGATTAAAGGCAAATCTTTATGTACAGAGAAGCAGTTAAAAGGTGGCATTGTTTTCTAGCTTAGGCTACCAAGGACCAGACATAGACTATAGTGAAATAGGGAGGTTTACATTTTAAACATTCAAAGAGAGTGAGTCTGTCCCCTTCCTTATTCTCTTGGCTTTTCATTTAATAACTTGTCCACATTGAATATGTTACCTTCATACTCATGTCTTTCATGTCAAGTATTTGTGGTCCCATAACTATACCTCCAACATCTAACCTTGCAAGTTAAGCTCAAAAGGACATTGAATCACCTAGGTCAATCTGCCAGCACCATATCACATTTTTCTTAATTCTTTCTGCTTTGCCCAAACTGCATAAGCAATATTCTGAATAATTATTTCTAGTGGCTTATATGTAAACTGTTTCCTGCCTCACTGTAGTCTCTGACATAGTAACACTTCAGCCTCTCCATTGTCCTATTAACACATGCTCAGTGCCCTGGGCAAAGGAAGGATCAGAGCACTTGACATTATATACAAGAAAAATAAATACAATACAAAATAAAACTCAAAACAATTTTACATTTCAGTGAGAATCATAGAATCATAGAATGATAGAATGATAGAATGGTAAGGTTGGAAGGGACCTCAAGGATCATCTAGTTCCACCCCCCTGCCACAGGCAAGGACACCTCCCACTAGGACAGATCACTCAAGACCTCCTCCAACCTGGCCTTGAACCCCTCCAGGGAGGGAGCAGCCACAACCTTCCTGGGCAACCTGTGCCAGTGTCTCACCACCCTCACTGCAAACAACTTCCTCCTAACATCCAGTCTAAATCTCTCCTCTGCCAGTTTAAACCCATTGCCCCTTGTCCTCTCATTACAAGACCTTGTCAATAGTCCCTCCCCAACCTTCCTGGAGGCCTCCTTCAGATACTGCAGGGATACTAAGGTCTCCTCGAAGCCTTCTCTTCTCCAGGCTGCAGAGCCTCAACTCTCTCAGCCTGTCCTCACAGCAGAGCTGCTTCAGCCCTCTGAGCATCTTCACCACCTCCTCTGGACCCACTCCAACACCTCCATGTCCTTCCTGTGCTGGGGGCTCCAGAAGTGCACACAGGACTCCAGATGGAGTCTGAGGAGAGCAGAGCAAAGGGGCAGAATCCCCTCTCTCTCCCTGCTGCCCACACTGCTCTTGCTGCAGCCCAGCACTCAGTTGGCTGTCTGGGCTGTTGTTTATATTTTTTCATTCTACATGATCATTGTTTACTCAATCTTGTTTTCTCTTTATATTTACAGCTACCTCAAAATCCAGTACAGTCCATTCTATTTTCTCTTAATTTGCTTACCTCTCTCTTTAAAGATGTTAAGATGTGAATGACTGACTTAGAGTGGATTAATATTTGCCCTTTTTCCTCTAAACAATTTCATTTCAGACCATCAGTATGAAGCTATTTTTCTGATATGTACTCTTTGACATTTTAGTGACAGCAGGCTTTAGTACTTCCAAAGAAATAAAAGTACTAATTCTTTGTGGTATCTCTTTTGCTAGCTTTTCTCCACAACTGTTGGTAGCTTCACTTCTCCATATTCACATTCTTGAAGTAATTTGAGTTAGATCTCTCCAAATTTCCCATGCTTACAGTCTTCCAATAATTCCTATAATGTTCTTCTATACTGTAAAATTTCTCTCTTTCTTCAAATGTTTGATGTTCTGTTATTAATGAGCCCCACACCTGCATTACCTGTTGCATTCAGTGATCTAGCCTTTAGCTTGTCAGCTTTTTATGAAATTGTAATTACAAACAACTGTCTGTGACTTGTTTTCAGTGTTTCCTGGGGGGATCAAAACACCTTTTGCTATTGGAGTGCCAGTTACCCTATTAGTTTTTTTTCCAATTTGTTTTTAATGTCAGTGTCTGAACAACCACCAAAATATCCTTAAAGAATGATGCCAATGCTCATTTTTTTTGTCTTCAGCTTTCCCTGTCCCTGTGTTTCCCCCCACTTTTATCAGAAAGTGCATGCAAAAAGCTGACTCCAGACTGAGGAGAGGAGAGATGATGCTACAATATGTTCTTTTGCTGAATGGCTAGGATTTGAATCAAGCTGAATCAAATACTGAATACCTGAAAGAGAGCAAGAGATTTAGAACATTATCTCTTACTATCAGCTCTAGTTTGAGACTATTTTCTGTGAACTCTTCATCCTATGAGTCGTGAATTACCGAATCACAAAATGGTAGGGGTTGAGAGGGACCTCCACTGATCATCTAGTCCAAGAGCCTCCTAAAGCAGGTTTTTCTAGACCAGATTGTGGAGGAACACATGCAGGAGGGTTTGAAAGTTTCCATAGAAGGAGCTGATACCTCCTGTGAAACATAGTCTACTCCTCAAGATATTTAGGTGCTTAAAATAGCAATAAATTAGGATCTTGCTATCCAAACTATTACGTTACAGAGTTTTTTCTCTTACTCAATTCAACTCCCCCTATAAATTAGAGGGAGAGGATTTTTAGTCTAAGCTATATTTCAGATTGCCCTGGTAATTGAGTTATGGGGAACCACTTGTTCCAGAGCTGTCAAAATTAATCAAAATATATCTGTCTGCTCTCATCAGACCCCATCTGGAGTCCTGTGTACAGTTCTGGAGCCCCAAGCACAGGAAGGACATGGAACTGTTGGAGAGGGTCCAGAGGAGGGCCACAAAGATGCTCAAAGGGCTGCAGCAGCTCTGCTATAAGGACAAGCTGAGAGAGTTGGGGTTCTGCAGCCTGGAGAAGAGAAGGCTTCCAGGAGAGCTTGGAGTGGCCTTCCAGGATCAGAAGGGGGCTCCAGGAAGGCT
>WBNM01004848.1:28045-40430 GCA_013399055.1 Ramphastos sulfuratus
TTTGTGAATTATGAACACAGATAAACTAAATGTTATTTAGCTGTAGAGGGACAGAAATCAAAACATTTAAAAAAGGGGAGGGGCAAAAAAAGGATCTAGATTTGTGAATTATGAACACAGATAAACTAAATGTTATTTAGCTGTAGAGGGACAGAAATCAAAACATTTAAAAAAGGGGGGGGCAAAAAAAGGATCTAGATTTGTGAATTATGAACACAGATAAACTAAATGTTATTTAGCTGTAGAGGGACAGAAATCAAAACATTTAAAAAAGGGGAGGGGCAAAAAAAGGATCTAGATTTGTGAATTATGAACACAGGTAAACTAAAAGCAGAAAATATTGATTCAAATTCTGCTCCAGCATGATATAAACTATGCACAAAACTTGAAGCTCTTTCATTAGCAAGAAGGATTTAGGAAAATGCATCCTTGTAGAACCTTACTTTCTAGTACGGTTAATACTGAAGAGTTTTAATTGTCCTAAGGATGAAGCTCTGCTTTACTTAAATTTTATTAAAAATATTAATTGCTGCAAGCAGGAGGAAAGAGTTAACCTTTCAATTTTACCTTCTAGCTTGATGAGCATGTGTTTTCCACTGACTATAGTCACAGGTACTTCTTAAATGACTTAATACACGCTGTGATCTAAAGAAGCATCAGTTATACATTTCTGGAGAGCCCTGATCATATCATGTTAGACCATAACCCAAAATGAGCTGTTGATCTCACCAGTTCTCCTTTGTTTTCAGCATAAACCCCCCACATCCTTTGGCACAGAAAGCATTCCTTGCAATGGGAAAGCTGTGGCTTTTGAAGGATGTAGCAAGTTTAGTGTATAACTAAACACAAGGAGTACATGAAAACTGGTATTGTTTAGGGACTGAACTAACTTGCACATAGAATGAATATGTTACAAATGTTTTCCACTATCAGCTACCTTCATGGCTTTATTCATTTCCCCTTCTCTTTTAATTCTGTGATAATGTCTAAGGAAGAGTTTCTTACTTCCAACTGCTATTAGGGAAACAGAGCATCTATGAGTTCATTGTCTAGACGTTTGCATCATTAACTAATAAACACAGCTGACACAGTTTTAGCTGATCAACTCAAATTAAACCTTCCTTTCTCAGCAAACAAACCTGACCTGAAAGACAATAACACCTTGGTCTGCTACGTGGCCTGTCATTATTTTCTGAAATCAGTGTTAAATGAATAGGATGTTGAAAAAGATTGTTTCAGCTTTTGTGCATGCGAAACTTGATCCTGACCTGAACTCTTGCATGGTAATTAACTCTTTGCTATTGGAAGTCAACACACAATTACATCTTCTATGTCAGTGTTCAGATTTTGAGGAGGAAGTGTTCAATTAGCATTGTCAAATTAAAATGCAGACATTTGCTATACAGAAGGAACTTTTTGTTGACTTAGAGTCAAGCGGTGTCAAAGGCACAGCAGGAAATTGCCAATAGCCAATCTGGACTTTCTCAGCATTCAGCTCTACATCTCATAATCATTAGATTCTGAAGGAGAGTAATTTAGGTAGCACTGAAGGAGAGTAATTTAGGTAGCAAGCCAATCACTCCAGTAACTTGGGTCAACCCATCTATGGCATACATCCACAGATGGAATGAAGATTAGTTACACATTCCAGGTCCTGGACTTAGTGTCTGATTCTTTTCTTATCAGATACACTAAACACCATCGGGAAACTTTTGTTGTTTTAGAGCCAAGAGATTAGTCACCTTTAAAGTTTCAACAGATGTTGCATTTTATAAAGCCTTTTTTTTTTTTTTTTTTTTTTTTTTTTTTCATATTATTTCATNGCAAATATTTATTGCCATGCTGAGGTGATGAAACAGCTGAAAATTTGGATTAAGATTCAAATGGAAGACTGAGTCATATGGAATGCTTTCAATCAAACTCAGAAAGATATGCTGAATATGAGCCCACATATCACTTCTGAAAAAGAAAGTACTGGAGCCATGTGTGATGTTCATCCTATTTTTCTACTCCACAAGAGAAGCTCTATAGCATGGTTGCATGCAACATTTATAAAGTTGGAAGCTTCAGCTGATGTTTTGCAGCAGTTCTGCTCTGATGGGAGAATGGACAAATTACATCCCTCAATTGTGTGTAAAGAAATTTAGTTCCCATATATGCTCTTCATAGACAAACCTTGCAGAACTTAAAGGAACATAAATTTAGGACTCAGGGAAGACTATGTCCTTGCTAAATAGAATCTATACTATTTTAGTTATAACTTTCAAGAGGATACATGCAGCATGCAATAAAGATTCATTTGATTTCTCTCAAAGATTCAAATTAATAAGCTTTTCTGAAAGTATTTTTTTTTTTCCCCAGGCCTTTTGTCTTTTATTTGTACCTGGATATGCACAATCCCAAGCACAACTCCAGGCTGGGTGGGGAATGGCTGAGAGCAGCCCTGAGGAAAAGGACCTGGGGGTCTGGAGTGATGAAAAGCTCAACATGAGGCTGCAGTATGAGTGCAGCCCAGACAGCAACCGAGTGCTGGGCTGCAGCAAGAGCAGTGTGGGCAGCAGAGCAAGGGAGGGGATTCTGCCCCTTTGCTCTGCTCTCCTCAGACCCCATCTGGAGTACTGTGTGCAGTTCTGGAGCCCCCAGCACAGGAAGGACATGGAACTGTTGGAGGAGGTCTAGAGGAGGTCACGAAGATGCTCAGAGGGCTGCAGCAGCTCTGCTATGAGGACAGGCTACAAGAGTTGGGGCTCTGCAGCCTGGAGAAGAGAAGGCTTCCAGGAGACCTTAGAGTAGCCTTCCAGTATCTGAAGGGGGCCTACAGGAAGGCTGAGGAGGAACTATTGACAAGGTCTTGCAATGACAGGACAAGGGGCAATGGGTTTAAACTGGCAGAGGGAAGACTGAAAGTGGATGTTAGGAGGAAGTTGTTTTCAGTGAGGGTGGTGAGACACTGGAACAGGTTGCCCAGGGTGGTTGTGGCTGCTCCCTCCCTGGAGGTGTTCAAGGCCAGGTTGGACGAGGCCTTGAGTGCCCTGTACTAGTGGGAGGTGTCCCTGCCTATGGCAGGGGGTTGGAACTAGATGATCCTTGAGGTCCCTTCCAGCCTTACTATTCTATGATTCTATGATTCTATGATGTATGGACTTTTTCTGATCTTCTACCAGAGAAGGGGGAATGTCTTTTCCCTGAAAACCTCTGTACAATCCAAAATATTTTTTAGGTCACTTGAGAGCTTTAGCCTGTGATTAAAAAGAATATGAAGAAAGGGTAAGACACAGAGGCTGAGATGGCCAGATGAATAACATTTGTAAAGATGTTAACAGATCTCTCATTCTTAGCTCTTTTGGGTTGATTTCGTTATTGAGAAATTAACATTGTCCTGAAGATTAGACTCAAAATGCATGTGAAATAGAAAACCTGTGTGTATTGTAATTTCCACAGCTGCTTGACAGGTCATACTGTGACTTTTGTTGTTACAAACTCTGATATTGAATTATTATGATTGACTTTTTTTTTTTTACTAAAGCTTCAGCATTCCAAACCATGTGATATCATACTGAAGCAAAAAGAAAAACAAAACAAACCAAACACAAAACCAACTAATCAACCAACCAACAGTGAAAAATCCCACCAAAAAAACCCCTAAAACTACCAGCAGCTGTCTCTTTGTCTTTGCTATGCCCCAGCTAAAAATGCCTTTCACTTCACTGACACAACTTCATATGCCATAAAGTGAATTTCCTCTCGCAGATTCTTGGTGTCATTCTTAAGGATGTAATTAGATCTGGACCTTGTTCATGAGACTAGCCTGAAGAAGTGAAATACTGAGTTCAGAGACTTGCTGGTTTTTTTACAGTACATGAGCCATGTCCTTCAGCACTCTTGGAATGTCTGGAAAACAGTTTAAAACACTGAGTTTAGCTTCTAGCTTTTCCAGTGTGTGAGCAGCTTCTAGCTTTTCCAGTGTATGAGCAGCTTCTAGCTTTTCCAGTGTGTCAGTAGCTTCTAGTTTTTCCTACTGGTGAGTTACCTCTCTGTTTAATTGTGCTGGTTTGAGGCTAATTGGATTATTTTAATAAGAAAAAAATAGAAGCTGTGAAAAGCAAACAATGNTTCCTGCAATATGATTGGTAAAATTAACTCAGATGAAGTCTGGTCTCAAAAACTTTCTGACTCTGATTGATTCAAAGCTGCTTGAGAAACGCCAGCAATCAAGAGTAATGCAGGCAATGTTTCTACTGATCCTTTAGGAAGATCCTGTTACCATATAGATAGAGACCCCAATGATGGATGCAAAACTTGGTGAGGGATACGAAGAAAAAAGTTCACTGTTATTGTGTGAATTTAGTGTTTTGTCAAGTTACTTTTTATAAAAGATGGTTTGGATGCTACAAGTTATAGTTCTGATTTAAATTTTCATAAGCAATTAGATCTGAGATTTGGAAGGGAAAACCTCTTCAAGTTACATTCACAAAGGCCCATGTCATGAGAAGATTTTCAGTAGAATTCAGTTTCATTACTCTTGTCACAGAGTAATAGAATCCAGTTTCATTACTCTTGTCACACTTTCAGTCACACTCTTGTAACTCCTAGGCTGAGTCTTCCTACCAGAGGGTTCAGAGGTGTGGTATAACTCTTCAGAGTAGGACCTTACGAAGCTTCAAATAATAGGGAGTGAACTTGGAAAATAATATTTCTAAACTGATAAGATTCCATCACATTTCTTACTGACATAATAAAATGGGGAAAAAAAACAACCAAAAAACAAACAAACAAACAAAAAACCCCACCAAAAAACAAAAAAACGAACAAACAAAAACCAACCACAAATAGCCAGAGAGAATGTATTTCTCCCAAGTAAAAATGTGTCAAATCTCTTGTGGTCTCTGTTTCAGTTTAACAGCAGGATTGCACACACCTGTAAAACAGGTTTTTAAAAGAAAGGCTTCCAGACATCACCTTGTAAGCACAGTAACAGGCGCCACTAGGTTGGAGATACAGATAACAGCTGAGTTAAGAATGGTTTTCTTTTATTGCAGTCACATGCAACTGAAAACCAGGGCCTGAGTTTCCTTCTTGTGTCAAAGTCACATAGGTTAAAATCCTTGTGAAGCTTTCCTTTCATAAAAATGTACATGTATTGTTTTATATTTCTCATATTTCTATTTCTCATATTTCTATTTCTTATATTTCTATTTCTTATATTTCTATTTCTTTTATTATTTACACTTACTTTGTAATTCTTATTACTCTTGAATTAGATTCATTAGACATCTGGAAATGAAGGACTTCTTTATCTCAACTGCATGGATTGCTTTTTCAATTCACATCTACCACTGTTTTGGGTAATGTTTATTATTATTATCTCACTAGTTTCTGTAGATATCTTATTGGTCAGCATATTAATGGTTGATTTCTTTGGTTCTGCCAAGAAAGTTACTCAGACCAACTCTTAATGAGAACACCTTGCATCTTTTTTGGGTCTTACAAAGTTACAAGCAATGAACAAATTGCTCACACCACTCTTCTCCTTTTTCTCTGTTACCTCTTCCTCATCACAACTGAAACAGTATATTTTGTACAGTAGTCCTGGAAACAAGATAAAAATAAGAAGTCTCAAGTCATCAGATGTTTAGCAAATGGTATAAGACTGTATTATTTCCTAATTACTCAAGAAGACACAAGAGTGACTCAGGGTTTTTCTGAAATGCAGTGACTATTGATTCCAGTAATGTATCTATCTAGAAAAACAGGAAGATATCATAAAAGTTTTCCATGGAAACCACTAAGCAGCTTTCTATTGCAACTGTTTTTGAAGTCTGAATCTGAAATCTGACTTCAGTAAACAGCTACCGAAGTGCAATGAAGCCTGCTAAGGGCTCCCTGAGTCTGTGCATTGTGATACATGACGGTAACAGATGAGCTGAGAGAAAATAGAATCACAGANGTCACTGACAAAGATGTTAAACAGCACTGGTCCCAGCACTGATCCCTGAGAGACACCAATGTCACTGGTCTCCATGTGGACATTGTGCCCTTGATCACCACTCTCTGTACGCCACCTTCCAGCCAATTCCTTATCCAGCAGTGCTCCGCCCATCAAATCCATGTTTTTCCAGTTTGGTGACCAGGATGTCATGTGGGACATCTGGAATATGAACTCAGTATATGAATGGAAAAGACTTGGAAGACTTAATGAGACTTTAGGATCAAACCCTAATGGCAAGTTTGTTCCACCACTCTCTAAACCTGCAGGAAAATGAAAGAAAAAAGAAAAAAGTTTTGACTTAGTGGTAAGAAGGTAAAGACTTAAGTGTGTGTAGAGAAAGAAGGAAGTGTTATGGGTGGCATGAGTTTGCTGGATTGAGTGATTTGGCTCCTACAAACCTGTGTTAACTGATGAGGAAGGGAAGAGGTAAAATGAGGACTTCCCTTCTTGTCAGTAAAACAAGGAGAAGCATTGCATGAATAGCTCATTGTTTTGTAGCTTGATTCCTACATGCTGAATGTAAGGGTAATAAGTATTTGAGGATTTCCAGAAGACAATACACTGAAAATATTGATTCCAGGAGCTGTTCCATTTCTTTATCAATAATATTGTGTGATGCATTTAAACAGTTAGCAGGAGGGGTAAACTGATAAAAAAAAATGTAATTTACTGATGGACAAGACAATTTAATGGATAAGACTTAAAGAAATTCAGGCCTGAGATATTATTTTAAACTAATTCAAGCCTGAGATATTATTTTAAACTAACTGCAACATGTTTCCTTCTTCATAGTTGCAAATTACTCTTTACTCATGTAATTCCAGTTTTTGAGACTGAATTCTTCTCTAACAGAATCTGAAATAGCTTCTTCTAAACTTGAATAGAGTAGGCTTTCAGTTTTCTGCTTCTGACCACCCACTTCTCATAAGCAAATGTTCTCCTCTGAGAGATTCAGGGAACTTCCAGTCTGTCCTGGAGATGGGAGTGAAACAAGACTAAAGTGCAATAGGGAAACAGAAGAAATCTGTCATAGTTTTTATTCTTAATTCTTTTGACTCTTTAGCAAATATCTATACATCCAGAAACAGCCAAATCAACCATTTGGTCCTGACTTCTGCCTTCTCCTTTAATTGGAGAAAATGTACAATGATGAGCACAAAGGCAGTTTAGGAAGAACAAATAGCAGATGAAATAGGAAGTTGCTGTCATGCTTTCTACCCCTTGCAAAAATGTGGTTTTATAGTATCTGAAGGTCTCTGATTGTTGAGCTGAGATCTTCATTGTGGCTATCCTGACTTTAGGACACTAAATTTATAAAGGATGGGTCACTTTGTCACAATGTCCCTTTTTCAGTGATTCCTCCTGTAGAGAAGTGTGACTGACATTCCAAGCCAGCTTGAACTTTTTCTTCTCTACATTTGCCACCATGAAACATAACAGCAATGGAGAAGATGCAGTCTTTTTCCATCTGTTCTTTATGAAATTTGACTTGTGATGCATAAGAGGTGATCCTCACTTTCCAGCCTGCCCCTCTTCCTGAAGGCTTCCTGTTCAGGCTTAATTGATAAGTGAATGCATTTTCCAGATATGCTTTATTGCTTTTTTTCCTTCTCTCCTTCCTTATTTCTAAAAAGAAGCAATGAGGGGGAAAAAATGGTCTGTAAATGAAGCACAAAACAAGAGATTTAATGAATGATGAGAGCAGCCTCAAGGGGCCTCCAGGTAAAAATAGTGTAATTAGACAGCATAATATCATATGACTTCAAGACAGGAGGCAACTGGTATCCATACAGCATTCAATTATGCCTGTCCAAATATGGGTCTGTCTCCAACCACCTGTCTTCTGGACCCTCTCTCTGTGTCATTTAGTTCACAGTGAAGGATGCTTTGTTCCTGTAGGCACAGAGGAGATTTGTCAGGTAGCTTTTGGTTTGCGTTTAGGAGGAAAGGAGGACACACAGTCTCAGTCTGTTTTGTCAGGTAGTTTTTGGCTTGTGTTTAGGAGGAGAGGAGAACTCACATTCTCAGTCTGTTTTGGCAGGTAGGTTTTGGCTTGTGTTTAGGAGGAGAGGAGAACTCACATTCTCAGTCTGTTTTGGCAGGTAGGTTTTGGCTTGTGTTTAGGAGGAGAGGAGAACTCACATTCTCAGTCTGTTTTGGCAGGTAGGTTTTGGCTTGTGTTTAGGAGGAGAGGAGAACTCACATTCTCAGTCTGTTTTGGCAGGTAGGTTTTGGCTTGTGTTTAGGAGGAGAGGAGAACTCACATTCTCAGTCTGTTTTGGCAGGTAGGTTTTGGCTTGTGTTTAGGAGGAGAGGAGAACTCACATTCTCAGTCTGTTTTGGCAGGTAGGTTTTGGCTTGTGTTTAGGAGGAGAGGAGGACACACATTCTCAGTCTGTTTTGGCAGCACTGCCTGTCATGGCAGGTATGGCAGGTCTGTGACAGGGTTGCCCACACAGCTGCTCAGTTTCCTCATCTTGCAATGTGGTTTTGGTATGTCTGTATCCAGTCCTACTTTCCTTAGCCAGTCAATCTTCCTGGACAGACATCCTTTGGCTTCTTGACTTTCAGTGCAATCCAGTGAATGGCTTTTGGGTTTACAGCTGCTCAAGATCAGTATTAGTTTTCTTACAGAAGTTTTAAGCTACTGTAGTAATGTTCTGAGAATATTCACAAGTGACAGAGTTGGGAACAGAGAAAGACCAAGCTGTTGCCTAAGATTTTTCCTATATGTTGGTTATTTCTTAAGAAGGAGAATAAAGGAGAACGTTCTGGATCTTCAGCTGAGGTTGAGGAAATCTCTCTGTAATACAGCCTTGCATACAGTGCAAGAGTCTCAAACTGCTGTGACTAATTAAGGCATAGGGGATGAGAATTCCATTCTAATCACAATGTGGGATCCACAGCAGGCTTTAGAAGACCATGACATTATTGTGGGGATTATCAAGGCATTTGTGCTGCTCTGGCTGAGGATGAAAACATCATCTTCCTGCATGAAGGGCCTAACTTTCCAGTGATGTTCTTGCATCTTGAATATGCAATAGCTACTGTGATTATATATATTGAAAGTCTCAGAGGTCTGAATGACAGAGTGAAAGGAGAGTTGTATGGTAAAAACAGAGTACTAGGTGTTGTGATAGATGTGGTTTGTCTGGATTTGCCCCAGACTATGTACTGAAATAAATTAATTAGTCAATTTCTCTCTCACACTGAATGACAACTTGTAAAATTTATGGAGTACCTACACACATCTTGGAGGTGTTGAATTGGTTTCATAGAAGGGTATTTTGGGTGAACCATAAAAGTTGCTGAAATGGCTTCGAGGAGACCTTAGAGCAGCCTTCCAGTATCTGAAGGGGGCCTGCAGGAAGGCTGGGGAGGGACTATTGACAAGGTCTTGTAATGACAGGACAAGGGGCAATGGGTTTAAACTGGACCAGGGGAGATTGAAAGTGGAGGTTAAGAGGAAGTTGTTTACAGTGAGGGTGGTGAAGCACTGGCACAGGTTGCCCAGGGAGGTTGTAGCTGCTCCCTGCTTGGAGGTGTTGAAGGCCAGGTTGGAGGAGGCCTTGAGTGCCCTGTACTAGTGGGAGGTGTCCCTGCCTATGGCAGGGGGTTGGAACTAGATGATCCTTGAGGTCCCTTCCAGCCTAACCATTCTATGATTCTATGTCATTGTAGACCTAGCAAGGCTATTCCTCCTCTGCCTTTAGACTCACCCTCAATCTTTTAGCTAAAAAAAGTCTCAGATAGTTGCAAGCTTTAGCCAAACAATAGGAGTCTTATCATCAATGATTGTTTAAATGGATTGGTTTGACTCTGGAAAGGGTTTAATACTTAAAAACAAAACAAAACAAAACACTATTATTGTTGTTATTATCATTATTGTCATCATCATTATTATTATTATTATTACTACTATTACTATTTTCTTTCTTTCTTTCTTTCTTTCTTTCTTTCTTTCTTACAGATAGCTGAATTTAAACTATTGAAAGTCTAAATTTAACTTAGCAAAAGTCTTCCTAGTTGTATTGCTCAGAGGGAAGACTATCCTCCCTCCAAAAGGACATCCTGAATATTCAAATTAGATGTTCCTTTTAAACTGATTTTCAGAAGAGTCATGGCTGACTGTGTAAGGACTAGAGAGTGATTAAGAATAAGATGCCCTTGACTTGCTAGAGGGCAGAGATGCCATCCAGAGGGACCTGGACAGGCTGGAGAGGTGGGCCTGANCAGGTTGGACGAGGCCTTGAGTGCCCTGTTCTAGTTGGAGGTGTCCCTGCCTATGGCAGGGGGTTGGAACTAGATGATCTTTGAGGTCCCTTCCAAACTTACCATTGTATGATTCTATGAAAGTCTAAATTTAACTCGGCAAAAGTCTTCCTAGTTGTATTGCTCAGAGGGAAGGCTATCCTTCCAAAAGGACATTCTGAATATTCAAATTAGATGTTCCTTTTAAACTGATTTTCAGAAGAGTCATGACTGATTATGCAAGGACTAGAGAGTAATTAGGCATAAGATGCACCTCATCATATTTCAATGCCTGATATATTTTGTGTCTTTACCAGAACTAGTCTTTTAGGCTCAGTGGGGAGAAACAAGCACTTCAGAGAGAAAAATACACATTTCTCACAAAAGATACATGTTTGACCAGTCATCCATAAAGAAAATTTATAAAACTGATATTAAGTAAACCTCTTCATTGAAGGTGTTTGAATGCCTTTTTCTTTGCTGTCCTCTCCTCGTCCCCACTATGAAACAGACATAGTGATTATCCTTAGCATCTGTTACTCTGAAGTAAAAAAACCTTTTGTGGAATAAATTTCTTAGGTTCAGGATTTGATTTTAAAGTAAGAGTGCCAAACTGGAATAGGCCAGCACTCAGGGCAATCTGCCTGATTCAGAAGAGGAGCATGAGGCTCAGTTCTTCTCGTGCCAGATGAGAACTTTACCCTCCATGTTGTTGGCTGCTCTTGTCCTGATCTCTCTTCTCTGCCTCCCACTCTCCTTTGCCTCCCTTCCTCCAACACTGAAAAAGCTTTGCAGGATTTGACTTGCTTTCCCTTTGCATCAGAATAGAAACACATTTTACAAGCTAAAATGCATGGAAAAAACACTTTGTTTTCAAGCCAGCCTACTTAAAAGATTCCCTGGCAGGTCAGTATAATCAGTTTTTCTTAAGTGGTCAAAAGCCCCTGTTTTAAAAGAATAAAAAACATATTGCTGCAAGCATTAAATGAAAAAAAAAGAAAAAGGTTTAGGAAATGGAAATCAAGCTAGTTTAAAAGAAAAAAAAAAACAAAACCCAAAAAAAGACTAACAACAACAACAACAAAAAAAAAAACCCCAAACCCAACCAAAACCCAAAACTTATATAAAAATAAATGTTTCCCTTAATTTTCTGGCTTCACTAAGTTTTATGTTTCTATGTGTTCCAATTGTGTTTTAGCAAAGGGATGTATTATTGCATTCTTTTTTTGCTGTAGATACTGCTTTGTGGTAAACAAAATTCGATCCTTCTTTTTCCACTATTTTCATTGGACTGAATAAAATTATTCCAATGTTTTCTGAGTTTGTCCAACAAAACTATACCCACATCTTCTGATTTTTTTTTTGTTTGTTTTACAAAATAGTGGAAAATGACAAAAATCTCAGTTTGTTGTTTTGTTGCTTTGTTTTGGTTTGTTTTCTCCTTAATTTTTACCTGTATTTAGTGTTAAATTTTACACTCATTAAAATAGTAGCCCTGTCTTTGGTTAAGATCTGGGAGACTGTCACAGAAAAAAAATGGTTCCTACCAGAAGGATTGTGCTGGTCAAGGGTTACAAAATTTCTTTTATGAGGTTCTAGTCACAAACAGAAAAAAGAAGAGACTCCAGCAGAGTCCTGATTTGAAGATCCTTAATTAACAAAGATTGTCTCTGTTTATCATGAACCTTTTCCCTTTGTTCTTGGCCATTCTTCAGCTTTAGTCTTGCTGCTCACTGGCTGTTCCATGACTCTTTTTTCACCTTTTCTTTCTCAGCTTTCTGGGCCTCCAGAATCAAGGTTCTCCCAGAGCCTGTGTTACAGCTGGATAAATCAATTGCTTGGTAATTCTAGCCACAGTCCTCTCTACAAGCCTTTAAAGAGTAACATTATTATGCAAAGCAAAACTGATGCTCTTGTAGCAGATTCCCTGTGTGCCAGGCTGTAAAACCAGATTACTGTGTAAAGCAAAACTGAAGCTCTTGTAGCAGATTCCCTGTGTGCCAGGCTGTAAAATCAGATTACTGTGTAAAGCAAAACTGAAGCTCTTGTAGCAGATTCCCTGGGTACCAGGCTGTAAAACCAGATTACTGTGTAAAGCAAAACTGAAGCTCTTGTAGCAGATTCCCTGTGTGCCAGGCTGTAAAA
>WBNM01004856.1:1880-21252 GCA_013399055.1 Ramphastos sulfuratus
GCTGCCCCACAAATCTTCACCTTGTGGAAGAAGTGCCTGAGACACTTTTGACTTTGGTGGTTTTGTCCACCCACCTTGGACTTTGGCCACGTGGATCTGTATTTGGATATTGCTTGCATTTGAGAGAGGCTGCTGGCAGAGAAACTCACCAGGGATCATTGCCAATTTCCTGCCGCACCTCCGTGAGTAAAGTCTGCTGCTCCCTTAGATTCTCTGCTCAGCCTGATTTGTAACTGGGGAAAGCTGTGTTGTAGCTTAGCCTTTTCCATTTTCTGACTTTCCTAAATAACTAAACTTGCCCATAAGCATCCTCTGAAGATTTCCCTGACTGAATTAGAGCCTGTAAATAAACCTTAACTATAGTTTGGGAAAATAAAATATAATTCTATTTTTGTAATTCCTGCCTTGGCCAATTAATACCCAAATCCCTACATGCATGCATTGATCTCAAAGGAATTTCCTTCTGCAAGTCCCACAGAGTGCTTACAAGGTGGGTGAGGAGAGTGCTGTCTATCAGAAAGCACCTCCAGCTTTGAGATAGTGCAAGCATTGTCCTGTGCCTATGGCACAGAGGGGCAGGCATGACAGCTCCCCGTTTGCAAGGATAGCCTTCTGGTACTGAGCATGTGGTAGCTTTTTGGAGGTTTTGTTGTGTTTTTGAAAAGGAAAATGTGGGCTGTGGTGGGCTAATGGCCAGATTATGCTTTCTGGAAAGTACCACAGTGGAGCAGCTCGAGAACTTGTGCTTGCCATGTGTTGGACATTGTGATTAGCATTCACTTAGACTTTGAATTGTCCTTCACATTTATCTGACTGGGGAAAAAAAAAAAAAAAGGCAATTCTTTCTGACTGAAAAAAAAAGAATCTGCATTTCTAGATGAGCTGAGGGTTGAAGGCTGCTGTTTGAAGGGACTGTGAAGGGCAGCATTGCAATGATGGAGCTACGTACTTGTTTAGACCCTGTGGGATGCTCCCTGAGATCTACAGGAGACCTTCAGGCCAAGTGCTGTAAGAAGGTGAATGCTAGGAATGCATGGTGCACCCTCTTAAACACAATAGTGTCCCTGTTGTAGATCCTACAGCTGGCCTTAAAATGAGACTGCAAGGGAACATCTGGAATTCTCATTATTCACCTCTCCTGTCATCTTCTTTTTGCCCCACAGGTTCAAAAGTGACTTTACACAGGATCTTCTGTGGCCTTCAACCCATGTTCAGTTTGGACCAATGCCAACCTTGTAACAGTCTCATTCTTTTAATAGCCCTTTTTTCTCTGTAATGACAGCAGGCTTTTTTTTTTTTTTTTTTTCTTGAGTGGGAAATATTTCTGGACTTACCCTAATTCTCAACCCCCAGGTGCATGTCTCTCTTTGTTACTAGGCAATATATAGCAATATGTTATAACAGGGGTGTTCAAAATAGGTGCAACAAACAGCACATGAGGTCTGCTCATGACCTGGCCAGCTTGCTGTAGGGAGCCTGGGTAGCAATTGCTGATGAGACAGCAGGATGTGGCCCTGCATACACATGCAAGGGAAATGCTCACAGTTGCAGGGTGCTCAGGGCTGCTTCACTTGCTCTGGTTGGATGTTTGCAGCAGATGATGGGCACCCAGTGGCACCTCTGCACTTCTTCAACCTGATCATGGCAGAGCTTTGCTTTCTCCAGCTAACCCGCGAAGTGCTTACACCCTCACATGCTGCCAGACTTGTCATGGTGATGATGGGCAGGGGGGACTCACCTGTCTCCCTCCATCCTGTCCAGAGCCTTGTCTGTAAAGACAGCCTGGGTCTTGTCTGCGAAGTGCTTACAGCACCAGGACTCAAAACCAGTTGAGGAGATGCTTTTGCCTAGACATGGCATCATATGAGCATGAAGGGCTTGGCTGAAGTTTTGGAAATGGCAGCAGAAGAGGTGTCTGTCATCAACCAACTTGGTTTCAGGGTATACTGGACTTTGGCCTCTTATTCAAGGGATCAGACTTCATTGCAGAAATACCTTCCCCTTTCTCTCCAGCCCGGCTTCCTTCTACAAGCTGAGAGTGGGTCTGGCTCTCTACCCAGTGCAAAAGAGAAACAGTGGAAAATTAGTGTGATCTGTACACTGTGACATCTGCCAGTCTCTTCAGGATGCTTCCAAAATCCCTCTTTAACACAAATGTAAAAGAAAAGTTGAAAAAACCCACAACACTGTTTCTTGAGTCTAACTGTTTCAAATAACCATAATTCTGCAGGGTAGCAGATAGGCAGGATAGCTGCTTTATCACAGAGAGAGGACTGCATTGCAGCAGCCAGCAAGGTCAGTGACATAGGGAACATCTCCTGAAGGAGCTGAGGACTGTGATCACCTCTTCCATATCCACATTTAGCAAAAGGAACTGCAAATTCATTAAGAGACCTTCCGGTATCTGAAGGGGGCTACAGGAAGGCTGGGGAGGGACTATTGAGAAGGTCTTGCAATGCCAGGACAAGGGGCAATGGGTTTGAACTGGCAGAGGGGAGATTGAAACTGGATGTTAGGAGGAAGTTGTTTGCAGTGAGGGTGGTGAGACACTGGCACAGGTTGCCCAGGGAGGTTGTGGAGCACAGAATCACCCAACGTGATCAAAGATCAAAGATCATGTTGGGTGATTCTGTGCTGCACAACCTCCCTGCAGGTCTTCTGTGCTCCACAACCTCCCTGCAGGTGTTCAAGGCCAGGTTGGACGAGGCCTTGAGTGACCTGTCCTAGTGGAAATTGTCCTTGCCTATGGCAGGGGGTTGGAACTAGATGATCTTTGAGGTCCCTTCCAACCTTACCATTCTGTGATTCTAAGTTTATGGCTAGCATGCTGATAAAGAGCTGTGTGTGGGCACAGGGACCTCCCCAGCACACTGCAAGTCCTGCTTTTGAGCCTGAGGACATCAGTTTGGCTCAAGTGGGGAGCAGAACCTCCTCTTTCTTCTGCCAGCAAGTTGCAAGCATATTCAAGCTGTCTAAGGAAATCACAGGTTTTGTACCGGCAGGAGAGCTAAACTTGAGGAGGAAGAGCTGGGGGTATTTTATGAGGTCTGGGGAAGCAGGTGGATGGAAATGGTGCTCAGAAATTCCTGTTTTCTGGGAGTGCTTACAGCACCAGGACCTGCCAGAGTGAAGGATGACTTTCCTCAGCTTGAATGACTTAAACTGAGACTAGGCAAAATCCTGGGTGTGAAAGGTTAGGAAAAGCCCGGTGGTGGCTTTAATTGAATTGAGTGGTTATTTTCCACCACAGGGATTTCTCTGATGCTGGGTTGCAACCTGAGCCTTCTCTCTTGTCTTTCTCTTCTGGCTGTTTCTTCAGCAGCTTCCTTTAAAACATTGCTGTTCCTGGGAATGACTCCTACTTTTGGCCATATACCGAAAGAACAAAGAGGCGTGAGAGTTAGTGGGAAGGGGCTCAGAGACAGCAAAACATGACATTTGAAAGGTTACTTCTGCATTTGATTCTTTATTAATTGAATTTCAGAGAATTGGGAAGTACTGGTGTGCAACAGAAGAGGAACATATGAACAAGTCCACTGAGTCCTCTGTTTTGTCCATTGGTCTGACAAGGCTTAAAGATATCTGCCTGCGTCCTTTCTGTACTCACGTACTTTGTGTGATGCAATTCAGTGGTGACATGGCCTTGATGCGTGGAGTAGTCCTCCTGGAAGAGGAGCAGGGAGTTGTTGCAAGTACATCAATTGCTGCCCAGCTCTTTTCCAGCTTTGCTCTCATCCTCTGCATGTACCTGAACTCACAAGGGAACAAAGCCTTTGGAGGAGGTCACCAAAAACAGTGAGGTGCTGCAGTTAGCCCTCTGGTGTGTTCCCACAATGCTCTTAGTCCAGCAGAAAGGAAGGGCAAGTTCTTAACAGCAACCACTAGGCAAAGGAAGCTACTAAGAAACCTCTTCCTCTTAAAACTGAGATAGCATTCAAGATCTGGGAAGAGATAGTCTGTCACTGATCTGCCAGGTATGTGGCTGCACAGAGCTGCAAGACAGCATAAGAGGATCTGGTTTGGGGAAAAAAACAAATGTATTTGATTGGTGTTATCTGTCAGATCACATGTTGCCAAAAGTCAGTTGGGAAGTTTTCAATATGCAGTGAAGCTAGGAGGGGCAGCAACAGAACATCCACGTTGGACTTCCAGAGGGTAAACTTTGGCTTATTCAAGGAACTAACTCAGAGGGTACCTTGGGAAAAAAGCCCTTAAAAACAAAGGGGTCCAGGGAGGTTGGACCTACTTGAAGAAAGAAATCTTGAAGGTGCAGGAACAGGCTGTCCTGATGTGCTGAAAGCAGAAGTGACAGGGAAAACGACCAGCCTGGCTGGGCAAGGGACTTCTTCTGTAGGAATTAAGGGGAAGAAAGAGGGCAGATCACCTTGGGAAAGAGGGGGAGGTAACTCAGGAAAAAAATAAGGGTGTTGCTAGGTAATGTAAGAAGAAAATTAGAGAGGCAAAAGCCCAGGTAGAACTTAGACTGGCCACTGCTGGGAATGATAACAAGAAATGTTTTTATAAATACACTAGGGGGCAAGGAAAACCTCCATTCTTTATTGGACAAGGAGGGGAATGTAGTAACTAGAGATGAGGAGAAGGCAGAGGTACTTAACACCTTCTTTGCCTCAATCTTCAATAGCAAGGCAGGTTGTCCTCAGGGCAGCTGTCTCCTGAGCTGGTAGGTGGGGTCAGAGAGTAGAACAGCCCCCCTGTAATACAAGAGGAAGCAGTTAGGGACCTGTTGAGCCTCTTGGATCCTCACAAGGTGCTGACAGAGCTGGCAGATGAGCTGGCCAAGCCACTCTCCATCATTTATCAACAGTCCTGGCTCACTGGAGAGGTCCCTGAAGACTGGAAGCTGCCACTGTGGTACCCATCCACAAAGAAGGGTTGGAAAGAGGACCCAGAAAATTACAGGTCTGTACCTGTCAGCCTGACCTTAGTGCCAGGCAAGATAATGGAGCAGATCATCTTGAGTGGAATCACAGAGAATCACAGAGCACCTATGGGATGGCCAAGGGATCAGACCCAGCCAGCATGGATTTAGGAGGGGCAGGTCCTGCTCGATCTCCTTTTATGCCCAGGTGACTGCCTGGTGGACATGGGGCAGGCTGTGAATGTAGTCTACCTGGACTTCGACACTGTCTGCCATAGCAAACTCCCAGCCAAGCTGGCAGCCCATGGCTTGGACAGGGGCACTCTGTGCTGTGTTAGGAACTGGCTGGAGGGCTGGGCCCAGAGAGTGGTGGTGAATGGAGCCACATCCAGTTGGCACCCATCACTAGTGGTGTGCCCCAGGGATCAGTGCTTGGCCCAGTCCTGTTTACTGTCTTCACTGACGATCTGGAGGAGGGGATTGAGTCCAGCATCAGTGAGTTTGTAGACAACACCAAGTTGGGAGCAGGTGTGTAGGAGGGCTCTGCAGAGGGACCTGGACAGGCTGCACAGTGCAAAGCCAGGAGTTTTATCAAGGCCAAGTGCAGGGTTCTGCACTTTGGCCACAACAACCCCATGCAGTGCTACAGGCTGGGGACAGAGTGGCTGGAGAGAGGGACCTGGGGGTGCTGGTCGACAGCTGAATGTGAGCCAGCAGTGTGCCGAGGTGGCCAAAAAGGCCAACGGCATCCTGGCCTCCATCAGTAAGAGTGTGGCCAGCAGGACCAGGGGAGTCCTTCTGCCCCTGTACTCAGCACTGGTTAGACCACATCTTGAGTCCTGTGTACAGTTCTGGGCCCCTCAATTTAAGAAAGATGTTCAAGTGCTTGAATGTGTCCAGAGAAGGGCAGCAAGGCTGGTGAGGGGCCTGGAGCACAGCCCTGTGAAGAGAGGCTGAGGGAGTTGGAGGTGTGCAGCCTGCAGAAGAGGCTCAAGGGAGACCTTATTGCTCTCTACAACTACCCAAAACGAGGTTGTAGCCAGGTGGGGGTTGGGCACCCAGTGACAGAACAAGAGGACACAGCCTCAAGCTGTGCCAGGGCAGGTTTAGGCTGCATGTTAGGAAGAAGTTCTTCACAGCAAGAGTGATTGGCATTGGAATGGGCTGCCCTGGGAGGTGGTGGAGGCCCTGTCCTTGGAAGTGTTTAAAAGGAGGCTGGATGAGGGCCTTAGTGCCATGGTTTAGTTAATTAGAAGGTGTTAGGTGATAGGTTGGACTCAATGATCTCAAAGGTCTTTTCCAACCAGGTTAATTCCGTGATTCTGTGAAGTTGAGAAAATCATGACTCCAGGAGAGAATGGGGCATGGCAAAAAGGATGCTGCCCCTCTTGTAGGTCCAGTAGTGCTAAAGACAATACACCTCCAATGACAGTAGCTCTGCACCACTTCTTGGAGCAGAGGTGAAAATATCACTTGCACCTTTCTTCTGTACTGAAGCCCCTTTCCCTGCACTCCACACCCTCAGCAGGAGGAACACAGGAGGCCTTCTTGCTTGACAATAGATGTGACAAGGGCATGAGCTCAGGCATCAAGCTTTGTGTCAGAGCAGGCACTTGCAGGGTGTGGGGAACACGTTGATCTCTGGTCTGTCAAGGCCACAGTCATGCTGGAGTAGCTGGGGAGCTGTACGAGGCAGAGGAGTGTGAGATCTTTTTGCATGCTGTTCAGTCATCTGAAAGATCACGTTGGGTGATTCTGTGCTCCACAACCTCCCTGCAGGTCTTTTGTGCTCCACAGCCTCCCTGGAGGTGTTCAAGGCCAGGTTGGACAAGGCCTTGAGTGACCTGTGCTAGTGGGAGGTGTCCCTGCCTATGGCAGGGGGGTGGAACTAGATGATCTTTGAGGTCCCTTCCAACCTTACCATTCTATGATTCTATGATTGTTCCCCTTGCTGAAAAGGGCTTGGTTATGTGTGTGGGAGATGATAGGGGGAAAATGAGGAGCAACAATCCCCAAGTTCAGGAACTGGCATGTGAAAACACAATGTAATGGTAAGAATTTCTACCAGTTGAGGGGACCATAGCAAAGGTCATTGCTATCATTAAGAAACTGAGACAGGAGACCTGGGATCTCCAAGCAGCCAACTAGCCTGATCTCAGTAAATGGGAAATGAGCTAAAGTGCAAAATGAGTCTACCAAGGCTATTTTATGCCAGGCTGTCTTAGTAGGTTTATTTTGATATGGTGATTCTGAAGAGGACTTCAGAAAGGCACTCCTTACAGTGCTACAAGCAAAGCCATTAAACTGGAAAAAGAGAACATTCATATAAGCATTGTAAGGATGTATCTAAAGCAGTTATGTCAGGAGGTTGAGCCTCAGTGGAAGTGAGTAGAGGGGAAAGGGGTTATTAACAATGCCCCTCAAAGGGGTGATCTCATTTACCCAGCAGGAAAACAATCTGCAATCAGACTTGGTCAGATTTGAAGGGCTGTCACTGCAGAAATTGCTTAGGCTACAGCACACTTTGAGGCCATGTCCTCCTGTTCCATTGCTAAGTACCTGTGAGAAGAGACCAGCATCAACCTCTCCACAACGTCATCTCAGGTAGTGGTAGAGAGCCATGAGGTCTCCTCTTAGCCTTCTCTTCTTCACAATAACCATCCCCAGCTCCTTCAGTCACTCCTCATAAGATTTATTCTCCAGCCCTTCAGCAGCTTCGTTGCCCTCCTCTGCACTCACTCCAGCACCTCTTGTGTTGAGGTGCTCAGCACTGGACACAACACTCAAGGCGTGGCCTCACCAGGTGTGATGGTTTGGGAGTTCCCTGCTCCCCTACACTTTGTAAAACGACCCAGACTAGAACTCAGCTGGCTGGAAGTTAAGGACTGAAGCTCTNGAACCCCCAGGTCTCTTTCTGCCAGGCAGCTCTTCAGCCACACTTCCCCAAGCCTGTAGTGCTGCTTGGGGTTGTTGTGACCCAAGCTCAGGACCTGGCATTGGCCTTGCTGAAGCTCATACCATTAACATTGGCCCATTGATCCAGACACGTCTTTCAGACATGTTTGCTTTGGGCTTATTTCTAAAGGCAGATGGTTCTTGCAGCCTTCTAAAGGTCCTCACCATAGTGCAGTCTTCATCTAAATGTTTCAGACTTCTGAAAACCAAGGCTTAGCTGTGGGATATCAGAGAGGGAACCTGTGTGTATATGGGCACAGGCAGCACACCTGCCAAACAGGCTAAACACAGCACATGAGCTGTCGGATTGCTTTGTCCCTTCCCATGGCTTCTCATGAGCATGTTTAGATTTCAGGCCTCCCCTCAATCTTCACCATCCCCTAAGTGGAAGACAAGTTAAATGGAGAGAGGAACTGAATTCGACAGGCTCATCTGAGTGCCACAGCGGGTGGCACAACCAAGGAAGGCACAACCAAGTAAAAAGTACCCATGTAAGAGAGGTCCAAGGGCTTCTATCCAAAAAGTGTAATACTCATGTAAAGGGGAAAGTCCCATGGTTTGCACTTACAGAAAATCACTCTTTTTTGGATTCAGAGGGAAAAGAAACAAACCAAAGCTGGACGCCACATTTAGGTTTGAGATTCTAATGTTTTCAGAGTTGGTTCTTGTTTTAAGCTTTGGGGCTTTTGCTTTTGTTTGTTTTGTCCTTAACTCCCCCTCCCACCTTCAAATGTCAACCTGGCAGGTTTCTGGAATTGAGTCCTTTTGAGCTTTGATTCCTGAAAGCTCAGAATTCACACTTCCCATGTTGCCATCTGATTTGTGTGTACACTAGAGTGAGCAGTCCCTGGATGCATCAGCAAGGACAGATACATAGATGCCTCTAAATGAGCAAATCTGACCAAAAAAGTGTTGTGTTTGGCAAGAAAACTACACCAGTGTGAGGACTGACCGGGCCACAGGCTGCCAGCACAACCTTGCCGCAGATGGAAGTTTTGGAAGCTTCCTGTATGGTCCCTCTGCTGAGCAGATGTAAACTGATAACAGCTAATACATTTTACACACATATGGGCTTCTTTTTTCAAAGGATCAGAAAAAGCAAAGGCCCTGACAATCCTCTTCTGACCATTTCATTTCTTGTTCCAACAGAGAAACAAGCCAGAGCCTGGTAAAAATACACTGGCACAACCTCAGATCAAGGTAAAAAAATGCTTTTTATTTTCTAATTGTTAGTCTTAGAACTAAAAGCATATTATAAGAACATAGTCTTCTTCTAATTTTCTTCTTTTTTTTTTAGCTTTAATTTTAATAGATTGATCTAAACTGTAACTGGTGTACAAAATTTCATCCCAGCAGAGCTCGTGGCTCTAAAATGAAGCCTAACCATAGCCACAGCAGTGGATAGCAATGCCTAGGAGTGCTGACTGCAGGTAGTGCTTTCAGCTCTTGTTTTGACAGAGTATAATTCTGTTCTGGCTGTCACTTCCCCTGAAACCAGTGTTGCTTTATATATACACAAATCTGTGTCACAGTGATATTCACACTTACAGACACTGTGCTTCTCCATGCAGGGAAACTGCAGGTAGGAAGTGGGTCTGCAAAAGAGCAGCATGTCACTGATTCTAATTAACTCCTCATTTACCTGCTCTTAGTGGGCACTGGGTGTGATTGCCCTTAGTCCACTCTCAAACACAGGGGAGGTCATAGAATCATTAAGGTTGGAAAAGACCTCTCGTCATCAAGTCCAACCTTCTTCCCAGCACCTCTGTGACCACTAAACCATGTCCCAAAGTGCCACATCTGCTCGTTTTTTGAACACCTCCAGGGGTGGTGACTCCACTGCTTCCATGGGCAGACTCTTCCAATGTGTGATGGTTTGGGAGTTCCCTGTCCCCCCACANCAGAAGAGGTCGACACCCACCTCACTATAACCTCCTTTCAGGTATCCATAGAGCAATAACATCTCCTCTCAGCCTCCTGTTCTTCATGCCAAACAAACCCATCTCCCTCAGCCTCTCCTCATAAGACAAACACAACGTTTTGGGTGAAATTACATATGTCAGTCAGAGCTGATTTGATGCACTGCTTTTGCCAACAGGAACTGGTTCCTTTTCTCTGGCCTCAGTCCAGCAGGTCACAATGCTGATACTGTGTTCTTGGGCTCATCTGATATCCCAGTAAATTGATGTAACCCACAAAGATAGCCAGGCAAAGCAAGTTTCTTTATTTGTTTTCTTTTCTGGGTTAGTGTTTTGGACCAGATTCCAAGGGGGCACTGAGACATACATGTTCCAGGGTGAGATTTGTCCCTCTCTCTGACCAACTGTATTGAAACAATTCTTGGGATTTTTGCGAGCCTGCATCTTAGAAACCAAGCACCATGTGAACCAACTGTGCATTACTAAAATCAAACCAACACTCTGACAAGCGACACCCGCTTACAGGTTGTCAGCCCTTGGACACATTGACAGATTCCTTGAGTTGGCAGAACTAATTCCCAACAGACCTCATGTAGAAGGCAGATCTAAAGAGCTACTTCATAGCTTGATTTATTCCTTCCACACCCACATTGTCATGTGTGTAGGTTATCATGTTGATGCACATGCTTAAACATTTGCTTACGTACATTTGCACTGCCAGTTTGTCATTGTCACTGTGGTTTTATGATTAGGACAGCTTGAACTTCCATGGACCTCTGCAAGACCTCTAGGACTGAAGTCTGATGCTGACTCACAGCCTTACACTTCCCCAGTGAATGCAAGGGCAGGCTCCAATCCCCAGATAGCACAAAGCAACACTGTCCTGTCTGGATAAGAACCAGACTGAAAATCATCTTCTCCCATCTCGTGCCAAATAGCAAAATGCCAGGTAAGACAGCCCTTCCAAGGACCTGGCTGTCCTCAGCTGCACTCCAGCACTGCTGGTGCCCGGAGCAGGGAGTGCAGATGCTCAGCCTGGCAGGACAGGCAAAGCTCCAGCAGCCTTCTGAGGCAGGAGAACAGGGCAGGGAGCACATTGTGACCATGCACCCTGGCATACTACTAGCACCCCTCTGAGGTCAACCAGGTTCATTTACTTGGTCATTGTTGCATTTAAATCTCTTCCATGTAGCAGTATAAGAAAAAAAGTATAAGAAAAAGAAAAGAAAAGAAAAGAAAAGAAAAGAAAAGAAAAGAAAAGAAAAGAAAAGAAAAGAAAAGAAAAGAAAAGAAAAGAGAAGAAAAGAAAAGAAAAGAAAAGAAAAGAAAAGAGAAAAGAAAAGAAAAGAGAAAAGAAAAGAGAAAAGAAAAAGCAGCCTGATAGGCACTATCAGGGGCTGCATTTGTGTGATGCTGATATGGTCACTCTGCTGCTACTGCTGCAAGTGGTTGTCCCTGCTTTCTGTCCCAGGACTGCAGTGAACATAGGATGAGGCCATCTCAGCTACAGCCACCCTCTTGCAGAGCTGTTGTGCCCTGCCAGCCTAGGCTGCTTATGAAAACAGGACCAAGTCCCTCAGCCCCTTAATGAGCCAGCAGAAGCCTACAATGCAACCAGCACAGATGGTAACAACACAGACAGCAACAGACTTTGAGCCACCCATGTGCTGAAAGAGCTGGTGCCAATTTAAAACATACCAGCCCATGCCTTCCTCACAGCCTGAGGGCTGTGACTCCCCATCCAGGAGGGCTGGCACAGCCATCACAGGCAGTGCACACTGCTTTATTGAGAAGAAGGGGGCTACAGGAAGGCTGGGGAAGGACTGTTGCCAAGGTCTTGCAATGACAGGACAAGGGCCAATGGGTTTGAACTGGCAGAGGGGAGATTGAAACTGGATGTTAGGAGGAAGTTCTTTGCAGTGAGGGTGGTGAGACACTGGCACAGGTTGCCCAGGGAGGTTGTGGAGCACAGAATCACCCAACATGATCTTTGATCTCGTTGGGTGATTCTGTGCTCCACAACCTCCCTGGAGGTGTTCAAGGCCAGGTTGGAGGAGGCCTTGAGTGACCTGTCCTAGTGGGAGGTGTCCCTGCCTATGGCAGGGGCTTGGAACTAGATGATCCTTGAGGTCCCTTCCAACCTTACCATTCTATGATTCTATGATTCTATCTGCTGGTCTGTCTTCACACACTGGGGTGGAAACTATGGGAGAGATCATGGTCTCCTTCGCAAGCAGATGAACCACTCCTGATGCAAGGGAAGAGCTTGCAGGAGCCACCCTGGGGCAGGGATCACACAGAATCATGGAATGTTAGGGGTTGGAATGGACCTTTAGAGATCATCTAGCCCAACCCCACTGTGAAAGCAGGATCACCTAGGGCAGGCCACACAGGAACACATCCAGGATGGTTTTGAGAGTCTTCAGAGAAGGAGACTCCACAAACTCTCTGAGCAGCCTATTCCAGTGGTCCACCACCCTCACAGTAAAGCTTTTCCTCACGTTGAGGCAGAACTTACTGTGTTCCAGTGTGTATTCACTGCCCCTTTTCCTATCACTAGGCACCAGTGAAAACATACTGGTCCCATTTTCTTGACACTCACATTTAAGGTATTTTTAAACATTGATGAGATCTTCTTTCAGCCTTCTCTTCTCCAGGCTGAACAGCCCCATGTCTCTCAGCCTTTCCTCCTAAGACAGATGTGCTGTTCTTTAGTCAGCCTCACGGCTCTCCATTGGACTCTCTCCAGTGGTTCACTGTCTCTCTTGAACTGGGGAGCCCAGAACTGGACACAATACTCCAGATGAGGCCTCACTAGTGCAGAGTAGAGGGACAGGAGAACTTGTCTCAACCTATACAGGCTGGGTGGTGAATGGCTGAGAGCAGCCCTGAGGAAAAGGCCCTGGGGGTCTGGGNCCTGCATTCCCCTCTCTCTGTTATGATATATCTTGTTTTACATTATTTGTAATTCCTGACTTACCACGGCACAGCAGACAGTACCTGTGCTTTCTAATGCACCATGTCACCACAACAGAGTGCATGACCTGTCTGTGCATCACCTGTCCAGCACCAAATAGTGCTGCTTGCCCTAAGTGTTGCTGGACTTTGGTCCCAGCCTGGCATTTGCTTCTGCTTGTGCTACTTGTCCTGTCCCCAGCACACTTAGATAGCAGTGATGCTTTGATTTGGTTTTATGAGGGCAATGTTTGGCCCTTCAGGTTACTGAGATGAGGAATCTATGAGTTTGTCCAGCTGAGTGATAATGGGAAACAGAGTCTCTCTGCTAGGTTGGATGCTGTCTGATTGCAAAGCTCTTAGCACTCTGAAAAGCCTGCTACAGCAAACAAACCACTCTTGAAGGCCAGAAGACTACTGGATAGGCTACAGAATGACAGTGCACCAAGCTCAGAGTGTTGTACCCCTGTACACTGTGTCTGAGCCCATCTCTCAGCTTTAAAATGGCTTTCACAAGTCCACTGAGGACTTCCTTGGGCCTGGGCTGGTGAAGGAGCCTAAGGAATGATACCAGCAGAGGAGTCTCTAGAAAATATCACAGAATCATGGAATACATCTGCTTGGAAGAGACCTCAATGATCATTCAGTTCAACCCTCAAGCCAGCACTGAATGGTCAACACTAAACCCTGTCTCTAAGTGCCATGTCCACACACTGCTCAAACACCTCCAAGGAGGGGGGCTTCACCACTGCCCTGGTCAGACCACTCCAATGTTTGGTAACTCTCTCAGTGAAGAAATATTTCCTAACATCCAGCCTGAACCTCCCCTGGGACAGCTGAAACCATTTCCTCTAGTCCTGTTGCTTGACACCAAGGAGAAGAGGCTGCCCCCTCCTTACTCCAGCCTCCCCTCAAGTAGTTGTAGAGAACAATGCGTCTCCCCTCAGCCTCCTCTCCTCTGGACTGAACAACCTCAATATGTATGACCCTAATATGAATGACCTTTGCTGAATAAAGGAGATCACTGAGCCCAGCATGAGGACACAGGCTGAGGTTTCCTCCTTCAGGTGACCTGAGCACCAGTGCACACCGAACGCCCTTGAAGTGGACCACCACCTAGCATCATCTTTGGATTGAGACCTCTCAGTGAGGTGCAGGCTTCCTCCCATGCTCTGAGGGGTCAGTGCCATCTGCCCCAGCATGCTAAAAGTATGTTGCACAAGTGAAAGCTGTCTTCTTTCTTGAAGGTCTTGGGTGAGGTTTTTGTTTGTTTGTTTGGAGGGTTTCTTGTTTGTTTTTTTGTTGTTGTCGTGGTTTGGTTTGGTTGGTTGGTTGTTTTTGTAAACAAGACCAAACTTGAGCTCTAATCTGTCCTGGGATGAAGCACTTCTCCAATTTTTTCTGGCTTTACAGTTTCACAGTTGGGGATGGCTAGGGGGGAAAAGGAGAACAAGAAATCTCTTGAGGTGTGGGAAATTTGTTACTGTTACTTTCCTTGATGAAAGTAAATTTCTGTGCCCTGAAACTGTTGGGTTTTCCTCTTTCCCCCACGAAAAAGTTTTTTTCTATTTTGTTATTGATGTTGTGTAGGAGAATGATTTAAGCCTTCAGGATGCTGGGACCTCTTTGGTAAGTCTGCTTTCTACACTTCTCTTACAGGAAGAGGGGGAAAAAATGTGTCATTTACACCCACAGATGAACAGAGCAGTGTTATCAGCTAAATTCAGTACATTACTCCTTGTATTAATTACACATGCTGGTATTGGAGTCATCAGATGCTGACAGGACAAGAGGAAATGGCCTCAAGTTGTGCCAAGAGAGGTTTAAAGTGGATATAAGGGAAATTTCTTTCACAAAGAGGGTTGTTAAACATTGGAACAAGCTGTGCAGGGAAGTGGTGGAGTCACCATCTCTGGAGGTATTTAAAAGATGTGTAGGTGTGGTGCTTAGGGAAATGATTTAATGGTGGACTTGGCAGTGCCAGGTTAACAGCTGGGCTCAATGATCTTAAAGGTCTCTCCCAACCTAAATGATTCTATGATTCTGTGAGAAATACTTTCTAAGCAATGTTAAACTGCTTTGCAATGGAATCATTTGTCTGACATGTTTTTAGGGCACTTGCATGACTATTTTGGGTGATGTGCCTCTCTTGGAAGTCATCTTGGGTCCTTCCCATTCAACCAGAAGTTCTTGTATTAAAAGCATGCAGATGTGCTTTTGATTCAGTGTAACAACAGATGAGGATGGCTTCTTACATTAAAAACAACAGAAGGGATCCCAGTTGCCTAGGAGGGAATGTGGTTATGAATCCTCACTGGAGAGTAGGTGCTGTGTTTTGGTTTTCAGGACAAGGGGCAATGGGTTTGAAGTGGCAGAGGGGAGATTGAAAGTGGATGTTAGGAGGAAGTTGTTTGCAGTGAGGGTGGTGAGACACTGGCACAGGTTGCCCAGGGAGGTTGTGGAGCACAGAATCACCCAACGTGATCAAAGATCACGTTGGGTGATTCTGTGCTCCACAACCTCCCTGCAGGTCTTCTGTGCTCCACAACCTCCCTGGAGGTGTTCAAGGCCAGGTTGGAGGAGGCCTTGAGTGACCTGTACTAGTGGGAGGTGTCCCTGCCTATGGCAGGGGGTTGGAACTAGATGATCTTTGAACTCCTTCCAACTTTACCATTCTATGATCCCATTCTGCTCTTAGTGATATTGCTATCAGATGTCAGCTGAGAAACAGGGGAAGGCTGGCTTGTTTTGGTTTGTCTTTACCAACCACTGAATGTGCAAAGTAATGATGTTTGACTGTGCTAGAAGTGGGTTTCTGCAGCAGTGCCTTTGTTTTCAGTTGGTGATGTCAGTGGCCCTACAGGAAAAAACACAGCAGTGATACATTTGAGCAGCCTTCCCTTTGAGTGCAAAGGATTTTTTACCACAAGTGCTGATTAGGGAAATTAATTTCCTCTACCCAGCACACACTGCACAATTTCACTTGTCTTTTCTGCTTTTTTCCTAATGGTCTTGTGTGAAAACAAAGGGAAAGTGTGGGGTCTGTGATGCTCTCACATCTTCCTCTTTTCCACAGTACCTATTTTTATCAGAATTTAAAAGCTCTTTCTTTTTAAATCCAAGCTTCCCTTTTCAGGCTGCAATGCTTCTTCTAACAATTTAAACCTGTTTCTGGGGCACATATAGGTGAAATGCTGAGGGCCTGTTAAATTGTGCAGGACAGCAGAGCTTATTGCTGTGGGGATTTTGCTGTGAACTAGTGGGCTTGCATTGCCTGATTCATTGCTCATTCATAGAAAGGAGCCTCCTCTGAACTCTGAAGGTATGAGACCTTCAACTTTGTTAGCATCCTCAGGGTGCACAATACTTCATCCCTTGAGGAGACAGCTACCAAGGATCAAGGGTATGTGCTTAAGGAAGCTTAAAGTGGTGGGAAAATTATGACATCTGCCTCTGATCAATGCAGAACAAAGCACTTGACTGCTACACACACTCTGTTATTGCAGTCTCTTTGCAATCAGGGAAGTCTCTAAAGGAGAAGATACCAAGAGCCACAATGCCTGGAAAAAGGGAAGGAGCTCTGACCGAGAATAGCTCCATGAGTCTATCTAAAATCTAGGCAGCATTAATGAATCATAGAATCATAGAATGGTAAGGTTGGAAGGGACCTCAAAGGTCATCTAGTTCCAACCCCCTGCCATAGGCAGGGACACCTCCCACTGGGACAGGTCACTCAAGGCCTCATCCAACCTGGCCTTGAACACCTGCAGGGAGGTTGTGGAGCACAGAATCACCCAATGTGATCAAAGATCACGTTGGGTGCTTCTGTGCTCTACAACCTCCCTGGGCAACCTGTGCCAGTGTCTCACCACCCTCACTGCAAAGAACTTCCTCCTAACATCCAGTCTAAATCTCCCCATTCAGTTCAACACATTCCAGTTCAAACCCATTGCCCCTTGTCCTGTCATTGCAAGACCTTGTCAATAGTCCCTCCCCAGCCTTCCTGCAGGCCCCCTTCAGATACTGGAAGGCTACTCTGAGGTCTCCTGGAAGCCTTCTCTTCTCCAGGCTGCAGAGCCCCAACTCTCTCAGCCTGTCCTCACAGCAGAGCTGCTGCAGCCCTCTGAGCATCTTTGTGGCCTCCTGTGGATCTGCTCCAACAGGTCTAATGAAGTGTTTAGCTGCTCCAGGTTCCTCTGTTGCTAAGAAGGGGTTAAGATGCCTCCTTGCTGGTCAGACTACCAGCTGATGAGCTCAATCACTTTCCCTGGGACTGCTTGTCTAAGAGCAGGATTAAAAACTGAGGAAGAAATGCAGACCTCAATGCAACAGGCTGGAGTTTCATTCTAGTTGTAATATGCTAATAGAAGAAATATAAAATAAACTCAAAACAACAACAACAAAACCTACAAAAAACCCCAACTTGAATTTAAAATGGAAGTGACATGGTTAGAATTAGAGTGTCCAGCAGGTGTAGGGAAGTGATTGTATCACACTTTGAGTAATGTGTTCACACTACAGGTGTGCTGGTTTGAGGTTAATTGGAATATTTTAATGAGAGAAATTAGATCATTAGCTGTGGAAAGAAAATAATGATGATGTCTGTATCATTCATTGGTTTGCTGAGTGAGATAAAAAGTCAAAACACAAATAATGTTCAGGCACTTTCTCCTGGGATGTTCACCTCTCTCTCTGAGCTCTGTGTCACTTGAGCTAATCACTTTCTTCTAACCCTGGCCTGCTCTGACACTTCGCTTTTAATTTCAGCAACTAATCAGGTAAGCTGTTTATGTGTGGGTTTCTGAGATAGAAGGAGGAGGAAACAGAAAGGGAGGTCTGGGAGGAATTCAGGAGTTCAGTATTATTTCTAACTTGCATATAATTGTAAATACTTGTATATATTGTATATATATGCTTGTAAATTGAGCAGTGCTTTAAATATGGCTTCATCTTACTTCCAAAACTGTCTGAGTTAGTCTGGGTAATTTCAAGTAGTGGGGGGGAGGTTCCCAAGCCATTATGACAGGAAAAATATTGAGGTGCTGGAATGTGTCCAGAGATTGTCAACAAAGCTGGGGAAGGATCTAGAGCACAAGTCTTATGAGAACTGACTGAGGGAAATGTGGTTGTTTAGCCTGGGAAAAGGAGGCTCAGAGGAGATCTTCTCACTCTCTACAACTGCCTGGAAGGAGGTTTTAGCAAGGTGGGAGTTGGTCTCTCCTCCCAGGTAGCAAGTGATAGGACAAGAGTAAACAGCCTCAAGTTGCACCAGAGAAAATTTAGGCTGGACATTAGGAAAAATTTCTTCACCAAAAGCCTTGGAACAGGCTATTCTGGGATGTGATGGAGTCTCCATCCCTGGAGATATTTTTAAAAGTTGGAGACATGATGCTGAAGGACATGGTTTAATGGTGGCTTGGAAGTGCTGTGTTAACAGTTGGGCTTAATAATCTTCAAGACCTCTTCCAATCAAAACAGTTCTATGATTCTCTGATAAACTGTACAGCCATAACATGGTTGCCAGTTAACTCTATAATGGTGCAGGGTTTATGATTCAGTAAGACCAAATCACTTCTACACCAACCCATCCAATCCACTCAATTCAGGGAGGCTAAACTGATGAAACACAGGAGCAACACAGTGGCAAATAACTCCTGATAAGAAGGATTTTCTTTAAATAAAAATAATTTAAATAGCGAGCCAGAAACTTGCGTTTGAACAAATAGTTTTAATCTTGGCTTGCATTTGCACTTTGTGTTTTTTCCTTGAAGAAAACCAAGTTTTCATTGGTGTCTAAGCCTCTCATTTTGATTATTACAGCTAAATGTGACTCCTTACACTATGCTGGGGCTTGGTTTTGCAGGAGGGTGTGCCATATCTGTACGAATCTACATGACTTTGTGTGTATTTACTCCCTCGGGCTCTTATTTACTAAGTGCTTTGTTTTTCTTCCTAGTAGTTGTTTCAGACTGGTTTCACTTGGCTGCTTGGTTCTGGGGCTGCTTGGTTCTGGAGCAGCTTTAGGGGGAAGGATGGCTCACACCTCTCTCCTGCTCTGTCTGGGAGCAGAAGGAAGGGGCTGGCAGTGGGTGCTGTAGGAGAGCAGTGCATGCGTACCGGAGGAGGGATGACCTGGTCCTGGTTCCTCCACCTCTCCTGCCAGGGCCCATGGATGCTCTCCAGAGCCATTTGGTCCTGGTGGCACATCCAGCAGCTCCTCTCTGTCCAGGTGCTCAGCTGTGATGACCAACATGTGTAGCTTAAGCAATCCTTCTCAAATTTTCTTTGTGTAACTGAACACGATGGAGTACATCCAGCTGGGCCTGAAATGTTGGTCTGGTTTTTGTTTGGTTGGTTGGTTGTTTTGTGTTGTTTTTTTGTTTGTTGGTTTTGGTTTTTGTGGTAGTGTTGTTGTTGTTGTTGTTGGTTGGTTGGTTTTTTGGGGGTTTTTTTGTTTGTTTTGTTTTATTTCCAAATATTACTTTCTAAGATTATTCCCAAAGTGGGGTCAGGGATGTATAATCAACTCCAAGCTGAGATGCCCCACCGATGTGGACACTGCTGAACACTTACACTCAATACCCACGGCTGGAGCCTTTTCTTCCTCCACAGCAGAAAGCCTTCCTGCCTGCTTGCTGGGGACACATTGTGATGGTTTGGGAAT
>WBNM01004857.1:0-10772 GCA_013399055.1 Ramphastos sulfuratus
CAGTATTCTAGGTGTAGTCTCACCACGGCAGAGAAGAGGTGAGGAAAACCTCTCTAGACCTGCTGGACACTTTTCTTAATGCACCACAGGATGTCCTTTTCTCTCCTCGTCACAAGGACACATTGTTGTCCCATGGAGAACTTGCTGTCCACTGGGACTTCTCCATGTAGTTCCTTTCCAGTAGGACAACCCTGAATCTGTACTGGTGTCTGGTATTGTTCCTCCCCAGAAGCAGAACTCTGTACTTGTCCTTACTGAACTTCATGAGGTTCCCCTTCATCCAACTCTCAGCCTGTCCAGATCTCACTGGATGGCAGCACAGCCTGACAATCTTCCAAATAAGTATTTATATGCTGCACCACCAACAACCAGCAGCAACTAAAACTCCCCTTATACTCCTTAGGTCTCTCCTACACAGGGTACAAGAGCCTTAAAAGTGTGAGGCTCTTCAAAGCAAAGCCAGACAAACCTCTTCAGTTTGGATATTTTGCATCTAAGCCTCAACAGATGAAAGTTTCCCTTTGATGGTTAGACAAAGCTACCAAGTCAAATAGCTCTTCAAATCCTGGAGCTACTACCAGTTTGATAAAGTTCCTTGAAAAGTCCCTTTTAAGAAAGCATTATTCTGAATTAAAATACAACAACTCCTGACACAGGAGAGACAACAATTCTTGAACTGTCTGCTGCTCAAAATCAGCAAAGAAAAAAGCCTTAACTTCTCTCATCACCTGTACCTGACATTGCTCCCACACTGCAATGATTCTCCTGAGCTTCAAAATCAATTTCATTGCCCTTCTCCCTCCTACATTTGGCTTTTAAGCTCCCAGGAAATGTAGCAAGCAACCTTAAATCAGTCAGAAGATAGAATCACAAAATTCTCTAGGCTAGAAGAGACCTTTAAGATCATTGAGTCCAAACATTAACCTAACACTATCAAGTTTGCTGCTAAATCCTGTCCCTCAGTACCACACCTACACAGTTTTCAACTACCTCCAGAGACGTTGATTCAGCCACTGCCCTGGGCAGCCTAGGCCAGCCCTTGACAATCCTTTCCAGGAAGAAATTGCTCCTCATGTCCAAACTAAACCTCCCCTAGTGCAACTTGAGGCCATTTCCTCTTGTCCTATCACTGACCCCCACCTGTCTCCAACTCCCTTTCAAGGAGCTGTAGAAAGCAAGAAGGTCTCTCCCCAGCCTCCTCTTCTCCAGGCTGAACAACCCCAGGTCTCTCAGCTGCTCCTCTTGAAAATTGCGCTCTCGGCCCTTCACCAGATTCATTACCCTTCTCTGGACACACTCCAGCCCCTCAATGTCCTTCTTGAAATGAAGGGACCCAAAACTGAACCAAAGATTCAAGGTATGGCTTCACCAATGCTAAGTCCAGGGGGACAATCCCTGTCCTGCTACTGCTGACCACACCATTGCTGACCCAAGCTGGGATCCTGGTGGTCTTCTTGACGACCTGGGTACATGCTGGCTCATCTTCAGCCAGCAGCTGGCTAACACCTCCAGGTCCTTTTCTGCTGTGCAGTTTCCAGCCACTCTGCCCCAAGCCTGAAGCATTCATGGGGTTGTTGTGACTCAAGTGCAGGGCCCAGCACTTGGCCTGGAACCTCATCCCACTGGCCTAAGTCTATCAATCCAGCTTGTCCAGGCTCCTCTGCAAAGCCTTTCTACCCTCAAGCAGGTCAACGCTCCTACTCAGTTCAGTGTCATCTGCAAATTCACTGAGGGTGCCTTGATCCCCTCCATCCAGACTGATAGACACAGAACTTGCACCAGCACTGAGCCCTGAGGAACACCACTTGTGACAAGCCACCAACTGGATTTAACTGCGTTCCCCACCACTCTTTCGAGTCCAGCCTTCCATCCAGTTTCTGACTCAGCAAAGCACCCGCCCATCCAAGCCATGAGAAGCCAGATTCTCAGGAGGATGCTGTGGGATATGGTGTACAAGGCTTTAGTAAAGTCCAGGTAGGCAACAGCCACAGCCTCTCCCTCAATCCACTGTCAGCATTTCAATTTGGAAGCAGCTGAGATTGCAACCTAAACCAGTTGCATCTACAGCAAGTAATGGAATGTAACAGAAACACTCACTCACTTCTACTAGCACCACAGGGTGCTCCTTGCTAGTGATGTAACTAGATCACAGCACTTCATTTTCTTTCCTCTCTATGCACTTAGAGCTTTTAATGAAGTGAAAATGTCCTGCTAACCAGCAGATGTTCTCTTATGTGCACCAGCTCTTAGCAAGCTGCTGAAAGAAGCCTTCATAATTTAAAGGTTTGGGAGCGCTATCTTGCAAAAAGTCGTTTGCTCCTATATAAAACTCACAGAATTAATTACTGAAGTTGCATCTTTTTTGCTAACCACGTGGGTTTAATCATTCATGTGGAGTCCTGAGGGCTACTATTAACAAAACCAAGGGAGGAAAAAAAAAAAAGCAGAGTATCTGTAACCTGCCCAAGGGAGCCATAAATCAAACATCAACCCAAGAGCTGTAAGGATCTAAATTCTTCAAAAGCAATAATGCTGTAGATCCTATAAAATGTCTGAAAATTAAATGTGAAACTTTGTGCCTTGGTGCTTTGCACAACACAGTAGAACCTGCTGTTCCTAAAGGTAATTCAAGACCTTTCCAATAACTCTCATCTACGCAACCAGAGTACCACAGCCCCTATTACAACCTGATTTAGCTACACCAAGTGTAACGGTTTAAAAGCACATTAGTCCTTCTCAACACAGAGTTAGAGAAATAGTTCCCTAATGATTCATAGAATCATGGAAGGGTTTGGGTTGGAAGGCACCTTGAAGATCATCCAGTTCCAACCCCCTCCCATGGCCAAGGACACCTCCCACTAGCCCAGGCTACTCAAGGCCTCATTCAACACCTGCAGGAAGGGGCCATCCACAGCCTCCTGGGCAACCTGTTCCAGTGTCTCACCACCCTCACTTCCCCGTATCACACATGCTCCTTATTGAGCTCGATTGCTCACTTGCATTTTCCAGCTACATCTGAGTGTTATTTTGTAGGCAGACACAAGCTCATTCTGTCAAGTCTTCTACTAGAGCAAGCTCAGAGGTGAGCGCAAGCTCTGCACATGCTCAAGACTCAAGCCTTCATGAACTCAAAATCCCTGCCAAGCCTACTCTTGCTTTTGGTTAGTGTGGAATATGAGTGAAGATTATGTATCCACCTGCAAAATATGACATACAGATGTCCTAATCTCTCCTCCTCCCAATCTGTTATGTTACATATAGACAATCAGTGAACCACACAATGGTTAAGGTTGGAGAGGACCTTTGGACATCATCCAGTCCAATGTTTCTGCTAAAGCAGAGGCATCCACAGCAGTTTGTCCACAATCACCATGTCCAGGTGGCTTCAGAAGCTCTCCAGAGGAGACTCCACAACCTCTCTGGCCAGCCTGCTTCAGGCCTCCAGCAGCCTCACAGCAAAGAAGTTTCTCCTCTTGTTCAGGTGGAACCTCTTGGGTTCCAATTCATGCCCATTGCTCCTTGCACAGTCACTGGGCACCATTGTAAACAGTCTGGCCCCATCCTCTTGACCCTCTTTCTTGAGTTATTGATGAACATTGATCAGAATCCCAGAATGTTAGAGGTTGGAAGGGAACTCCAGAAATCGAGTCCAACCCCCCTGCCAAAAGCAGGATCACCTGGGATAGTCTGCACAGGAACACATCCAGGTGGGTTTTGAAAGTCTCCAGAAAAAGAAGCTCCACAACCTCTCTGGGCAGCCTGCTCCAGGGCTCCACCAACCTCACTGTAAAGAAGTTTCTCCTCACATTGAACCTTCTATGTTCAGATCCCCTCTCAGGCTGCACTTCTCCAGGCTCTACAGCCTCAGAGCTCTCAGCCTTTCCTCCTCACAGAGATGCTTCAGGTTCCTCTGTGTTATCTTTGTAAACTCCACTGGACTTTCTCCAGCAGTTCCCTGTCTTTCTTGAATTGGGTAGTCCAAAACTGAGGAGAGGATTTAAGAAGTGGCCTCACTGGGTCAGAGTAGAGGGGGAGGAGAATCTCCCTCAAGTTACTTGTGACACTCTTCTGAATGCATCCCAGGAGACCATTTGCCTTCTTGGCCACGAGATACATTGCTGGTCCATGGTGAACCTGTCCCAGGTCCTTCTCTGGAAGTTAACTGCTGCACAGTTAACTCCACTCCCACACTTCAGACTCAGAGATTATTGTCCATGCTTTAAAAATTATGCCAGTATGGCAGTGAAGCTGACACTAGGGTGCAGTGATGGAATGTATTGAAGCAGCAGGTGCCAGCTGTATCCACATGCTTGTGCAGCTGCACCTGCACAAGACAGGGGACACAACGGTTGTGACAACCTTCTGTTAAGGCTATTGGGTGCTCCTTAACAAAATTTTGCTATTCTGAACCACATATCCAAGACAAGCTCAGCAGGGAGACTTTTGTGGTCTGTCACAACAGAAGCTCGTATTTACAGCGGCTCTACAGACAGAGGCTCTGTTACTGGTGACACTGTGAGCCACTAGAGCTGCCTATCCTCTGGCAAGTAATCCTAAGTACTCTTACAGAAACTATTTGAATATTCCATGTATTCCACGCAAATCATTCCTGCCCAAAGCTCACTTACTAGGTTGGTCCTTTTCTTGATTTATTCCAGACAGAGACAGACATGAAGCATACCCTCAATTCAAAGCAGAGAAAAAATTCCTAGAGTACATCTTAGCAGGAAGAGAGAGGGAAGTGAAAAAACAAACTCACTACTAAAATTATCACGATCATTCTCCTGAACTAATTAATATTACATTAAGCAAAACCGTCTCAGCTTTGTAACACCTTTACGAAGAACAGAGTAGGACTGAATATTAAAAAAATCAAGTTTGTCCATGTCTAATTCCACTCTACCCTACCTCCCCTTTGAAAATATGAGGTTAAAATTCTTAGTGAAAGCATTATCACACTGTTAAACATATAACGGTAGAACGAGACAACACTATACACCTAAAAACCTCTCACGTCTCTGTGTGAAAAGTGAAGATATTTTCAATATATCTGAACATTAAGATTTTTATCACTACACTATACAGTAAACTAAAAGTGCTTTGAGCAGAGTTCTAGTTTGACCCAGAGTTAACTCTGCTCAGTGCTGTGACTTCCCAGCTCAGCCTCTGCTCAGCAGGGCACTTTCTGCAGTTCAGGGCAGCTTTGCACTGCCAGGGGCTGCTCCTAGTGATCACTCTGATGGGGACCAAGGGCTGGCTGCAGAAAGGCTCTGGCTCCTGGGCACACCGAGGGCACTGCCACAGCTTACGCCACACTTGGGGGACAGGAAGGCAGAGGTGACACCTGAAGGCAGGAGCAGGGAGGACAGGTGACCCTCAATTGCTCACCAAGGGATTGCAGCACACGGGTGGCATCTTCAGGGGAAAGCTGACAGATCACCAGCTTCTCTTTGTCACTGGCTGGTGTCTCAGGAGAACTCTGTCCCTTCTGCCCTCAATCCTGATCCCTGTGTTCCTGAATCCAGTTACTGAGTCCAGCTCTTGAATCTGGTTCCCACCTGCTAATGAGTCCAGTCTGAGACTTCCCAATGTTTGTCCCCAGTACCAGTGCTGACAGTGGTGACATCATTGCCATCAGGAGTTGGGTTCTAAATTGGTTTGTGAATCTTTGTTTCACAGGATTGTCCATCCCAGATGATTGAGCTTCTTTCCCAGCCCATCAATCTCTCTCCCTTCTTCCCTTTCTCCTTCTCTTTGGGAAGCAGAGGGGTTGATGGAGAGCCTCAATCACTGATCTGGTGGTCAGCTCAGCCCTGATTCTGGACAAACATCTGCTTCCATTCCCAGCAACCACATTCACACAGAAATAGAGATGCTGAGAGGTTCAGTTGTTTAGGAGAATTAAAACAAATCATGACTGTCTTAGAGAGACAGACTAAATGATACTGGACTCTGCACACACTGGGACTTCCAAGAAAGAAAAATAAAGCCCTGCAGGATTTATTAGCTTGCTCATACATCAGAGGCCTTTCACTCCTTTGTACTTCCTCTAAGCTGCTCCAAACAAAAAGTGTATCTGTTCCAGGAAGTCCTGAGGAGTTCTGCAGCATGACACACTAAACTATGCTGCTAATTCATTACACATACCTATACAAACCCTTCTTGTCATGTTGACTGTGCTGTGTTTTATGAGAGCTGTGTTTCAAGAATGATTGCATCTTTGTCAACCTTCCAAACACAAGAACAATCCCAAGTACAAAAGAAGGCAGCAGCATCAGAGCCACATACTACACTATGATGGATTATCTCTGATGCTTTAACTGGGGCACTACAGTTTAAGCAAAGACTACAATTCAATTTAGCAGAAAAGATAAAAAAAAAGTATCTTTCACTAAGTTTACCTTGGGAAAACAGAAGTTAAACTTAAACAGGACAGGTGTGAAAAAGCATTTTTATTTCCAAAGAACAAAGTAAGTTCTCCACCATATAACATGCTGGACGTGACATAGCCCAAAGGGATGTGGAATTCACATAGCTCAAAGACAGCAGATGCATCGAAAAAGCCATGTAAATCAATCTGGAGATACACAGGAAAAATCCACTTAATTCTAAGAATCACAGAATGATTTCAGTTGGAAAAGACCTTTCAGATGATCAAGTCCAACCATTAACCCAGCACTGCCAGGTCAACACTAAACCATGTCCCTCAGCAAAACATCTACATAGGGTATTTAGTCCTTCCAGGAATGGGGATGGAGACTCCACTGCCCTGGGCAGCCTGGTCTAGGCCTTGACAACTCTTCAGGGAAGAAAATTTCATCCTGTCCCACCTAAACCTCCCCTAGTGCAACTTGAGGCCATTTCCTCTTGCCCTCCCTTACATGGGAGAAAAGATGAACCTCCAACTGGTTCCAACCTCCTTTCAGGGAGTTGCAGAGAGCCAGAACATTTCCCCTCAGCCTCCTCTTCTCCAGGCTCAACAACCCCAGCTCCCTCAGCTGCTCCTCAACAGTGCTGTTGTCCAGACCCTTCACCAGCTTTGTTGCCCTTCCCTGGATCTGTTCCAGCTGCTCAACGCCCTCTCCTTGGAGTGAGTAGCTTAGTAAATCATATGACTTATTTAACATGATTAACACACACACACTTTCTCCACATGACTGCAGAAGAGCAACTTTTGTTTCCACCTTGCTGCATCCCCTGGAGATGTGGTGACACTTTGAACCTATCTTTCCCTGTACAACTAGCACAACCATTCCTAGCCAGGTGTTAGCAGTAACTGTGTGCTGACAGAAGTACCCGAAACAACAAAACTCCTACAAAACAGAACGGGGTAGCTTCTGTGGATGGTTTGAACTGGGTTGTAAGATACTCATCGTGTACTCACTTCTTCCAGCAGAGTACTCAGGGCTGGTAATAGCAGCAGGTCATTATCAATACTGCACTACCACAAGTATTTGAACATTATGACCCCATCACTCTAAGTTTATATTTGTGTAAGTTTATACAGGGAGGATGAAAACAAAAAAATTAAACTTACAAGAGAGGAATTTCAACAATGAGCTGGATGAGGCAACACAGCAGCTCTTCTATGAGGTCTTCACACTCTGTTCCTGAAAAGAAGCAGAGCAGAGGATTTCTGCATTTTCAAACAGCAAAAGAAACCAAAGATTTAAACACACAGATGCACAAGATCAATATTTATGCAACAAAAAGAGAAATTCCTCCTGCCTCAGGAGGTTCATTTTTCACTGAAACAGAAAGCAGTTGGGATTATCACCATTTTTAAAAGGACCTGTAACAAAAATGCTTCCCAGAGTTACTGGGGAAAAGAATTTTTCATATTGAGCCCAGTTTGCTTTAATATCTCAACCATGTGATGTGGATGAGCAGATCAAGGCACCCTCAGTGAGTCTGCTGACAAAACCAAGTTGGGCAGAAGTGTTTATCTGCTTCAGAGCAGGGAGGCTGTGCAGAGGGATCTGGACAGGCTGCACTGATGGACTGAAGTCAGTAAGATGAGGTTAAACAAGACCAAGTCCTGGGTCCTGCACCTGGGTCATCACAACCCCCAAGGGTTGGGGTGGAGTGGATGGAAACAGTCTGGTGGAAAAGGACCTGATGAGGCGGGTCAACAGCTGGCTGAAGATGAGTCAGCACATGCCCGGGTGGCCAAGGCATCACCATCCTGCCTCAGATCAGCAATGGTGTGCCCAGCAGGACTAGGGTAGGGTTTGTGCCCCTGTATTCAGCACTGGTGAGGCCACACCTTGAATCCTGGGCTGAACTTTGAGGCCCTTACTCCAAGGACATTGAGGGGCTGCAGCATGTCCAGAGAAGGGCAATGAAGTTGGTGAAGGGTCCAGAGCACAAATCTTTTGAGGAGCACCCGAGGGAACTGGAGTTGTGTAGTGTGGAGAAAACAAGGCTGAGGGGAGACATTCTGACTCTCTACAGCTCCCTGAAAGGAGGGTGGAGCCAGGTAGGAGGTTGGTCTCTTCTGCCAAGGAACAAGTGATAGGACAAAAATAAACAGGCTCAGGTTGCATCAGGGGAGGCTTAGGTTGGACATGAGGAACAATTTCCTCCCCAAAAGGGTTATCGAGCCCTGAACCAGGCTGCCCAAGGGCAGTGGCAGAGTCCACACCTCTGAAGGGGTTTCAAAACTGCACAGATGATGTGCTCAGGCACATGATTTAGTGGTGACCTGTGAGTGCTGGGTTAATGGTTGGACTTCATGATAGTAAAAGGTCTCTTCCAACCAAACAATTCTCTGGTAACACTCAAAGAAACCAAAATATGCCTCTTGGCTCATCCAGATTCTTTCTCTGCTGTCAAAATGAAGTTTCTACAAAGAGAAATCCACAGCACAAAAAGTGCAGTTTTACAGGGTGAACTGGGGTTAAGAGCAGGCACAGTTCTTCCCTTTGCCTTACCCAGTGGGCATTACAGTACAACAATTATCCAAATACTCCTTTATTTCATGTTTTCCAATAAACAAGCCTTGCAATAAACACAACATTATAGGCAGGTTATGGCCTTGTAACTCTGTTTAACCTGAGTTTGTTCCTTAATCCAGGACTCAATTCTAAGAAGCACACCGGAGGGAATACTCACAGTAAAGCAAAAATCGTTGCTTTTCCACAATCAGTTTATACAAAACACATTAAAAATTGTCACCTACTGAACTGCATGTCCAAGAGGAAATCGGGTTTTTATCAGGGAAACATGGTTTCCTTTATCTAGAATCCCCCATGAGTAACACAATGCAGCTCTTGTTAGTAAAGACTAAGAACTGCAAGAAGTATTTAACCTTAGACAGAAACCAGAGCCAAAAATAAGCCCAGATATTGTCTTCTAAAGTAATTTGAAGCTGACACTTTCCTAACAATATTTGAAGGCAGAAAAGGCTAGGACAGTCAGACCAAAAGGTTCCTATTTTTTATTCCTCTCTTCACAATTAAGGGAAAAGAGGGAAAGAAAATTATGAAAAAGCAAAGAGATTATATATTAAGAATAATTTCTTTCATGCCTCATTTCAGTTATATTATTTGAATATGAGAGGGCTCTCCCCCCCAAAGTATAATAAAAATAAAGCCAAGAGTGAACCTCCTGTGTTCCAGTTCATGTCCGTTGCCCCTTGACCTGTCAATGGGCACCACTGAAGAGTGTCTGGCTCCATCCTCTTGCCCACCATCCCGTGTCTATTCCTGAGCACTGATCGGATCCCATCTGCGGTTGTTCTTCTCCAGGCTCAACAGCCCCAGGGCTCTCAGCCTTTCCTCCTCACAGAGATGCCCCAGGATCCTCAGCATCTTTGTAGCCTCTATTGCACTCTCTCCAGTTATTTGCCATCTGCCTGGAACTGGAGAGCCCAGAACTGAACACAGATGAGGCTTAACTACAGCACAGCAGAGGACAGAAGCAGCTCCCTTCACTTGCTGGCCACACTCTTCTCAATGCATCCCAGGACACCGTTGGCCTTCTTAGCCACAAGGACACACTGCTGGCTCACAGGCAATTTGCTGTGCATCAGCACTCTCAGATCCTTCTCCACAGAGCTGCTTTCCAGCAGCTCAGCCTCTCACCTTTCCTGGTGCAAGGGGTTGTTCCCCACCAAGTGCAGGGCTCTACACTCACCCTTGCTAACTTTCTGCCCACCCAGCTCTCTTAATTACCCTAATAAGTGTCATTCAGCTTCAGTAATTAGCGTATCCTTTTCCCCATTGGGGCAGATGCATTCTTGTTAAATTCTTGTCTTTCCAAGACAATGAGGTGCACACTTACCAAATCTATAATGTGCAAGAGAGCTGTAAACAGGGAACACTGTGTTTTCCTCAACAATGCCTTCCTCAATCCCAGGGTAAAGACTGAACACAACACTCCCCCACATTAATAGATCATGCACTCCGATCAAAGACAGGCATAAAGCCTAGAGGAATAGAAGGGTGAATCAGTACAGATAAGATCAGAGTGATCTTGCAGAGAGGGGAATCATAGGTGTTATCTTCTAAACTGCCGCACTTCATAGGCATCCTTTTGAAAAAGTCCAGTTATGCTGCAGCACCATTTATTATCAGCCATTGACCCACAGAAATGTTTTGGTTGGAAGAGACTTCTGAGATCATCAAGTCCAACTGGTAACTCAGCACTACCAGGACACCACTAAACCAAGTCTTTCAGCATCCTATTTCCAAGGCTATTCAGTCCCTCCAGGGACAGAGACTCCACCATTGCCCTGCGCAGCCTGATTCAGGCCTTGACAGCCTTTTTGG
>WBNM01004858.1:0-25793 GCA_013399055.1 Ramphastos sulfuratus
CACACTTCTCCTTATGCAGCCCATCTGCATAAGGAGATCTGGTTGGCTTTCTGGGCTGCAACTGCACACTGCTGGCTCATGTTGAGCTTCTTGTCCACCAGCACCCCCAAGTCCCTCTCTTCAGGGCTGCATGTCCCAGGGGTTTGTTGGGTGGCTCAGCTCTTGAATGTTTGGCTGGTGTAAGGCTCTGGGCAGTGGAGCTGGAAGATGCCCAGTGGAACTGAAGGCATTGGGTTTAAGCCAACAGTGTGCAGACACTGCTGCCAGGGGCTGGGGTGGCATGGCAAGGCAAGGGTAGCAGAGCAGGGGCAGTCTCTCCAGCTGGGAAGTGACATTTCCCAAAGGCTGAGCAGGAGGGATGCAATGGGATAGCAACAAGACATCTATGCTGAGGCTGGGGCAAAGCTCTGATCAGGCAATATGAGACCAGATATCCTCATACTTCTCCATCCAGCTCCATTCCAGGTCTCTTGCAACACTGCTGAGCTGCCTGCATACAGCAAAGGTGGGCCTTAGAACTTGGTGGGCAAGGTGTCAGAGCCCAGGCTCGCCCAGGAGCACAAAGAAGACAGCTTCCAGCCTTAGCTCCTGCCCACAGCTGAAGCCAACATCACAGCCATTGTTGCTCTCCAGGGAAAAGTGACATTTCCTTTTCTCTGCATCTTTCAGGTGGTGTCTGCCGAGCATTAATCTCTTCAGGGGATGCACCTGAGCACAAGCAGAGCTTTGGTGAGAATTCTTCTCTAGCAGCAGAGAGGACTGTTTTCTGGAGCATATCCAATGGCTTAGAGCTGTACATACCTGAGCAGCTTTGTTCCTCCTCTAGGGAGCTGACAAACAAAGTTAAGAGTTGGCTGAACAGCCAGGATTAACTGTATCATTGCTCTAACCCTCCCGAGGTTACAGTGGGGAAAGGCACACGCACAAGCCCTCTTTAGCTTGTCACTATCAGGCCCTGCCCATTTTCTTGTTCCTCAAGAACCGAGTTTGCTGCAGCCACCTCTTTATGCCCTTTATGCCTGAGTGTCACTTTAACAACACAAAATAAATCAGCCCGGCGAATACCTTCCACAGGTGATGAAAGAAGCCAGTTATGCCTCACAGAGGTAGGAACCTGCTGCTCAGGGCTAACTCTGAAAGCTAATAAACCATCATCCAAACTACACCATATTTGTGCCCCGATTTCTAGCAACCACAGCGGTCAAAATTTCCCTGCACAACCATCACAGCTGTTCACAAATCCTACTGCACATGGGAAGTGGAAAATGATGGAGCTGGGAACAATAGAAGAAACAGAGAGGAGACTGCTTTGATTTGATTCAGACTTAATTCACTCCAAGCTTTCTCCTCTCAAGGTTTGCTTCTTATTTACCCCCCACCCTCCCAGCTGCTGCGGACTCTCCCATCCACTGCAGTGTGAGCTGCAGAGTAAACCTTGCTGAATTTAGGTCAAGCTTGCTAGGGAATACACCAGACCTTGGCTATTATTACATGAATATAGTTATTGTGAAGACCACATTGCAAGTGCAAGAGTAGATGCCAGCACCCAGCTCTGTTGTTCCTGAAGGACCCATGAGTGATGGAGGGCAGATGGGAGCTGGAGCACAGGGGAACGAACATGCTTTTGAAGCATCTCTCCCCAAACTAGTAAGATGAAGCCCTCAGCCTTCTTATGCCCTGGAATCTTGGTACTGAGGAGGCATTACCCAAAGCAGAGAAGAAAAATACTTGTTCAGAGGAAGCCAGGGCAGAGTGGAAGTTGATGGCAAAGTCCCCTCCAGCATCCTTCTCCCCTGATATTCCATCTGGCTGCACAGGACTGTTGTGACCATAATTATATTTGTACATTGTAATCTCTGTCTCCTGCTGGCACGATGCTGTACACTCTCACACCCAGAATGCTACCAAGGGGATTGCAGGACCCGTGGGACCCCATCACCCATGAATGAGTGGGAGGAAGTGGGGCGAGGAGCTCTGATTTCCCAAACTAGGCTAAAGCAGGTGAGAGCTGTCCACAGGCAGGAACTACTGCTGAGTGTACTGTGAGCCTGGGACAGCCAACGAGGAGAAGTGAGTCTGAGACTGAGAAGCAGTCTCAGGCTGGGCACAAGGCTGGGAAGGTGGCTCACTGTTCCTGCTGTGGTGCAACCAAGGCAATCCCTTTCGTCTTGCTGTGGTCACCAACAAGGCAGATTCCCAACAGCGAGAGGGCTGCTGGCAGTGCTCCAACGCACAGAGCACGTTGTACCCTGCAAACTGCCCATGGATTAAGGCAGAGAAGAGCCTGTTTATGCCTCACAGAGGAGCTGTTGGCTGTTGTAACATTACACAAGAGCTGTAGGACTCCTCAGAATAGTCTGTAGTCTGGTGATGGCAGAGGTGCATCTTAGGGCGTCATATCCCCACTGCCCTATTCTGTGTGGGTTAGCACAGGGTCTGTATCTTCAGCACCAAGTGGTCCTTTTTTAAAAAAGTGATATTTGTGTCCTTTCTGGCAAAGATTCCCTCTCCTCAGCAGACATCCTTTCCATGCTTCCACTTATTCCTCACATGGTATAAAGATCCTTCCCAGCAGCTCACTAGACAAAAGCACTCACACCACTTCTGCTCCGAGCCCATGAGTTGCCCACCTTAGCAGACAGGCTAATGAAAAGCAAGTACCAAAGGCTGAGGCAAAATCATCTCATAGGCATAGCCAGCCCTGCAATAACAGGTCCTGTCATAGCTAGTTCTGCTGTAGGTGGCTGCAGGCCAAGAAGCAGAAGAGTGATGCCTGTCTGTGTCTTGTCCCCAGCTCATCCCTTGCCTGTGCTTCCCAGTGCACTGGGAATGGCATCACCCCAATCTCCCCAGCATGACCAGCCAAGCCCCTCCTTGTTACACACTCTGATCTGAGCTCCACATTCTCCAGCAAATGAGTCCCCAGCACTTGTTTTGTGCTGACTGGGCTGCCGTGACTCTAATTGCTTGATAAATGTAATTGAAGGATCTGGCTTACCTTGGTGTTACTACCTGGAGCTGTTGAGGGGAGTTAACAGTAACTAAGTGCAGCCTCCTGCCGTTGCAGCAGTATACAGGACTCCTGAGCACTTGGTGACATGCTCTGGGTCACTCCCATGCTGCTGCCTCCCATCTAGGGAAACAGAATCACAGAATGGTTTAGATTGGAAAAAACCTTGAAGATGCTCTGCTGTGCATCCCTGCTGTATCCAGCTAGCTCACACAGTCCTTTCACCTGCTCCTTTTTGGTTGTGCAGAATCTTTCCTTCACTTGTACCCTTGAAGGAGGCCCTTTAATGTGCTTCTGCTCTATTGTCTTTTTCAGTTTGCTTCTAGCCAGTTACACTGTGTGAGGCCAAGCTTTCCTGCACCACTCGCTGATAGTACAGTGTTGGTTGCAGACAGTTAGACAAAAAAGCTACTCAAAGGATTCTCCAGGTAAGCTCACATCTCAAAACCTGTTGGTAAAACAGGAGACTGGAGCTATTGCATCAGGCATTGGCAAGTGGAGGTATGTGATTGCAGAGCCCCTGGGTTTGGGAAAGTGCTTGTTCTCCAGCATCCCAAGTGTCTACCAGCAGGACTAGGAACATTACTCTGCAGCAAGATCATTTGAGCATGTAGTTTGTTAGTCATCAAGCTGAGCAGCAGCCTTAAAATAAGGCATGGAAATCCAGATCTCTGCAGAGAAGGGGCTGGCTTGAGGCTGGAGGAGCAGAGTGATCCCCTGCCAATGTGGAGCCAGGCACTGTGGGGTGGTTGATCAGCTCTTAGGGTAGTACCATCACCTCTCAGGGAGTATTCTGATAGAAAACCAGTGACAGCCACAGAGCCAGAGCTCTGGCAGCTAGTATTGTCCCCCTTTTTAATCATGAGCTCTTTTGTTTGAAGAAAAGAATGCCCACAGATGAATCAGCTAAAATTCATCTCGTCCCACACTGAAGATATCCAGGGTGCATAGGCCATCTGGAACGAATCTTTTAATCTGTTTTATTGAACAACTGTTACAGATTTGGAGCCCCTGTGGCTTTCCACAGTCTCAAAATCCTCCTTCAGCCAAGATCTGTTCAGCATCAGGGCACTTCTACTACCCGCCACCTCTCTGCCCCCTATCCCAAAGTCAGTGCTTACCATTGCTGAGTGAGCAGAGAGAGGCTTCATTTTCAGGGTGAGACAGCCATAGTGGTGCCTGGAGTTCCTAGTAATGAGGCTGGGGGGAATGGTGATTATAGCTCTGCACTCTGTAAGAGCAAAGAAAGGGACTGGGGCTAAGCACCTGCTAGCAGAGTTCCTGACTGTAAAGCCAGCCCCACACAACACCCATTGAAGAAGCTCACAGTGGTGTGTGAGTGGCTTCACCCCTGCTGGCCCCTGCTGCAAAGCAGGTAGCATGGCTGGGAATGAGGAGAATGAGTTCAAAGATCATGACTGCAGAGAGGAGAAAGCTGAGTTATACCAGCTTTTGGGCAGAGAGAGAAAACAAGGCAAAGCAGGCTAAAGCCCCCTTCTGAGAGCATTCACTGCGGTGCCCAGTCTGACTAGCCTACACCCCCAGCACACAATGCAGCTGGGGCTGATGCTGACTGTGCCTCTCAGCATCAGCCACTGCCCTACCCAGCAACATCTGCTGCTTCTCAACTCAAGGGACACGAAGCAGAAGCAGCAGCAGCAGAAGCAGCAGCAGCAGCAGCAGCAGAAGCAGCAGAAGAAGAAGCAGAAGAAGAAGAGCGGCAGCGGCTTCAGGCTGAAATGGAAAATGATGTAATGAAATAGCCACAGTGGTTCAATGTCAATAGAAGATATAAAAAAAGTTATATGTAGCCCAGCTAAGGTGCAGCAGTCACAATATTCACAGTATCTTGAAAGCAAGAAAGGGATGAGGACCAGGATGAGAAAGAGCTCAAGCAGAAAGCTCTACCAGGAAACTCTTCTCAGCAGACTTCTTTTATGACTGAGTGGGATGTTCATGGTCTGGGCTACACCTGTAGCCAATTCAGATCAGCTGCCCCAGCTATCTCAGAACTGCTAATGGCCTGCAGCCCAGGGCCATGGAATTCTGTCCCAACAAAACCAGGACAGGACCATCCTTGCAAAGGTCCTGTAGCACCAGAGCATACACAGCCCAACGCAGGTTCATCATTGTGCAGGACGAAGCCAGCGCATGACCATGCTACCCCATTTCACCACACCCCATCCCATCTGATCTCATCCCTCCCCCAGGCAGAGCAGGCTGTTGCAGCTGCTCCCATGGGCAGCTGGCCCTTTGCTGTCACATCAGCCATGTCCATGGTGCCATGTCCCTGTCCCCAGCAGGCAGTCATGCTGTATGCTCTCAGATGCAGTTATCAGCCCAGAGCCGCTGGTCTCCGCGACATGCAATGCTGAGAAGACCTTGCAGTGGGAGTGTTGTGGAGTTGTTTTCCCCTTGGTAGGGAAAGCAAGGCTGGAAAGGCCTGAACAGGAGCACAGTAATTTCTTCGCCACTCAGCTTCCACCAAGCTATTTTTTCCCTGCCCTCTTTGCTGGACTTGGCTATCTCATGGGGCAAAGACTCAGCTTTCACTCCAAGCCCCCCCCCACCCTCCAAACGTTGTGGAAGAAGGAGGCAAGATGCAGCCCCCAGACCGCAAATCTCTGTTCACTTCCCTCTTTCTACCTTGCAGGGCTGGCTCTGTCCCCTCCCAGCGGGGCCTAGGTGCTTCATTTCACTCTCAACACACCTGCAGCAGCTTGGCTTGAAGAAGTCCCCACCTCTGTGGAAGCCTCTTTTTTATTTAATTTTCTTGTAGAGGCCTTTGAAGATACTGGTTGCCATGGAAACATGCTTTAAAGAGTGTCTCTTCCTTTCCCTTCATCTTGAGAGCTTCTGTTGCCATAACAGCCACATCCGACTCCTCCCTTCTCCTTGCCAGGTGCCCCACTACAAGCTGGTTCTGCCTTTGGGGTCCCTGAATGCCCTCCAGCCAGAATCAGAGGAGACTCCCACAGGTGGGAGTATGATGTCCCTCCTCATGCCCATATGTGCTGGATGCATGTCCTGCAGTCCATTAGAAGAGCATCTCTGGACTATGCCACTGCCTGCAAACCTCTTGCTTTGTAAGGGCTCTGCCCTCACCCTCGGCCCTCAAAGCCCCCGGCCCTCAGGCCCCAGGGTGATGACACTGGGTGACTTTCTGCACAATTTATCCTAAAGCCCTTGACGGAGCAATTCCTCTACAGACCACTGGGCAGCATCGTGGCTGAGCTCAAAGGAACATCTGCTATGAAGGTAGCTTTGATGTCCATGATGCTCAGAGTTGGGCAGCCAGGGCTATCTTCTAGTCCCCTTAGAGGTCAGGGTTCCTCACTTTGGTGGCAGTCCTCCCTGGGCAGTGGTGCTGGTAGGCAAGATATACTTGCTGTGGGAGCACCAATGTCTGGGGCACCCCGGCCTGTGACACCCAGGAAGGCAGGTGGCACAGGCATGTCATTGCTGCTGCCCACTCTCTGGGCATTCTGCAACAGCCCCACTCATCTTATTCTTGCTGCAGGCAAACCACAGCAACTAAGCTATTTCTTTCCAGTTTATTTTGTAGCCAGCAGCTGCTGTGGCTGCAGCTCCTGGTTCTTCCCTGGTGGCTGTTCAGCTCTGGACTACTCTGTGAATCCTGCCCTGGCAGGCTCAGCTCTCTGGGCTGGCAAGTCCAAGCTTATCAGAAGTGCCTTGAGATGGTGAAGAGAGCCATGGCATCGCTGCTGTAGCAGCTTGCCTAGGTAGCCCCAGGCAGGATCTGGGGTCACACGGAGGAGGCTCTGAGGTGACTGAGAGCAGCACCTAGACCACATCTAGCTGAACTGTGTTCCTCCATCTTACTCTGCCTTCAGCCAGCCTGGTCTACAGTCACTCCTCAGCTCTGGGTGGGGCAAACTTCTGACTTGGCAGTCCCGTGCTCCCCAGTCAGCTCCACTAATGCCCCTCACTCCAGGCCTGCATCAGCCTCCTCTTCTCCCACTCACGTGTTACCCAAGCAACATCATCTCTTTACATCAATGAGTCACTTGGGGACAGGGTGCTGCAACCACCCCCAGGGCCTGTGATACCATTCCAGGCACGATTTGAGCACAGGTGGGAGGAGAGGGGGCGAAAATGGGGGCTGCAGCTCCCTGCTCCCATCCCTGCTGGGCATGCACGTGCCTGTCACAGATGGCTGCCTGCCTCCCATCCCATGGCTGCATCAGGCTCTTGCATCTCTTTGGCAGGATGGTCCATTGGGATGAGATCCCTCAGCACTGAATCGGTTGTGGTTCAAACCTCTGGTGGGGCAGGGACTTGCGTGTGCCCTGCCACAAGCACACATGACCAAAGCCAGTTCCAGTGCTGGACACAGCACAGCCCGTGCCAACGTGGTGTGGAGCCACAGAGAATGGTAGAGGTGCAGAGCACTAGGGTGGAGGATGGTGTTCTTGCCCCTTGCCAGCCCTTGCCTGGAGCAGCACTGTAGCAAAATGAGCCCTGTCTCCTGACCCCCAAGGGTTTTCTGCTTCCCCCACTAGCTGCTGCAGAGCCAAGACTAATGAAGAGCACATTGCTGGCTGCTGTCATCTCAATTAATGCAGCCCTGCTTGCTTTAGCAATTACCTGCCAGTGGCTTGCAGCCCACTTCCAGCTGGAGATCTCCTGTCAGCATTTATAGCTGATGAGAAGAAGTTGGGAGCAAATATGGAGGGCACCTTCATCCAGCCTTGCTCGGATCCTGGATGCCCTGAGGATTGTATGACATCTCTGCTAGAGATCCTTGTGTACCTGGGACAAGCACCTGGCACTGGGATGGCAACCAGCTGGCCACTGGAGAGCTCGAGGCAAGTGCATTAAACCCTGGCTAATGGCTCCAAGGAACAAAGCCACCTTAGCCAAAGAAGGTGACAAGGGTCTCAGCACAGGTGTGGCTTCCGTGGCTGTCCTCAGTGCTCATGGTGAAACTTTCCATCAGATGAGGACATCAGTGACAGTAGTACTATGGTCCCCTACAGCCACCAAATGCTGGCTGGCAGATGATAGCATGAGCCAGTGTCTGGGAGCAATTGAGTGCCCTCAGGAGGGGGCACAGAGGCCACACTGGCTACCTCTGCACTGGCACCACAACCCTGAATCTCCCAGAGGGATCAGTCTTAGAAGAAAATATTTTCTTCTGAATCAGGGCAAAATGAGTTAGGAGATTGCTGGGCTTTTCCTTTAAATGTGATTTTCTAAGTCAGAAGAGAAAGCACTTTTTATTTATTTGCTGCTTTCCGAGCTTTTAGGGTGCGCTAAGGTCAGGTTTTCAAAGCGTTCCTCCAAGCAGTGACTGATAGAAGCTTATTTAAAAGTGGAGGTGGGAGAGAGAGAAAAGCAAGCCAAGCATCTCCTGCCCATAAGGAGATGGTGTTGTAGAAGCAACATGTCCTGAGATAGGCACAGCAATGAGGATACCCACACGAGACCTTGATCCTGGCCAGATCCATACTTTGCAGTTCCCAGCTGAAGACCTGGTCCCAGAATCCTCATATTTTCCCAAATATATCCTACTACCTTGCTTCCCCACCACGGTTTTCCCTGTGTGCCTCTGCACGGGCTGCAGCCCTTCCCAAACCTCCTTCCTTGCCTGGAGCTCAGCTCTTCAGTAGCCCTTCCTCAGCTGAAGCAGTCACACAAAACAGAGTCACAGAGACAAACATTACTCTAGAAGAGGGAGAAACATCACCAAGCTTCTCCAGAGGGCAGCAGCAGCAGAGGTTTAAACGGCCGCAATGCAATTTCCTCAAGATGCTGAAAACTGTTACCAGGCTTCGCTTCTAAACTAATTGGAGCTCTTTACACAACATTAGTGTTTGCTCCACACCACAGCAAGGTCTCTCCACACTTAACTTGATCAGTGCGGTTTCAAGGTGGGCTGTGCAGGCCTGGGGGCCATGTGTGCGGACGCATGAGCACCCAGCCAAACAAAACAGCTCTGTAGCTCAAAAACGGAGCTCCTTACTGCTACCCACGGCTTACGAGTTTGCTACTTTATCACCGTGACCAGGAAACTTTAAATAAGAGGTTTAGAGTGCCCACACATCCCAGGATGCCCCTGTGCTGTGGTATTTCACGGTCTTGGAGCCAACCTGCAGGCTGGGGAGCAGCTGAGAGCAGGCTGCTGATGTGCTGTCCTACTCCCATCATCAGGCAGGGAATAGAATTCAGGAAATAGCTGTATTTTCCCTCAATGCTATCACAGGGCCATTAAGCAACAGCTCTTCGAATGGTGAAACCTATTAACTCTTCTTGGCTTTATGGGAATCATAGAATGCCAGGTTGGAAGGGACCTCAAGGATCATCTGGTTCAACCTTTTTAGGTAATAGTATAGTTTAAATGCAGTGGCCCAGCACCTTGTCTAGATGATTCTTGAAACTGTCCAGTGTAGGGGAATCTACTACTTCCCTTGGGAGATAATTCTAATGTCTGACTTTTGAAATGGGCCATCACTACGAATGGTGCTTCTAGTGCCATGCATCTCCTCTGGGGTAGAGGACAGTGAGTTATATGGCAGTGTGGTCTTGCAAACAGCCATACTCCCTCAACCTCATACCGGCCCACTGATGAGCTTAGAAGCTCCACCTCTGGCTCTATAGGAGACATGGAAGCAGCCTCATAGGTAGTACTGGCAGCCTGCATCCTTGTGAGTAGCTCCAGCTTCCTCCACCTCAGCTGTCCTGGCCATCTACAACACAGGCATTTGTGCCAGCCCGGGCCTTGACCTTGTCTAGGAGACAGACAGTGCTGTGAGACCATCTTTAACCTCTGTGTGTGTAGAGCAGTGCAATTGTTGAGTGGCTGATTTGCTCTGCTACAAAAGAGGCTGGAGGCAGTGCTGGCCCTGGGGTTCCTGGGCAGCGGGTTGCAGCAGGAGAGGCAGCAGTGGGGGTTTGTTTGGACAGCAGCCTGCCATGTCCCCATGCAAGGAGCTCTCAGTTACCTCCTGAGCAGTTGCAACTAAATCACAGAATTAATTAGATTGGAAAAGACCTTTGAGATCATTGAGTCCAACCTATCACCTAACACCATCTAATCAACCGTGGTGCCAGGTGCCTCATCCAGTCTCCTTTTAAACACCTCCAGGGATGGTGACTCCCCCACCTTCCTGGGCAGCCCATTCCAATGACAATCACTCACTCTGCGAAGAACTACTTCCTAACATCCAGCCTAAACCTGCCCTGATGCAGCTTGATGCTGTGTCCCCTCGTTCTGTCACTAGTTGCCTGGGAGAAAAGACCAACCACCACCTACGACCTCCTTTCAGGTAGTTGTAGAGAGCAATAAGGTCTCTCCTGAACCTCCTCTTCTCCAGGCTGAACAACCCCAGCTCCCTCAGCCTCTCCTCATAGGGCTTCTGCTGCAGCCCCCTCATAAGCCTTGGGACACATTCAAGCATCTCAACATCTTTCTTAAACCGAGAGGCCCAGAACTGAACACAAGATGTGGCATCACCACAGGGAAGCTGCTGAAGGGATGCTGCTGGTATTTGCTATGAGATGTGAGGACCTCCTGCAGTCTGAGATGCAGTGGCTGGGGCTTCCCACAGCAGGGTTTGGCTGGAGGCCCTAGGAAAACAATTTACACAAGCACCCGAGTGCTTTCCTACCAAGGCTTTTACATACCTGTCTTGTACCTACATAGAAGCTAGACCTAAAAGGGAAAAGCCAACTTTGTCCACCTCTGAGGGACTGATGTGTACCACTACCAGTTCTGTATAAAATAGCCCCATACATTTTGGGTACCAGGGCTGCAGGACACCAACCGTAAGGCACCACAGCTCAGGCTGGGACTCGTTTGGTGCAGAAAGGCAGGGCAGCCAGCTGGGCTGTCGAGCTGCGTGAGGACCACAGGACCAACCATGCCAGAGCCAGCTGTGGCTCAGAAGAGGCTTGTCTCCTGCTTGGTTTCCCACATCTCTCCTGCCAAGGATTTCCCTGCCTGAACAGAGGCTGGGTCTTGGTGTTGCTGCCTCTGAAAGGCTGCTGTCCAGTGCTGTGTGTCTGAGATGGACCTGCCCCAGGTCAGGAGGAGGACCTGCTGGCCATGGATCTGCCCTGACAGCCTTGCTGGGCTGGCTGCTGAGTGTGTGGTTGCGTGTGACAGGCCTGTGCTAGCGCCAGATTGATGTCCTTTTTGTTCCTGATAAGGATCCGAAGTCTCCTCTGGGTTCCAGCAGCGATTCTTTTATCCTTCCTGATTGTGGCATCCACGCTCCTGGAGTCCCCGGAGATGCATCAATCGCAAAGCTGCAGGCGCTGCGGCTGCTATCGGCAGAGATGATGGAAAAGCTACAGGAACAGCTGTCATTTCTCCCTGCTTCTCTTTTGTTCTTGGCCTATCTGTAGGACGTTTTCCACCAGACACCTATCAATCTGCTGCCCCAGAGCCCAGCCTTCTCTGTGTGCCCGCTGCCAAAGCCTGCCCACAGCCCCCTGCTTGTGGCCAGCCTGCTGCTGACCCCTCTCCCCTGGCTGGCAGCTGCCCGACCTGCAGCCCTGCCAGCACATGGCTCCATCCCACTGCCAGGGGAGCAGGCATGGCTGCAGGACACAGATGGAGACCTTCACACTAGCACTGGCCCCTCACCTGTCCCAATGTGGCACTTGCTGCTCCTTTCCTTAGGACGTTGCTTCAGCAGCCCCCTGCTGTGGGCTGGCCCAAGAGATGAGAGGGACAAGGGCACTGGTGTCTGACATGGGGCAAATCCATCCCAACCCCCGACTGAAGAGGAACAGAGGGGCACCCTGGCAGGTGACAGGGCAGCCTAAATGCCAAGCAGGATGGCAGCTCTTGAGACAAGCACTGCAGAGCCTAATGTTAGGGCTGGCATTTAGGATGATACTGGAGGTTGCTCTGTTGTTTCAGACTGCCCCTGGAGTGCTGCCCTGGGAGGAGCTGCAGCCACAGACAGGGCCAGCCAAGTATGTCCCCGTGGCATCAGGGCTGACAGCACTGTGGAGAGGAGGTCACAGGGACATTAGTGGCAGGGGACACCTGCATGTAGTGAGGTAGAATCCCTTAGATGAACAATACTAGGTTTGTGCTTCCTTTGTGCCTTGTGCTTCCTTAAAGTCTCCTGAATTTCCAATGTTTTCTGGGCATAAAGAAGACTGGTGATTCAGATTTTAATAAGCCTGGGCAACACAACATGAAAATACATTCCATTTCAGCATGGAACTTCCAGAGCACTGTGGAGCAAAGCAGAATGTGATGCCCCCAGCTCCTTCTGCACTCTGCTGCTGGCATTATCTGCCCTCAGGCCAGCAAAAGGAGCAGCTCCCAAGGGCTCGGTGCTCAGTATTTAGCTCACTCCTCTCCGTGATGGCTAAAGACAAGATAAAGACAGGCACAGAGCTCCATTTAATGCCATTCTCTGTCCATCACTGAGCTCACAGGCTATCCTGCCTCATTACTTAAAACCCTCAGGGCAAGACGACCCATCTGCCCTGCTCCCGCCTTATACAGGAGTCACCACTGAAACCAAGCATCTGCAGAAACCCAAGTCCTCCCTCCCAGGTGGCCAGGGAAGGTCACTGTTGCTGCTCCATTCAAACACCCAGAGGAAGATGTGGTGCCCTTCCCACAGCTAGCAGGCACGTGACATCCAGAAGAAGCATCCCTGTCACAGAATCACAGAATTAACCAGGTTGGAAAAGACCTTCGAGATCATCAAGTCCAACCTATCAACTAACCCTTCTAATTNAGCCAGCTGTCCCTCCTCCACTGGTGCTTCCACATCTTCCTGCACTGGGCTTTACCCTTCATAAAATGATGTCTCCTCTCTCCCCAGCTCCTTGCCATTAGCGCCCCTCACCAGCTCAATGCTATCGGTGTCCCCCACCAGCTATGCTCAAGCTCAGGCCCCAGGCAGCCAACTGCTCTGCCAGCAAGTCTGAACAGATGCCCTGTTTCCTTCTGCAAGGCTGGCAACACCTGACGGCAAACATTTGTAGACGTCTGTGGCTATTTTATGGTATCCTCACATCTGTTGTTGGTATGATTGGCAAGTACGACTACATAGCAGGGCTGTCGGTGCCACCACAGGGCAGCTGGGTGCATGCCACAACCCCAGCTAGATGACCTGGCCCTTTCAGATGGAGTTGTGGCAGCTCCTGGGTTTCTTCCAAAGAGTGTCCCAGTGTTTGAGCTGGCAGGTACCAGCTGGCACAGCAACGCTAGGGCACACACCCCTTTGTTCCTGCTCCTGGTTTGGCTGGGGATTGTCTTCGGGCAGAGACCAAACATCCCAGACACCAGCTGGGAGAGCAGACTATGCTTAAGACATGTTTCTTTCTCTTTGGGCTTGTTTTGTTGGGTTTTTTTAAGCCTCATTTAACTCAGTGGAGTGACATATGCTGCTTTTAGTGAAAAATCACTGTTTTCTGCCGCCCTTGGGCTGGCATTGCAGGCTGCTGCCATGGCCCCCAGCTTTTCTTTCCTGGGCTAAAGCACCTTCTGTCTAAGCTGGGAGCTGACTGCCCTGCTAGGTGCCACATTGGAAAGCCTCTCCTGGCTGCCCAAGCTGTCCCAGTGTAGCAGGCTCTTCGGCTACAGCCTGTTCTGCCGGCGTAACCAAACTCCAGCTCCGCATTGATCTGATTGCCCAGTGAAGCTTTGCCATCCAAACCTGTTTTACAGTGGTGCTAATTAAACAAATACATCTCAATCCTGATGAAAATCTACATGCAAATCCTTGTGATGCTTCATAGCAGGCTGAATTTTTAGCAGTCAGCTCTGTAACCTCTTATGCCTCCTTGGAGGGTGTTGGCTGCATGGTCAATGAACCTTAATGGGGGCTGAAAACTCCTGAGCTCTCTCACCTGGGAGACAGCACTCTGGCTGTCTTCACACCCTGCCAAACCCAGCTTCTCATCCTTACCTCCCTGCACAAGACTGTGTGCTAGGGCAGGAACTGGTTTCTCTAGGCACCTCATTGAGTGAGCCTTGCTTTTCACCCTGTGCAGGAGCAGGAGATCAGCTGAGGCAAAACCTCCTGATGAGAGGTAAAGGCTGATCCGTGCCAGTCAGGCTCCATCTGCAGTGTCCAGGGACTCCAGAAGAGTGCATGGTTTGTGCGTGACGCGGCCTGACTGTGCCACTGAGTCTCTGATGCTCTTATTAGGCTTATTTCTTCTCCTCTCCTCTCCAACAAATGAGCATAAGAGAGAGAGAGAGAGGCCTTTTTCACCTGTTTATAGACTCAAAGTAATTAGAAAGGTTGCCTGCCTTTGTTCTGAAGACAAACTTCTTGAGGGACAGCCTTTGTGTATACTGAATGCTGCTCTGGAAGCTTCCTGCCAGTGCTGCCAGGGTGCAGGCCACATGTGAGCTGTATCAAAGGCAGCGTAACATGGCTGAGATGCCACAGTGGGTATTATTAACTATAGCAGTGGCATTGTCATCCTGGGGACAAAAATAGAGAGTGGAAAAATATCCTGCTTAAAATTCCTGCCGGAAAAGATGAATTCGCAAATGGGGCTGATCACAGAGGGCAGTTCTTTAGGGCACTGTCACCTGAGGTTCCATCCCCTGCTCCTCCTTCTTCTCGCCAGGGCTGCTCCGGCCCCTGCTCCACCAGCTCAGAGCTCGTTAGCATGTAAATTGTCCCCACAAATAGAGCTGGAAGAATGAAAGGCCAGTGGGATGTTGCTGCTGTTCGCCTGCTCAGCCCCCTGGAGAGGGGGACGGTGGCTGGCTCCTCACCTCCTCCAATGCCACTCCAAGCATTCCCAGACTCTCTACCACTCCCATCACTGTACTTCATTATCTCTGTGCCTGTTGCAGCCTTCAGTGGCCCAAGCTGATGGTACTCAGTGTGCTTCCCCTGGCCTGACAGCCTGTGCTCCACTATGTGTCTCCCCTGTGAAGACATGGAGAACCTGAACAGCCATGGATTCATCCTGCTTGCTCATATCTGCTCTTCCCATGCCAGATAGTCCCCGTGCACCCACATCTCCCCCAGCCAGCTTCTCACTCTTCCATGGGAAGAAAGCTTGAGCTGGCAGCAGCTGCCAGCCACACCCCAGTGCTTGCTCCCACCCTCAAACCAGCACCAAGATCAAAAGCACAAGGGACATGATCCGTAGTGGCTGTTACCCTACTGAGGTGTCCAGTCTGTAACGTGCTTCCTGGGAGAGGAAGATTTTTCCTCCTTTTACCCTGTTTTTTCCTCAGCAGCTAGGAACCAAGGGCTGCATCAGGAAAAGTATGTCCAGCAGGTCTAGAGAGGTTCTTCTCCCCCTCTACTCCGCCCTGGTGAGACCACACCTGGAATACTGTGTCCAGTTTTGGGCTCCCCAGTTCAGGAGAGACAGGGACCTGCTGGAAAGAGTCCAATGGAGAGCCATGAGGATGACTGGGGAACTTGAGCATCTCCCCTATGAAGAGAGACCAAGAAACCTGGGGCTGTTTAGTCTGGAGAAGACTGAAAGGAGATCTGATCAATGTGTACAAATATCTGAGGGGTGGGTGTCAAGTGGAGGGGGCCAATCACTTTTTGGTGGTCAGCAGCAATAAGACGGAGCAACAGCTACAAACTGTATCACAGAAGTCTGAGTTCATGCAAACTGGAAAGGGAGTCCCATTTGGAGATGTTGAAACCATCTGAGACAGCATCATTGCTGCTCTGCTGAGTCAACACGTCCTGCTCCAGGCCATATCCTGCTCCTAGGAGGCTCTGTTGTTATGTCCCAGACATGACACAAGTCCTCTGGGTAATGTGGGAGCTCGTGTTTCCTCACATCCCTCTTACCTCCCCATCACAGCAAAGCAAAAGCCATTTTACCTCCTTACTGGGCAAAGATCTCCTGAAGTTTCTTACGGTGAGGCACCCTGCAGGGTTGCAGCAAGTCAGAGCTTCACTTGCTAGTAAGCACGTGTGGGGCAGACCACCAAAGGGCATCCACCAACCCCCGCAGGAGCTGTTGCCTTCAGACATTCACACTCCCACACGATGCTGTTAATTCCTCCCGGTCTCCTGGGATTGGCCAGAAGCAGACCCATGGGCATGAGGTCCTGCACAGGAGGCTTGCTTGGGAAGGTCCTCTCTCCCGAGGAGGCAGTGTTCTTGCTGTCCTTCCCAGCAGTGCAGCTATTGCTGCCCCTTTTCCCTAGTCCCTGTCTGTGCAGTTGGGCCTCAGCAGCAGTTAACCCAAGCAGGACCTTCTCCTGCCTGGGCTGGGGGAGAGGTGATGTTGGTGCAGGTGGAGAGCAGCAAGGCAGGTGGGACAGGCTGCACACCTCTGTGGGCCAGCCAGCAGCTGGGGCAACCTGAGCCAGTGACCTGAGAGAAGGGATGAGCTCTAGAATGTGCCTGCTGGAGCTGCAAGTGAGATACTGAGAGATTTGGGTGAAAGGTGGCCCAGGGTGCAGTTTGCCTACCCAGTGCACTTGAGCCAAGCATGTTGGAGACCTTGCCACCGGCAGAGATCATAGAATGCCTTGGGTTGGGGTGAACCTTTAAAGGTCATCTAGTCCAACTCCCCTGCATTAAGCAGGGACACATTCAACTAGATCAGGTCAATCAGAGCTCTGTCCAACCTGACCCAGAATGGTTCCAGGGATGGGGCTTCTACAACCTCTCTGTCAGTGTTTCATCACCCTCAGTTTAAAATGTCTTCCTTATATCTAGTGTAAATCTCCATTCTTTTTTCTGTCACAACAGGCCCTGCTAAAAATATTCTCCCCATCTTTCTTGTTGGTCCCCTTTAAGTATTGACAGATCCCAATAAGGCCTCTTCTCCAGGCTGATCAATCCCGATTCTCTCAGATTTTCTTCACAGCAGAGGTGTTCCAGCTCTCTGATAGTTTTTCTAAGCCTCCTCTGGATCCTCTGCAACAGGTCCATGTCTTTCTTGTGCTGAGGACTCCAGAGCTGAACACAGTACTCCAGGTGAAGTCTCACTGAAGCACAATAGAGATTTCCTTGGGCTTTTTCCTAACTAGCATCAAATTGCACAGTCAGCCAAGAATGTGGAATGGGGAGATGGGTGGGCTCCATCCCCTCTACCTACATCCCACTTCCCTGCTCTCTCTCGAATCCACCCTGCTCCTTTGCATCTCCGCCTTGTACCACAGCTAAGCACCTTAACATCTCACCACAATCCATGCTCTAAAGCAATTAGTCAGTGCAAACGGGGATTTTAATTGCCCCTGTGATTTATTGAGCCTGGGCAGTGTAATTAAAATTCATTCTCAGACACAATCAACGAGCCGTGGAGGAACATCATCTTCTTATTTGTGTGACTGAAGGACTCATTGTGGCTGGGAGGGCTGGCACCCTCTCTGTGCCTCATGCCCCACCTCCCACCCTGAGTATAACTGCCCTCCCAGGAGGGATGCTGCTGTGGCATCCTCATGTACTGCAGTCTGATGCTGGCTAACCTTGGGCTCCACCAGGCTCCTCTACCTCCATTCTTTGGCCTGTTTCTCCCCTTTCAGAGCAACTACTATCAAGGCACTAGGACTGTGGGTCCTGAATTACACCATTTCACTCCCCTGCCCCTCATATTTTCCATGCACTGGTAAAGGTAAGCTGCAGGCTTGGGGTTTTCAGCCTCCTCTCATCCCATGGTGTCTTGGGAAGCTGTCGGCCATGTGTGCTGGCTTGCAACCATGTGCTGACTGAGAGCATCTCTGGAGCAATCAGCTCTGATGTGGCAGCTCCTTGAGCAAAAATTTTGCAACCCAGTGCTGCTATGCCCATTGCTGTGTCAGAGTAGAACCCCTCTGAGGAGCAAGACCTGCAGGATCAGCACCAGTGAGGTTTACCCCTGCCTTGCCCTGCTGCCATGTTACTTGTTGCAGAAGCATGGGTTTTTCTCTGGCACATTCTTCCCATCCACAGTCTATTAAGAGCAAAAGCAAACCAGAGAAGGGAAGTGCCAGTTTTGTGCCATGATGGCACTTTCAGCAGACCAGAGACTGTGCCAGGATGGCCAGAGTTTGAGTAGGAGCTCAAGTGGCTGCTGGGCTCATGCCACCCCTCCAGCTGCAGCTGTCTGGGAACCCAAGCAGCAGTCGTGGTGACAGTCCCTTGCTGCTGCTCTGCACCATGCCTACACCAAGAGCAGGCTGTGATGAGACTTAGTGATGAACCATGCAGGAGCTGCGCTCTGCCCTTCCTTCCTCCTCCTCTCATTGCCACTTACTTCTCCCTCCTCATGCTCTAAGTAAGGAGCTTTGTCTCTTGCCAAATCCCCCGTCTGTGTTGGGGGATTGGGGTGAGCCAGGCGTAAAATGAAAATAAATCACTAATTCCTCCTAATAATGCCTGATTTCCTGATTTGATATCCCACATTAATTCTAATTACTCACCCAGAGTCAGGGCATTAATCAACGCGTTAAAACTTCTCCTCACTTAGCAACACTGATGTGCCAGGCATCTGGCACGGCCGAGGTGCTGGGATTTGTCTGTCACACCAGCCCCATCTGCAGCAGTGCTGTGAGGAGGGGGAAGGAGGGCCATTTTCCTGCCTGGGTGTGTCAGGGGGCACCAGGGTCTTGCTGCAGCTTTGGGGTGCACAGGGATGGTGACAGGCACCCAGCATCTCCCTCCTTATGAAGGTGACCGTCGCCTTTGTTCATGCCACACTAGCAGCATCCTTGGCTGAGGGTAGGGCCAGCAAAAGTGGCTTCAGCTGCTGTGTGGCTTCCTCCATTATGTGGGAACACTTTAACAACTCATCTCTCCTCTTCAGAAGCACTGGTAAACGATCCACTCCACTCACAGTCTTTTATTTTTATTTATTTTTTTTTTTAATATAACCTATATGAAGCAATTCTGCATGGAGAAGGGTGAAGAAGAAACACAGCGCAATCACACCTGCCACAATGCCTGATCTGCTGCCACCATCATCATCTTCCTGAGCAAACCCCTTCCAGGCAGGAAGGATGAACTGATTTCAGTTCAGATTGATCTAAGTCTGTAAACAGGAAGCCTTTAAATAATCACACCAATCTTGTTTCACTTTTGAATTACTTTCCCTGTATTCCCAGAGCAAGTTGACTGGTGCTGGTCAGCAAAACCCAGTCCTTGTTTGTATTCCTTTTCTTTTTTTTTTTTTGATCAGCTTCCATTGTAGTCAAACCAGCTTATTAGAGCTATTATGTAATTAACATTTATTCTGAGTTTTTTTCCCTTTTCACTTTGTGTTGAAAGGCTTAATATTGCATTTATTCACTAGCTGATTTTTTTTTCTTTAATTCATCAGTTGAATAAGCTTTAATTTGGATGGTAATTAACCGAAACATGTGGAAACTCAGAATCTACGCTGAGTTTTATGAGCCTGCCTTACCTGTCCTAGATACAAGACAAAAAAGGTCTCTCAAAACACACTTGTAGTTAAAAGCCATACAATTTATTAAAGGCAGCCTTAGAGGCAGCTAATGAATTCGAGTTGGTTTCTGGCTCTGGGGTCCTTGAGGATTTTCAGCAGTATAGATTTCAACCTTGCAGATGTCACTGCTAGGACAAGGGTGGAAAATGAGCCTCTCTGCTTTTTGGGGTTTGCAGCTTCTCAACTGCAACAAAGCTCATCCTTGAGCTGAAGACAGTCCTTTGGCTGCACTTAGAGAAGTCATTGCTGTTGCCAAAGTCTGGGTTTGTGTTTCATTCCAGGTTTTGTGTGCCTCCTGAGTTGTTGGCTTAGCCACAGCAAAAATTTTGAGCCACGAATGTGCGTTCAGTGAGCACTTACATTTACGTGGGGTTTATTAACCTAGGGTAATTTTGCACTTCGACTTAGAGTTTCAAATCAAGAGAGTTAATTTTTAGGAGGAATACAGACCTAAAATACTCTCAATTAGCAGTAATATTTAAATATATCCTGCTCCTAGAGCTCAGGCAACAGCAGTCATCTGAGCCTGGGGAAGAAGCAGTCCTCCCACGCTCAAACCTAAAACTGGATTGTTGCCTAATGGCATCAAGCAGCACTCACTTCTGTCCCCCGACCTCAGCTGTGACCCAGCATTGTCCTTCCGGCAGTGACAGCCACTGGTGGCCTACTGACCAAGCCTGCTGAAATTTTCCTTTGAAGAGAAATCAAATATTTATGGTGAAAAGAGAAAGCAAATACCGTGCTGTAGACAACGTGCACTTGGAACCCACCACATGCTGAGCCTCATTGTGCACCAGAGTCCAATAGGGAAGGGTCAGCTGCCTGCTCTCCCTTGGGCTGATTCTGGCATCCCAGGGACCACAGAGATGGTGCCAGGTATATGATGGCAGGCAGCAGTTTTTAAACTAATAGCCTACTCTGGCACCTGTAATGTGCATGGCTTTATCTGGGTGGAAATCATGGTGCTGCCCTCTCCTTTCCCTCCTCTACAAGCTGCAGGTCAGTGGTTTACAACCGGGGGTCAATGGATCCCAAGAGTGCTGTGGACTATTTCAAAGTGTAACTAAGAAAAGTGAGCCCCTTGTCAGCAGCCTTACAGTTACTTTTACAGGAATTTGTGGCTCCATGGGACTATTTTTAGGAGCTATACAACTGGGAAAGTGCGCAAAGCTCAAACCAAGATGGATGCGTTCACCCGGGAGAGTTTTACAGCCTCTGTGTTCAAACTCTCCTCCATCCCCTGGGTAGCACACAGAATTAATTACACTTCAGCAATGCCAGCATTGCCCCATAGCAACTCAGCTCCCATCATCCAGCCTGCCTGGACGAATTCATACCCCAGAGCCCCTCACCATCTGCAGAAGGAGGAACTGCACTACATCCCACCAGGCAAAGAGGAATTGGGGACTTTAGCTGTGCCGCTGCCCAGGAGACAGCAGATGAGTACTAACAGGGACTTCATTAATGTGCACGGCCTCTCCCTGCCATCTCCAGGTCTCTGTGTGCCACTAAATCATCCAGTTTGGAATAAATTCACTGGGAAGAACTATAGCAAGTCAAGCAGAGGTCCTGTGCACAGAGAACAACGGCCCATAAAGCAAACATGCAGCAGTGTGCGCAGCTGCTGGAGATGCTGCCGGCACATGTGCTCACAAAGATTAATATGCACCGAGCAACCAGGAGCGGGGAGAGAAGCTTGCAAGGTTCCTCTCATTAGCTCATCATTCCAACTGAATTATTGACTCATGAGTTTTGTCCAGCCCTTGCTGGGTCTGCTATTAAATGGCACCATGGATTAGTGGAGACTCAAGTTGCATGTGTATTTGAGTGGGGGCTTAAAAGCCTCTTAGACCCTCATCAGGAAGGATGAGGGAGGGATTCATTCCCAAGATGCTGGAATCAAGTGCTGAGAGGCAGAAAGGGAAGTGTTATGCTCTGCCAGCCTCCTTTGTTGCTCCTTTCCCACTTATGCAGGGATGGAGCAGGAGGTCTGGGTGCTGAAAGAGGAAATCACAAATAAATTCAAAACGAATGTACTGTGGGCAGAAGAAAGACAAGCTTGGAGGAGAGGATGCACGCAGAAGCAGGGAAGTAGTATGTAGCAGGACAGCAACATCTGTCACACTCCCTGCATGCACAGTGGGACTTTTGAGGTTCTGTTATCAGTGGCACCATACCTGCCACCAACTCCAAGCTGAGACGCCCACCAGGATGGCGGCAGCCCCGCTGAAGATCCTGTGTCCCACTGGTGTGGACAGGGGAGCGAATGGGGAGAACCTGGGTGTACACAGCATACCTGGAAGGTTCAGCCAGGCTCTGATATAAAGATACTTCCGTTAAGGCAGAGATGAAATCAAGGCAAAGCAGAACTGGGATGAAGCAGGCTTCTGCAGAAGGCTCTGGAATGTTTGTTGGGCAGCAGCTCGGAGCTGAGCCAAGCAGGAGGGAAGGATTACTTCTGTGAGGGGTACTGTGTGCCAACGATGTTTTTTATACTAACAATCACAGGCTAACCCAAGGAAAGAGCTTGATGGGGATTAGGAATAATACACTGGCTTTGTAAGCCAAAGCAGCGTGGGGCCAGATTCTGCTCCAGGCCTGCTTGGCAGGTACTGTCTGGGGCCAGTGTGGGTGTTAATCCAAACAACCTGGAGCATCCCCTTATCTGAGCAGTTCAATCCCCATGGCAGTCTCTGATGGAGAGCATTCCAGGTCAGGAGATGGGAAACACTGGCAGAGGTGGTTCCTGAGCCAAGAATGCTAGAGTCCCTGGAGGGTGGGCTGAGGTGGCAGCACAGAGCTTGGGGCCCTGTGTCAAGGGCCTGCTGCCTGGTGGGAAACCCTGTGGGTGGCTTTGCACAGCATTACAGGTGCAGCAAGGTGCCCCCACAGAGGTGGGAGAGCGGAAAAGCCAATACCTGACCTGCACTGGTGGAAAGAGGAAATCAGTTCCTGCCTGCACATACTGGTTGAAGGGTCAAAGCTTCTGGTTGGAGGCTTGGCAAAGCCAGCTGGCTCCTTCAGCCCTGCCCTGCCTGGTCCTGCTGTCTATTGGTTTGACAGCCTCCACAGGGTTCCCCAGCATGTCCCAGCACCCTGCAGCCCCTCTACTCACCTTCTGCTCACTATTGCTCACCTCCAGCCACTCAGCTTTTGCTTTTAAGCATCAGGTAACCAACTTTTGATTGCCTCCTCCCACAGCCCAGAAAGAACCAACCCTATGGAAGAGCTGTGAACAGATGTTCTCTCTTATCGTCCTCTCTGATGTTTCTTTCCTGCCTCCTCTCCTCCACCTTCTCCTCCTCCTTTATTCTTTGACGCAAGAGCTGAAAATGAAAACACCTCCTTCTCCAACAGCCCCTGATAACAGCAGGAGGGAAACCAGCTCCATTCTATTGACTTGGAAAAAATAAAAAAACCCACAAGTAACCCAGAGAAACATCTTGATGGCATTGTATCAAAAAACTGGTGCTGTGCCGCGCTTAAATCTCTCAGGAGACTGGATCTCAGCTCCTCTGACTGTTTGAAGACTTGCTGAGTCTCCAGGGATGTCGACGGCTCCAAAGCTGCCACGGCAAAGTGAGAAAAATCAGACACATCCACAACTGGCAAAGGCTCTCTCTGTAGAAATCAAAGAGGCAGCCCAGAAATGGTCTATATTGAGTATGGCCAAGGAGCAAGAGGACTCTGAGGGGAAGATGTGGAAGCTAAACTCACACTGCTCAGGAACAGGACTGGGGGAAGGCATTCCTGCAGGTTTCATACAAAGAACAACCTGGAGGAAGGAGGTAAGGACAGCTTTGGCTGATTAAAGGAGTTGGATAACCAAGTTGGGAGCAAGAGTGAAAGCCAGGACATCAGAAACCTTGGCCTCTAGAGGAAGGAGGTGGTGAGCTGCATGTTTCAGAGGCACAGAAGCAGAGATGCTGAAATACATTGTGATGCCAGATCAGACAGCTTTCTTGCTCCTTCTTTGTGCCATTCATTAAGAAAATTCCCACTGGGTGCACTATTTTCACCACATATTTTCATATTTTGTTTCCTGGCCTTTGAGAAGACAGTGACTGAGGGACACCATTACCCTGATCCTCAGATTTACAGTGGCCTCTGGACAACTTCACACAAAGGTACACAATCACCCTGCAAACAATCCAGGGCAACAGGCCCTATCCTGTGTCCTATTTCTGATGCTCCCTGCACATTCTTCCTCTGTCCAAACTGTAGCTATTCATATTGAAAACCATTTGCTAGGATATTCCTGCCAGAGAAGAAAGCCCTTTCCAGTCTTCCAGATCCCTTATGCTTCTGACCTTTCCTGGGCTTAGAGCTGCGGACAAAGAGGCATTAGATGCTTGTGCCACAGTCACCTTTGGCATCACATGCCCCAGGAGCACATCAAGAGTGCTGACAAATGCAGGCTTGCCCTCTGAGAGAAGGAGTGTAGGCAGTGGGAGCACAGGGATTTTTGGGGGATGATTAGCCAACCTGATAAAAGTTCTTCCTCATTTATTACCCAGTGAACACAAGCATACCAGGGACTAAGTGAACTCAGGACTGCTGCTGGAGAGCTCCTGCCTTTTGTGTTGCTAGTGTGCCATTTTCCTGCCCACATGTTCTCCAGCCCACTTGTCTCACCTTATTCCCACCAGAGGAGCATGAGGTCAACCCAAAGCAGGCATCTCCAGGAGTCAGATATACTTCAAAACTGTTTGTTTGTTGTTGTTGTGAGTTTTTTGTTTGTTTGTTTGGTTGGTTGGTTGGTTTTTTTTGCACTGTCTACTCATGCAGATTAAAGAGTTGGTAGAGAAGTAAGGAGGCAGGATGTTGCCAGGATCTTCAGAAGGAAGATGATGGGACCTATTTCACACAGATTGGGATTAGCACTCCAGGTCTGCTTTTGGCATCAGAGAATTGCCCTCCTCAGTGCCTCACTAGGATCAAGGATGAGAGAAATGGGTTAACAGGATGCATCTCCTCTCCTGGAGTGGTTGCAGTGTCTCCTGTCGACTGCTGCTCAGTATAGGCTGGAGAGTGGCCAGACTCACTGGGAGAGGAAGAATACCTCTCTCTTCCAGTCCTGCAGAGCCCCAGCAGGTAACTTGGGATCAAGGCACAAACAGATGGAGGGAAGGAAGAAGGCAAAGATGTGATGGAGCTGACAGTCACCATGAGACGTGGGATTGCTCCTGCCTCACTTCTGGTCCCAAGCAAGAGATGAGTGAGGGATCAAGCAGGCAACATGGGATGCTCACTGTGGAACCCAGCAAGGAATCATCCAGTTGAGCAGGAGCTCATGCTGCAGCTTTCCAGATGTTTCCTAGCAGGTGGGCTGGGCTGGGAAATGGGCTCATCAAAGCTCCCTGCTACCTCCCTGGAATAGTCTCTCCTTTCTGAAACACACATAGCAGCTGCAGAGGGGCACAGAGGCAGCACAACTCCTTCCTCACCCACCTACATTGCTCTGTCATGCTTGCCTTTCCCAGCCCTCTCTCACACAAGAGGACCGACAGATCATGTCATGTCCCACCCAGCTCAGAGGTGCAGGGACGTGATGGTTCTGCCATCTTTGGGAAGGATTGATGCTAAAGGGTTTCCAAAGCACTGCTATAGTCATCTATCATCACACGCACGCTGTTACTGCATTTACAGGCAGGAGCATCAGGTAATCAGCCACATTCATTAGGAGCTCATTAGCTTTACGGAAGCTTCCTCCTCACTGAGGATTCTGTTGTGCCTCCTCACAGACCTGCTACAGTGTTTGTTCTGCAAGCGGCTCCAGCAAAATCAATAAGAGCATTCCCATGGCAAGATGCTTTGTGGAACAAGGAAAGGTGTTTCCGTCTGGCCAGCTGGAAGCACAGCGCAGAGCTCTCGGCTGGCAGGAGCGCACCCCCACCGCAGTCAAAAGCTCAGTGCCCAACATCCCACCTCGCTGCGATGACGAGATCAGCTACTGCTACAGGGGCAGTAACGTTCCGCAAACAACACCCCGAGCTCCTCGCCCTTCTGCACTGCACCAGCTGCAACGCTCCCCTTGCTGTTTTCGAAGAGATCCGATTACATCTTCTTAAGATTCCCTCCAAAGCTGCTGTAAGACCTCAGTTTTAAACAAAACACCATTCTCTCTAGTGCTTTGATCCTCCCATCGCTCAGCTCTTTCCAAAGGGCTCAGGATGCCTCTCCCTTTGAAGCCACATGCTTTTAGCTTTCATCGGTATGCTGCAGCAGCTTCCCCTGGACCAGTATCCTGGCTGCTATTGCCCCCCTGTCTTCTGAAGCCTTAGAGCAGACTTTGCAGCCTGTAATGACAGAGCTGAACTGCCAGGGATGATGCTCCCTGTGACTCCAGGGGCCCTGGCTCTCTCTGAAAGCATTGCATGGTCTTTCCTGCTCCTACTGCAAAGGTCTTTTTTTTTTTTTT
>WBNM01004858.1:25844-66044 GCA_013399055.1 Ramphastos sulfuratus
TTTATGTCCAGAAAATATCTAACATTACATAAAAGGAAGCTGGGAGTAACCTGAATCCTTTGCTTAGCTTTGTAGGCTCCAAATACCATACTGATAGAGCTCTGCTGATGCTGAGAAAAGACAACGGTCTGGCTTGTGCTGGGGCAAACCAGAGGGCACAACCAGAGTGGAGCCTGGATGTCTCTTGGGAATTTGCCCTGGCTGCCTAGGGACTTGCCCTGGCTGTCAGGAGTGTGGGGAGAGAGGGAGGGAAGGATCTGCTGTATGCCCCAGTAAGCTGAAAACAAATCCTTTCCATTTTGACATATTTGGGACAGGGTACAAGAGACACGTTCTGCACATATTGAGAAATTCCTCACCTTTCTACTGGTGAGTATGGCAGAAGCTCCTGTACCCCCTGAGCTCCAGCATTGATAGCTCTCTCCCACGTACCACAGGCCACCTCCAGGTGCACCCCACAAATGACATCTTCTCCAGGTAGCTGAACATCCAGCTATAGGAGACCCAGGAGTGCAAAGCCAGGCTGGTGACACTAAGTGGGGACAATCTCAGCTAACTGCCACCAGGCAAGTCTGGGCTCAAGCTGGAAAGCCAAGCCAGTGGGTCAGGGTGCACGGGCTGGCGTGGGCACAGCTGCAGCATTGCTTGGGTAGGCGACAAGAGCTATGCTGCTCCCAGGGCAGCCCTTTGCCTCTGGTCTCTCCCCTGCACCAGCCCAACTGTGGGCACAGCAGGCAGGGGGGCAGAATAAAGCAGGGGGGCAGATGGGAGGCTACCAAGACCTGGCCATGCCCAGCATGGGTGCAAATCACAGAAACATTCAGGTTGGAAAAGACTCTCAGGATCACCAAGTCCAACCAATATCCCTACTCTTTAAGGTTCACCCTAAACCGTGTCCCCAAACACCACATCCAAATGACTTTTGAACACATCCAGGGTTGGTGACTCTACCACCTCTCTGGGCAACCCATTCCAATGCCTGACCACTCTTGCTGGGGAAAAAAATTTCCTAATATCTAATCTAAATCTAAACCTTCTCAGTTGCAGCTTGAGGCCATTTCCTCTTGTTCTATCACTATTTACCTGTGAGAAGAGACCAGTAAAGGGCAGCAAAGGAGCCAGCTGCCCTCAAAGTCATACGAGACACACCTCATCAACACGCCTGGACAGATGTTTACCCAGGATGTGCTGCCAGACACAAAGCACCATCATTTTGCCAGCAGAAAACACTCTTCTCTCTAACAGAATTTACTAAATGCTGCTGTATCAGCATGAGGAGCTGAGGTGGGGTTGTCAGCTCAGCCATTCCATGATCTTACACTCATGGCCAGGGATGCCACAGGGTAGCACCACAGGCCAGATCTTCCTGGGGCTGCAGGTGGGAAAGGCTTTCCTAGTCTCTGCCGATGGCTCCTGTTTCTCATTTGCTGGGCCAGGTCCCCTTACCTCTGCCCATCATCTCCCCAGTGTGAGGCTGGGGCTGGCCTCCAGGCAGTGGCTGCGGCCAGACCACCGCAAGCAAGGCTGGGGCTGTCCTGGCTGCCACCGCTGCTGCTGTTATTTCCCAGTCTCTCGATTTTTCCAGCACCAGCATCACTTTCCCTGGTGTTGCCATAACAACTGGCATTAAGAGCTTGTTGACATTGCCCTGTTGCACTAATTGCACAATTTCCTGTCACTGTTACATGCCAGTTATTTCTTTCGAAGGGCTGAAATTGCTTTCGGCCACCTCCTCCTCTCCCTCGCTGCCTTCTCAGGCCTAGTTAGGGAGCTTGAGTGAGGGAGCAAATGATCCTAAAATGCCCCGGGGAAGTGTCATTTCACCCTGTCCTGAGCAGCTGTCGACTGTAGCTGACACGCAGGTAGTTGCTGATTCTTTGCCTGAGTAGGTGCTTCCACCTTCGTGACACCTGCAGCATCAGCAGGAAAACCTGGGGGTGGGCAGCTGCCACGTGCAAGGTCCAGGACAGAGCTTGGGTAACATGTGGTGAGTCCAAAGGGTGGTGAGATACTGGAACAGGTTGCCCCAGGAAATTTTGGATGCCCTCTCCCTGGAAGTGTCTAGGGTCAGGTTGGACAGGGCCTTGAGCAACCTGGTCTAGTGCAAGCTGTTCCTGCCTGTAGCTGGAACTTACGATCTTTAAGGTCTCTTCCAAAGTCATGGCTTTCTCCTTCCAGCACCACTGCCCTGGGCTAGGAAGCCCATTTCAGGGAGAAGCAGCATGGATGCAATGTCTTTTCCCCAACACTGGGTTAAGCCATCCCACACTGCCTTGTGCCCCTTACTGAAGAGGTGCAAGCCCTGGCACACCAGTAAGATGCTAGAGAGGTCCCAGAGGTCCCCATCCACCAGGGAGGGCTTCCTTCTCCTGAACTGGTGTCCTTGGGACAAAGTGGCATGAGGCTGCTGGGCTGCCTGTGAGCTCAGGGGCTTTGCTCTGTGCTTTGACAGAAAGGAAATGATTAGGAGGATCGATTGCATTGATCCAGCCCAGGATTCAAAGGATGCTCAGGTCACCTTGAGATGCTCGTTAACTTAGCCAGTGGCAGCCCAGCTTCTCTCCAGTCAGAGTTCCTTATGGTTGCTCTCCAGTCTCACCTGGACTCCTACTTTCCTTGTCCCCGGCAGGTGTTACAGAATGCCTGGAAACCCTTTGTGATCCCAGTCCAGAGTCTCTCACAGCACTTCATGGCTCACAGCAGACAGTGACAGACCAGCCTCTCTTGGACCACTGTGGGAGAAGGCAGCTTAAGTTTGGTTGGGAAAAGCAGGGAGCCATCCCTGTATCCCTGTCAGTCCCACAAATGCAGCCATCACCTAGGGATGTTGAAGAACAGGCACAGGCAAACTGGATGCAAAGAGGAGCTCCCAGTCGCCATCAGGCACTCCTACACTGGTAGCAAGGCTGCCCTGTTGTGTTCCTTAGCAATTTATCACCAAGACACTTGCTTTATAAATATTAAATGAAGGGCTCCATAAATTTTTAATGCAGAAATAAAACTGCATTTGATGGAGGAAAAAAAACCCCAAACACTCCTCACCCCTTCCTTTTGTCTTTCTTCCTTTCCCTGGCCTCACAAATGGTGGAAAACAGCTCTGCACTTGGTCCCACAGCTGATAATGCAAGGACAGAGTTGATATTTCTGCAGGGTGCTCAGTTTCATCTGTGCAGGAGCACATCATTAGCACACCTGCCCAACTTGCTGGGTATCAAGGAGGTCACACTGCAGAGCATCAGCTCTCTCTTACATTGTTAAATGTAGTCATAAAAATGCTGTGTCCTGAACTAGTACTATCCAAAGTGACCTGGAACAACTGCCTGTGTGACATCCATGCCCAACACCATTCCTCAGTACTTGCCCCAAGCCAGCTGACACATTTTGGGGTCCAAATCCAGTTTTGCATAGGAGTAACCAACCCCATAAATGCGGCTGACCCACATACCTAGCACTCAGGTGTGCCAGAGCATCTCCAAAATCGCTTGAGAAGATCTTGACAAGAGTTGGAAGTGATTGGTCCTTCTACATTTAGAGCAGCTCTGAGTCCCCCTTGCAGTTTTTTTGCCAAGTGCTCAGATGCCTCCAGCTCCCTGAGTCACACATCTTGGACCTACCAAAATCAACTGTGAGAGCATCGCTGTGGGTTTCATACTGTAGCTGTGGCCACCACCTCGGTACTCCAAGCTCCACAGAGGGTGCAGCAAAACCAGCATCAGTGACCACATGAGCCACCTGCATCATCATCAGCGTCACTAGGAAGACACATGCCACTGTTCCTCAGCATGCAGGCCAGCGTGGCACTGCCTGTGATCAGTTTCTGATTGCCTATTCAAGCTAGGGCTTGCTCCTGGTGTGCTGCCCCCTTCATCGTGGCTTTCTACTGGACCTCCCTATTCCTGCTCCCGTGGACATGGAGGAAGGGGAGGTGGCCACTGCTGACTATGACTGCAGAGGACAGACAGCTGTTTCCAACACATCCCTTTGCAGGGGCTGCTAAAGTGGGGCACAGCAGTGTGAGCATAGCCTGTGCACCCCCGAGAGCTGCAGAAACTCTCATCCCTCACTGTCAGCGTGCTGCAATGAAGAGCATGGATGAATCATTAGGACAAGTACTACTACAGCCCAAGTGCAAATCAGGGAAGATTGGACCTTCAGCAAATAATTGCTCTTTGCTCGAGTGTGCTACTCTTCTGTGTTCAACTGTGGCTCCTCGTGCTCAGCCAGAGGATGTGCTGGGAAAGGGGTCACATTGCCACCCCTTGGGTGGCACACATGCCTCTGCAGTCCAGCTGCAACTCAGTCACAGCCAACAGACAGGAAAGGAGGGGCCAGTGGTCAGACTGGCCCTGAAGAACGTTATGTCCCACCAGCCACTGCAGTATGCACTGCACTGCTTATCTGCTTGGTTTCACAGAAAAAGGAACATGGCTAGGAAAGCCTGATGCCAGATTACACCATGTCTCTTGTTCTCCCTGCACTCTCTGTGGGACCTGCTTCCTCCCCTCCCTGTGCTCTCTGTGAAATGCAAATGCCAGCAAATCCATGCTCCTGCAGTCATTAACTGTAGGGAGGAAAAAACCATGTCAGCCGCTCTCTGATAAGAGTGGATCAGGTGGACTTTGCTTGGACTTCCCTCAGTCAGATGAGAAGGAAGAAGAATCCCACAGAGCTTTCTTCTTGCTGCTGAGTGCCCTGAAAGAGTCACCTTGGGTCCTATACTGCAGAGAGACCCTAACTTTGCAGCCAGCCTCAAAAACACCTCTAAGAATTCATCAGTGCTTTGATGAGCTCCAACATCTTGCCAAGACTTTGTTGCTTCTCTGCATTCAGTTTTGGGCTCCCCAGTTCAAGAGGGACAGGGATCTGCTTGAGAAGGTCCAGCAGAGGGCTACAAGGATGATTAGGGGACTGGAGCACTGCTTTATGAGGACAGGCTGAGAGATCTGGGGCTTTATAGTCTGGAGAAGAGAAGACTGAGAGGGGATTTAATAAATGTTTATAAGTATCTGAGGACTGGATGTCAGGAGGGGAGGGACACAGGCTCGTCTCGCTTGCTCCCTGCAATAGGACAAGGAGCAATGGATGGAAGCTGCAGCACAGGAGGTCCCACCTCAACACAAGGGGGGACTTCTTTACTGTAAGGGTCATAGAGCACTGGAACAGGCTCCCCAGTGAGGTCGTGGAGTCTCCTTCTCTGGAGACTTTCAAGGCCTGTCTGGATGCGTTCATCTGTGACCTGAGCTCTGTGTCCTGCTCTTGCAGGGGGGGTGGACTCGATGATCTCTATGGGTTCCTTCCAACCCCTGACATCCTGTGATCCTGTGGAATGTCAGAATCAATGCTGACAATGCCACGTGGATGCAAAAAGATTAATTGCCTCTGAGCCCCTACTGAGCAAGGTAAAACTGAGAGATGCACCTTTCTGTTCATGCCAGAACCACTCCCTGCTGCCCTCGATCTGGGGAAGCCAGTAAAGCAGGAGCAGTGCCTGGATATCTTCCAGGCTGAATCAGCTCCTTGCACCTGCTGGCCTCCCTTGCCAAGCCTCCCCCTCCGCCCCCAGTCCACCATGGGCTGCCATCATCCCAGCTCCTTGGTCTCCTGGAGCATCATCCCCACGAGTCTAGATTCAATGATCTCTGGAGGTCCCTTCCAACCTCTAAAGTTCTGTGATTCTGTGAGGATAGGGAAGGTGGTTGTGTTGGACAGTGATGCCTCACAGCCCAGCAGGTAGAAAAGGATTGCCCAGCTCCCAGCTGCCAGTCCGCACAACGGAGCCAGGCATTAACCAAAATAAACTCATAAAAGTGATTTAAAAAATAATACTGGCAACAGAAGTTATTAAAATTTGCACTCAGCTGGGCATGGGGCTTATTGAGTATTTTCCTGGCTTTTCGTCATACTGCGGGATTGCCCCAGACACGGGGGCAGGGTGTATGACAAGGAGAGACAACGATCAATTTTTAATATTGCATATTTAAGCAGGCTTGGGCTCCAATCCATCATATCCCCCGGCTTTCCCTAAAATTAATCTTCAATAGCTTATCGAGAAGTTCAGAAAATTAATATCCTAGCATTTCACCTTAGGGGAGCAGCACTTTCTCTGCCTGAATATGCGTGCCGCAGCGAAAGACGAAGCGCCTCCCTGCCAAACTTCAGGTTCAGAAGATGGCGTTAGCAGAGCCACCCACCACTTCTGTAGGGCTCGGGGCCTGCAGGAAAAGCTGATGGGAAAGAACGTACTGGGATCTGCTGGAAGCCTGCACTGAACCCACTACCCTGTTGTACCAGGTTAGGGTGGATCCCTCCCCTGGTAGAATAAACTTACCACANGTCCTCGCTCCTCCATGGCCTTGCCCCAGCTGGAAAACGGGAGGCAGCACAATGGACAACGCAAAGACATAGCTCTTCTCAGGCAATGTGGGACACTTTACTTCTCTTCTTCCTGTCCAGGCCCAGGGTGATTGAATCTATCATTAGAGTCAGCCCAGGGAAGCATGAAGAGGAACAGGAACAGGTTGTTTCCCTGTTGTCTGGCTCCAAGGAGCTGAACATCTGTGCTCTGGCTCCCAAATTCAGCAGGTGGTAAAGGCTCCTGCTGGGAAGCTATGGGGCATGGCAGCATCCAAGCCCCACTGGCCTTTCTGAGGGTGAGGGCAGGAAGCCAGCTAGGGAGTACAGGCTGTCAGTCAGGCATGGCTCCTATCCCCAGGGGACTTGACTGCATGCCTCCCAGGAACAGCTCATTCATGAATGAATAGCTTTTACAACCACATAGAAGGATCAGAGTCCTCCATGGGCTGGCAGCAACCCAGCAAGCCCTGGAAAAATCACCAGAAGATGCAGCCAGCACCCCCTGGCTCAGCTAACGTGGATCCCTTGCAGAGATAACCCAACCCAGAGGAGGGTTTTGAGCAGCTGGATGCTCACCAGGCGCCCAAGAAAACCACTCAAGTAACCCCCAGTAGCATAAAGGTGTATCTGCACCCTCAGGGTCCACGTTTCCAACCCTGCTTCCCTGGAAATACAAATGTAAACATCTGTGTGTAAGTGCAAGCACCAGCAGGAGGGATGGCTGTGCCTCCAGGTACTCAGAGTGAAGGGAACCCAGCCCAGGTAGGTTGTGCTCTGCTCTGGCCCCAGGATGGGGGCTCCTGCTCACCAGCGAGGAGGATGGCAGCGGAGTTGCAGCGCAGCACAGGGTGATTGCTTTCTGTTTGCCCTTCAGACAAACAGAAGCTAAGTACTGCTTCTAGCAGAAAGCAAAATTCTCCCTGAAAACTAACTTTTATCACCCATCCAGAGGAACCCTGGACACATGGCAAGGGGTTGGTAACCAGCGTCCCCTCTCCCCCACACCCAGTGTTGACCCTGGGGACACAGCTGGAAGTGTTCATGATTCAGAGATGCCACGCATGGCAAATCACCCTGCTAAGAGATGATGCACCACAAGCCCACCTTCCTTTCCATCAGACCTTGGCTTGTATTAGACACAGGGTGGCCAGCAAGGACAAAGACATTATCATTCCCCTGTGCTCAGCACTGGTGAGGTCACACCTCAAGCACTGTGTTCAGCTCTGGGCCCCTCACTACAGGAAGGATGAAGAGGTGCTGGAGTGTGTTCAGAGAAGGGCAATGAAGCTCATGAAGGGCCTGGACCACACAGCCTATGAAGAGGGTCTGAGGGATCTGGAATTGTTCAGTCTGGAGAAGAGGAGGTTGAGGAGAGACCACATTGCTCTCTACAGCTCCCTGAAGGGAGGCTTGAGTCAGGAAGGGACAATCTCTTCTCCTTAGTGTCAAATGACAGGACTAGAGCAAATGGTTTCAAGCTGTGCCAGGGGAGATTCAGGAGAATGCTAGGAAATACTTCTTCACAGAGAGGATTCTCAAACACTGGAATGGTCTGCCCAGGGCAGTGGTGCAGTCACCCTGGAGGTGTTCTAGCAGCCTGTGGGTCTGATGTTTAGGGACATGGTTTAGTGCTGACCCTTCAGTGCTGGATCAAAGGTTGGACTGGGTGATCTTTGAGATCTCTTCCAAGTGTCTGTTTTCTGTGATTCTATGAATTTTATAATCCAAATTCCCTCCCAGCAACCTCCTTACCACTTCAGTCTGGGTGCTTTCCCACACACCAGCCTTCCATCCAAAAGCCAGGGTATGAGGATGTGCTGACTTTGTTCTTCTCCTGCCCACTGTGCCCTTTCCAAAGTAGTTCCCTTGGATCACCTTGCTAAATGTCTGCTAAATGTGTCTGGGAACCAGATCCCTTTTCCCTGCCTGCTCCTTGCTCTGGGAAATTGAGAGTCTCTCAGCCAGAGGAGAGAAAGGAGAGCTAGGAAGAGGCCACACAGGGAGAAAAGAGATGTATCGGTGCTGGATCCCTACCAGGCAGGAATGGGGGAGGCAAGAGGAGTAGACAAAGAGCTGGGGGACAGGGGGATGCCCCAAGCCGTTTCACAGGAGCCCTCACCAGCTTCCCCATTAAGCAGACTCCACGGCAATAGGATTAAGGCATCAGAAAGCATGGGACCACATCTGAGACTGGATTATCTGGAAGAGAATTAAATGGAGATTATCTCCAGCCTAGCACGCACTGCCAGTGCCAGGTCGCTGTGCTTGTTAAAGCTCCCTCTCCAGCACCCCCCCGCAGCGCTGGCAGCCCAGGTCCTGCATTGTCACAGGGATTGGATTTAACCCCCTCCATGTGTCTTGCCTTGGTCCCATAGTGGGGACTCAACAGGCTGCAAGCCTGTCTGTAGCTCTCTGCGTCAGAGTGGGGCTGAAAACATTTCTTATTAATAATTAAGCACCCACAAGAGGATAATCAAAGGAGACCTGCAGCACCCCACAGGACCTGTGACATCCCAGGAGTGCACAATGAAGCACATCCTGGAGGACACCAGTGCTGAGAATGTGACCAGTGAGCTGTGCAATGGGGCTGTATAGGGAGCGCTACCTGAGGTTGGGGTGCATTGGGGACACAGATGCAAGGTTGGGATGCACGAAAGCTTTTTCTGAGTGGCAGGGGCATTGCCAAGTCTGTGGACAGCTGGGAGAGGGATCTGCCAGGCTGGAACCTGACCCCGTAGGGAATGTGCCCCCAGGTAGCAGAGCAGCTCTCTGTCCAGATGCAGACTCAACCATCCTGCTGTGTTTCTTGGCTTTGTTCTCCCATTTCCTTAGAGGAAATTGTGTCTCCTCAAGGAGACATAGCTGACCAACCCTCTCCCTGTGCTCTGGTTGTGCCAGCCCTGTGAGCCGCCTCCATCCCACAAGGAGCGATTACATATCTCTGCGAAGAGGGCACTTAGAATATGATCATCTTTCCCAGATCCTCCTGTCTGTGCTCTACAAGCTTTAATTAATTAAGCCATATACCTGGAGCTGTGATGGGATTGGTGTCTGCCTGCTATGGTGAGGAAACCCAGATGGGATTATAGCAGAAAAGGTTTGGCTGCAAACTCCAGGCTCTTGCAGCTCAGTTCAGTGCTTGAGGTTACTCCCAAATGGAGAAATCAAAACCTCACCTGGCAACAAGAAATTACAGCAGGTAACAAGGAAGGGAAAAAAAAAAAAAAAAGGATTTCTGGAGAGCAGATGGCTAAAGGTGTAAAAACAAACAAACAAAACCTAACAACAACAACAACAAAAACAAGAAAACAATCTCCCCCCACTCAAAAAAAAAAAAAAAANAAAAAAAAAAAAAAAAAAGAACCCCAAACCAAACAACAGATAGTTGGTAGCAAATGTTACACTGACAGTAAAAATGAAGCCTCCAGGGGTAATTTGGGGAATTACAGATCAGTAAATTGCACATCTGTGTGCACCAAATTGATTGGAATGATAATTAAAACCAGAACATCTCATAATACAGCCCAGTGTGCCTGTCTCAGAGGCAAACCACGTCTCGCTAACATCCCAGGTTTCCTTGAGTGTATCAGCCAGCGGCGGGTGCAGAACAACCAAGTGGCTATTTATTTAGAGCTCCTCTGACAAAAGATTGTCCAGACGGCTGCTAAAAACCCTAATTAGCTGGGGAGCAAAAGGCACCATCTTTTTCCTTGCATGGGAAGCTGGCAAGTGTTCCCAAAGTGGAGAGGATAAATAGCTGGGGTTTATAACAGCAAAAGATTAGCATGGAGAAGCTGGGATGCATGCTAGGCTTCCTGCTGCACGGGGATGTTATTAATGGTCTGGATGGAGGAGCAGAAATAGGAGCAAGAGCAAAGTTCTTCAGGTGATTCATGAGCACAGGAGACAGCAAAGAGCTTTAGAGAGTCCCAAAGGCACTGTGTGGATGGGTACCACAGTGACAAATTGTGTCGATGCTGATAAATGCAAAGAAATGCATTTTGCAGCATAAAACTTGCCTGTTTTGTAAATTGGGAGGGTTTTGGTAACATCCCCAGGGGAGACTGTGGCTGTCCCCAGCAACAGCTTGGCCCATGCTCCCAGCAAAAGGCACAGCAGAAGCCAGTGAGGCCTTGATACAGCTGGGACAGGCTGAGTGACATGTGGCAAGTAGCGTGAGAATAGGGATGAGGCCACAGAGTTGCGGATGTCACCAAGAGCAGCAGGGAGCCTGAAGGATTGGGATCCCAACTGTCAGGGAGGGGAGGTACAAGGCAAACTTACAAAGTGGATGAGAGGCTTTGAGCAACCTAGTCTAGTGGGAGGTGTCCCTGCCCATGACAGGGGGTTGGAGCTAGATGATCTTCAAGGTCCCTTCCAACTTAAGCCATACTATGGTTCTATGAAAACCCAGTTTCCCCTGCTACCTAGCAGGAGAGCAGGAGGCTGTTGAGTGAAATGCATGGATGAGACAGGAAAGTGCCACTTCACCTGATGTCAGGTGAGACAACAGTGGCTTGTCCCCAGGAAAGAGATGTCTGAGACCACAGATTGAGTGAGATTCAGCACTGGATTAGATACATACCAATAAAATCCAGAGCATGGCTATTACTGGCGACATTTTATGGCAGGAATGGGAAGCCTTGTGCTTGGGGTCCTGGCTACCCTGTCTGCCTGATGCCTGAGGGGGCTGAGTCACCCCATACCCACTCTGCCAGCCTCACTTCTTCCCCTGCCCCAGCCACTGACTGCCATGTGGTCTGCACCAATCCGGAGGCAGTGAGATGACTTCTACCTGCCCAGACCTTTCTAGCAGGAGGTACTGAACGGGATAATGAATATCCAACAGAAGGATGGCTCAAGAAAACCTCTTAAGGAGGAGTTTCTCTCCCTGGCACACTGCACTTGCAAACTCTGGAATCTTAAGGCTCCTCAGCACAGAGCAACCTATATCGGGGAACTGCCCCAAACCTGGTCCTCACTGCCCCATCTGCACTATTGCACCCTGCACTGGTTGGAATGCCAGCTGCACACCCAGTAGCCCTCCTGGCAGCACCAGCCGCACCGAGCCCCAGAGGAACAGCGAGCTGGGACCATCCTCCGTCGGCACTGAGAAGAAACCTCCCTGCGTGAGAAGGCAGCAGCTGTCTGCAGCCTCTGCACCTGCTCAAAAGGCTGACAGCTTCACAAAACGGGACAAAACCTTCAAGTGGAGACAGAATAGGAAGTGGAAAGCCTTAAGGAAGCGCTGATCCGGAGGCTCCCGCGGCAGCTGCAGCCCCAACCGGCTCACACGCAGTCCTGGCATCCTGGCCCCGTGGCTGTGCCTGCTGGTTCCCAGCCAGCCACAACACATCTCAGCCCTGACCTGCAACTCTCCTGGTTTTTCTCTCCCTCTGAACCCTCACAAGAGGTGGCTTTGTTTGAGGGCATGAGGGGGTTTTGATGTTAACAAACAGAGCCTGTTTTAAATGAGTGAACCTTGCAGCCACCCTGCCGGGGGAGAAACCCAGGCCCGCAGAAGTGCTTGCAGGGACGAGAGGTGACTGCATTAGCCTTTGGCACCTTCCCTCTTCCCCTGCTCCTCAGGGAAGGTCAAAAGGCTCCTGGCATTTCTCTTTGGCTGCTATCAGCTGCAAAATTATTTCCCATTGCAGCAAGCAGATTCTACTTTTGTCTCTCTTCTTAGCCTGGTGACACCAGCCTCAAGGCTCACCTCGCCTAACCCAGGACACAGGTTATTGCACTGGGAGTACACTTCTCACACCTTCCCGTGCTCCTTTCACATTCATTTTTAATCAAAGGAAGAGTGTACTGGTGCCCCAGGAACATGTACCTTACCCATCTGGCTCTGTATCATTTTAAACATAAGCTCTTCCCTTCCATTCTCTTCCCAAATTCTCTCTCCCAGATCCATCATCATTAGCAACTATAAACGTCAGAGCTGCAGCCATCAGGTTGCTATTCCTAGATAAATAACGCTTTTCATATTTAATTTACAAGTGGTTGCAGAGCCTCTTTGGGGTGCATGGGGTTAATTAAGAGCTGAATTAGATGGAAATGCTTCTCCCTGAGGAAACTCAATTAAACTGTTCTGGCAAAAAAAAAACCAAGGATGGTCAGGATTGCTCCCCAAACAGTGATGCTGAGCCAGCCACCCCAAATGCTGCATCTCTTCTGCCTAGGGAAGAAGCCTCTTCCCTCACCTGATACCATGCACAGTGTGTGTGCCAACGCTGCCCATGGGCAAGACTAAGGGAACAGGGCCCCAAGGTAGCAGAGCTAAATAAAATGCAGTCACAAGGGACAGAAGTAAGGACCACCCAGCACCTGAGTGGGACCCACATTGTTAATGGCTCCTGCTTTTGAGTCTGAATATTGAGAGTTCATTGTTTTTCATTCAGACATGCCAGCAATGATGCCCATGGTTAATCCTTCCTCCTGCTGCACAAACAAGTTGCCAAATGCTGTTCAGTAAAGAGATCTCCAAAACAGGAGGTGTAGCAAGACCTTGATATGCAAGTGAAAGAAGGTCCTGGTCTCCTCCTCCCAGACATCTGCCCACCAAAGAAACACGTGCTGTGAATTGCAAGCTACCATGGGCCACATGCAAGCTATACATCCATCCTATGGTGGTATACAGGCAGCAGCTCCTTTCCTTCCCAAGGGAAAGAGTTATGGACAGAGCAGCATTGCTAGAAGAAACAAAACAGAAGGAAGTGAGATCTTTTGGGATGACAGGAAAGCTTGTTTATGTCAACTTTTTGCTCTGATTCCAGCCAACTGAGGAAGGCAGCATGCCAGGGAGCACATACCTGGCTTGTAAAGGCAGGCTGAAAATGATGAAAATCAAATGCTTGTTGTCCATGCACAAAAGACCAGCCAGTCCAAGGAAGTCTTTGGTAGCCCACATCAAGAGCTCTTCAAACTCACGGTCATTTAAACATACTTTTACTGTTCTGCATGTATCCTTTCAACAGCCATATCCAAGAGGCACTTCCACACCAGCCCACCCTGTGTGGCTTCAGCTTCAAGAAGAACTACTACAAGGACCCTTAGGACCAAGTGCTTGATCTTAGGGACCTGTGTGCCCCACTGCTTCTTCTCTGTCTGGAGTTCCAGCTGAAAGTGATTGAGCTGTTACTTTGACTTTCAAAGCACAAGGAAGATGAACATCATGTCATCCTTTCTAATATCAGCCTCAGTGTTTGATGTGATTATCTGCTGCGTTCACTTGGCACTTGAACATTCAAACCTATCAATTTTATCTTAATTGTGAGCTTAATTTGATCATGTTGTTGTTCCATCTCTAACTGCTTTAGAGGAACCTGGTAGTAAATTTGCCTTGTAATGTGCTCAACTTAAGCGTACATTTGCTTGATTGACCTTTGCATGAGAGGCCAGAGCACAGAAATCAGTTTATTCTGTTGGCTAGTGGCATGGATAATGAACCTGGGGGACGAAAGTCCCTCTGTTAATGTGCTCTGCTATCAAACCAGAACTCCTGTACCCCACAAAAACTGCCCCATCTTTCCTCTGCCCATGGTGGGGCTCAGGCAAAGCCGCCTGCTGCTGAGCCAGGCAGTGTCAGTGATTCCAGGTAGAGTTTTCTCAGCTGAGGGACTGCATCTATTTCTGTTCAGATATGGTCACCTCTGCCAAAAGCATTTCTAAATGTGGCTGGACAAGGAGAAAGTCAGACATTTGCTACATCTCTAACAACTCCTTTCCTCCCTTGGTCTTTCAGCTTGTCTACTGCTTAGCAGCCCCTTCCAGTATCCCTCAGTGCCTGACATGCCCTAACTGGGAGGATGACAGGAGAAGAAGAAAAAAAAAAAAATCAGGCTCCAGGAATTATTTCAGTCCTTTCCTGTAGAGGCTGCAAATCCTCATCTCCCTGAGGCCACCTAGGTGAGGTTACCCACACAAATGCAGCTTATGCAGAAGTAAAATCTGAAAGTAGGAGCAGAGCAGAAGAAATCCTGAGCATCACATTCCTCATCCTAGGACTCTGCAAAAGCCCACAGAGACTTCCTCCAGCTTTGCAGCAGGGAAACCAAGTGCCTGCTGGAGCAGTCCTACCTGGTCCAGCCTGCAGGTGAGTGGATGAGTGAGCCCAAGTACCCCCAAAAAACCCGTTTTGCTAACAAAAGGCTCAGGAGCACGGCAAGGGCAGGCTCCCAGTAAGCATGCTATGGCTGGACTGACAGGGAGAGCCAGGGATACTCTGGCATGCCATCTTCTCCATCCCCCGGGAGATTTTTATATTTAATTAGAGGAGAGTTAAGAGAAAGATGAGTGCATGTGTAGGAGTAAACCATCATCCGGGTAGCTGATTTTCTCCTGCAGGAGACAGAAGCAAAGGAACATTTAATCCTGCTGGCTGAGCATGGCCAAATTGAGATCTACAGGGACTTCTCTGTGCAAATGCCGTATGGCAACAAACAGCCTGGGTAACAGGATAAGCTTTATCTGAACAATCAGCCACTTCAGTTCAGTCTTCCAGGGCCACCGGCACCAGCCAGCGAGGGGTTGCCTGGGGACAACTCCTCCAGCCCAGCAGGAGAGCCAAGCAACTCCTTTGAGCAGCTGCGGAGCAGCCCGAGCCGCCGAGCAGCCCGACCTCTGGAGATCTTTGGGCAACTTAGCCAAACGCCCTCCGTGAGCTTCCCCTTTGCCTAGAAACTGCCCCGTTACCCAACTCCCTTGCCAAAGCCCTTCCGCTTGGCACCCCGAGGCTGCGGCTGCCCATTCCCTGCCCACCACCCAGCTGCACACCCACGCAGCCCCTCGCACACCGAACCAGGGATTTTAGCCGCCGACCCTGCCTGCGACCCGCCTGCCTTCTGCGAGCTCTTGTGAGCGTGGGGATATTAATGATGCTGCCTTTTGATATGCAAACGGAGCGCTCATTACGCCTCTCGCCCCACATCCTCTGAGCTGTTAATTAAAGAGTGTGCAGCAGGCAGAAAATTGTCATCGTCGCCTGCAAAATAAACCAACAATGCGCGGCTGGCTGCGCTCCAAACACCACCCCCCCGCCACACACACAAAGCACGTGCAGCAAGCCCTGGCAGCAGGACGGATGGACAGATGGACCCGCGATTGCCCACTGCTTGGATAGGTGAACCCCACCTCTGCACAGTCACAGCCTGCAGCATGGAAAGCTGCAGCCAAGACACGTTGCCTGCGCTGGAGATGATGGCCGTGTTGAGGGCAGCTGCGGCACATGGGACGAATGCGCAACTCCCAGGCTGCAAAGGCACCAGTGCCACCTGCCAGCACCATGCTGCTCTTTGCTCTACCTCTCCAAGGCTCTAGGTGAGCAGGAGAGCTTCTTTTCTGTCAGCCTGGGGGGGTGATGGCTTTCCATTTGCCTGGCCCCTGTCTGGGTGCCCACCAGAGGATGACAGAACAGCAGGAGTTGGAAGGGACCTCTGGAGATCACCTAGTCCAGCTCTCTGCTAATGCAAGTACATCTAGATTACATTGCACAGGAACCTGTCTAGTGCTCCATCACTCTCAAAGTAAAGATGTTTTTCTTTAAGTTCAAGTGAAACCTCCTGTGTTCTAGTTTGCACCCACTGTCCCTTGTCCTGTCACTGGCTACCACTGAGAGGAGTCCAGACCCCTCCTCATGACCCTTTAGATACTTATATGCATTTATAAGATCCCCTCTCAGTCTTTTCCAGGCTGAAGACCCCCAGGTCTCTCAGCCTCTCCTCAAAAGAGAGAGATGCTCCTAATCATACTCATGGCCTCTAGCAGTTCCAGTAGCAGACTCTCTCCCTGTCCCTCTGTAATGAAAGTACTCAAAATTAATAATGATATAAATTTTGATATCCAGGCAGAGATTGTTAATAACTATGAAAACTGTTTATTAACATTAAATCTCACCACAAAACTTATATACAAGGTTCAAAAATGCAGGGTTTGGAAATGTATACATACAGGGAATAGGCAAAACTGGAACACTTTAAAGGCAACTGGCATAAGCAAACTTTTTTACTGGCAGAGAAGGTTTGTGTGGTCACTTACACCGCTTGCAGTTAGTTATCCTGCTTAGCCACTGGATGGACACAGGAAGCTCCTTTCTGCTTATGGCAGAAGGCAATCAATGATTACAAGAGGCTTGAAGTATTTACTCACAAAAATATCATGGGACAATACCCAAAGCACGTGGCAGGGCTGCTGCCGAATTGGAAGCTGTTAGAAGCTTTGGAGTTTCCTCAGGCTCCTGGGTGCTTCAGAAAGGAGGCAGACATCTCTGAGCTGGTCCTGGCTCTCTTGGCAGCAGGCTCTCATGTGCAGCAGGACGTCTTGCGGTGTGCAGTCTGGGCACGGTGTCACACTGGCTGTGCAGGCCGAAGGCATGGAGGCATCAGAGCCTCAGCAGGCATGGGCACAATAGCAGAGCGAGAGAGAGCGAGAGAGAGCTTGTGCTACCTGCTCATCCTTTATATATTTCAGCCTGAGACTGATGGGCCTTTGGACATAGATTAGCCAATCAGGATGGCAGCTTGCCCAGTTTGCAGAGCAGAGGGGGAGGAGAACCTCCCCCCACTTGTGGCTGTACTGTTAATGCACTGCAGGATACCATTGGCCCTCTTGGCCATGATAGAACTGGAAGCAGGGACGCAAACAGGTTATTTTATCACTGATCTTTCTGATGTCTCTGCTTCCTGGGGTAGAGGGAGACCCAGCTCTATCACAGCATTTTGCAGGGCAATGTTTGGGTACCCTCAATGATGAGCCCCAGAGAGCTGCTGGTGCTGTAGCCCAGAGGCAAAGTCAGCACCAGCCAGCGCTTTGGCCTTGATGAATGTTCTGGTGAGGGAGGGACAAGCTGGATGGGAACCAGGTGGGGAAGATACAACTTCTTTCCCACTGCTGCCCTGCTGGCATCCACCCCAAAACTGCCTCCTTGCTCCACTCCAACATCTTGCCTTGGAATCAACCAGCAGCTTTTCTGGGGCTCAGAATCCAGTTCTTGCAGAAAGAAGCAAGTGCCCACAGCAATCACAACAAATCAAAGGGAAGGGTGGGAGTTGGAGCCCACAATTTCCTTCTGCTCTGAATAAACAAATCAAATTAACCTGTTAGTGAGCTGAGCAGAGACTTCCCTGACCCACTTTCCGTCTTAGTTGGATTCATGTTTAACCCAAGAGCATGCTGGCCACTGTAACTCCCAGGAGCTGCTTCTCCCTACAGGGCAAAACCTCAACCATGATTCTCTAACAGAAGGTCATGCTCCTGTAAACTCCAGGTCTCAGCACGCAGCATTCCTCCCTCCTGGTTGACCCAGAGAGAGGAGGAGAGCAGTTTGCTCTGGGGTAGGTTTGGCCACATTTGTGTGTTCTTGTCCTTCCACAGATTCCCTGTGGCTGAGGAGGGAGCTAGCTGCATGTGTCCAGGTGTAGGACAACCCTTAGCTAGAAGAACACTTTGGGTTTTTTCCCCTGCTTTTTGTGTGTGTGTGTGTGTGTGTGTGTGTGTATAGCCTGCTCTTGCCTCTGCTGTTGGGAAACAGGGATTACTGCAGAAATGAGACTCTCCCACTCATTCCTTTCATGGTTCTGGTTAAAAATGACAGAAACAGCAGGTGTCCTGTGGACAGTAATGGACTCACTGTCTCTCTTTGCCTTGACAAACACCATCTGATTTGTAACCCTGTTGAAAAGAGGGAGCTCACAAGCAGACTCAGAAGCAGCCTGATGCTTTGGCGAGATGCAGCTCCTTTGTGCTTTTTTGCCAGTCAGAAGAAAAGTAAAGCCTCACTTATGACTAAAGGTGTGCTGCATGGGAGCAAACACTACCTCTTCCCATCCTCCCAGAACAGGCTTCAATTGCTGCCTACCTGAGAAGGCAGTTCAGGCTCCCACTTTTCCTCTTTCTCTTCCCAGTGTGATGATGTTTCTGTACCCACCTCTGTGGCAGGAAGTTGCTCTCTGCAGCTGCAGACAGCAAAGATGGAACAGGTCAGAACTGTGGGGCAGATCCTGACTCCCAGCAAGGAGATGCTGGGAGTGGCCTCTAAGGAGCCTCTCAGATATTTCTACTTCCATTAATTGGTGGTGCATTCCCTGCAGGAAATTAGGAGGAGTAGACACCAAGAGGGTCTGTGCACAAAGATGATTTGCCATGCTCTACCCCTGGATTTCCTCCTGCCCCTTTCTCAAAGTTCAGTGTGGAGATGTCTGGAGGAGCTGGCACTGGGATTTGCCAGCACTGGGATTTGCCAGCTCAGCTCTCTCCAAAGGTGGATGCCATGTGCTGCTTCCTGCAACCCCAACACCTCAGCTAACCTGGCAATGACAAAGATGGCAATAGCTCACCCAGGGGTGGAGGTCACGGCAGCCTATTTCCCCGGGGCAGCAGTGGGCACAGGATGGTGATATTGCTTCCTTTTCCATCCCATTCTGCTCTCTCAGAAGGGAGAAGATACAAAGGTAACTTAACCCAAGTAACTCTACTTCTCCAACTCCTCCCCACCTCGTGGCCATGCCTCTCCCAGACACCTTCAGCCTCCCAGGTATTTCTGCAATGCTGAGGGTAACCCCTGCATCGGCAGGTTCTGCATGGCTCCTTTAACTGCAGGCTGCCCCTGCCCTTCAGCCTCCCTCCCACTCCTCCTGCAAACATTACAATCCATCTCCTCATCTCTGAACTCACCCTACCATCCATCAGCGACTGCCTGAGCACATTATCCTTCACTACTCCAGACAGCAGCTGAGGAAGGCAGCTAGGACACAGCAGTTACTCCACTGCATCCCAGACACACTCACACTTTGGTTCTGCATAGCTGGAGCTTTGCTGATTCAAACTCTCTGAAGCCCAACAAGCCCTGTGTTGCACCCAGCATCATGAGCACCATCTGGAACCCTTGGGGATAGAAGCTGTAGCAGATAGGGTAGTCTGAACACCACTGTGCTGGACCACAGGCAGATAAATTCGTTCTCATGACCGTGGCCTGGTTGGCACCCCCAGGGCTGCAGTCTGGGTTGTGCACTGCCAGGAGGGGGTACGTTGCCCTGTCTTTGCCCAGGGTTAGTGAGAAAGCTGGGAGTGCCCAGCCCTGGGGCACAGGTATTTGAGAGAGGACAAGGCTGGCTTTTGCCCAGTGCTTGAATGGTTTTGCCTGAGACCATAAAGTTTGTAAGGCTGAAGCCTATTCCTTGTTCTGCAGCTTTTTCCAAATGTCCCTGGAGTTTTCCCCCCATCCTCGAGTTCTGCCCAGCAGTGGGGTAGGGCACAGCTTAGCTGTACAGCTGTCCTGCAGTAAGGTCAGCATGTGAGCTGCCCTCCTGATACCCTGTGCCCACAGCCCATCCTTCCCTGGCCACCAGATCCCCCAGAGCAGCTCTAGCCCCCGCTGCCCACTGTGTTGATGGACACACGCTCTTGGGGGAAGAAGTGAGAGAATGCTTGCTGTTGTGCCATATGAGGACAGTAAAGGCACTCACTCTGACTGACCCAGCATGAAAATGACAGCAGGGAAATCCCCATGCTTCCACCTCTGAGATTTCCATGATAACGTATCCTGAGCCAGCAGAGTGGATGTGCATGTGGGGAAAGGTGGTATTGTTATTTCTGAGCTCCTAAGGATTTGTTCCCTGCTGACCCAGGGACATGTTAACTGGGGGTGGGGNAAAAACAATTACAGCTTCTTGTGGTGTATTATTTATGTCAGGAACTAACTCTGATAAATACATGATTGAACGTGAGTCAGTAGTAATAGGTGCCCCAAGTGTAAATACCTCACTGCACACTCAGGACACAGCTATGCAGAAATAGGAAGCACTTTGGCTCTGTATTAAGTATAATGCCCCAGTCCTTATTTGGTGCTGGATTGCTGCATTCGTGTGCATGCCGATGTTGAATGTGCATCTATGTGTTGACTGTGCAGACAGCAGCAGATATTCACCTGCCAACGTCGATCTAAGCTTTATATGACCCTAATTTTTAAGGAAACACTTAATGGCCAGAGGGCTAAGTGCACCCAGGGCCCTGCAGGCTCCTGTCTCTGGTTCCTGGTGTTTTGGAAAAGGAGGAAAGGATGAAAAGCCTTGGCTCTCAAATGATGCTTGCTGGGCTGACTTAACACCATGCATAAGTGCACCTGCTTGCCAGGGCTGAGTGCAGCCAAGAGCGGAGCTCTGCCACCCTCATGGCACTTCCCAAGGGATCAACTCACCCATGTCCCCCCTGAGCAGCTCCTTCCCATTGACAGACCTCTCAGCTGGCATGTCCTGGCTGCCACTTAGCTCCAAGGTGGTGAGTCACTGGTGTGATGTGAAACGTGGAGTCCTCTAGAGATGTCAGCCAGTCCTTGCTGCCACTCTGCCCGCAGCAGCCTGGGGAAAGGTCATGCCATGTGCAGCCCCCACGGCATGAAGCTCCCTGGCAGCGTGCTTGCTCCTTGCTGCTCACCAGGGTGCTGGTGAGTGGGAGCTCATTTGGTGCAGATGGGAGGCACCTGTCCCGTGCCAGGGGAGCTGAACAAAACCAGCAGAAAATGCACTGAAGCCTTTTTCCAGTAAGTTCTTAGTGTGGCTGCCTGGCTTGTCAGCTCTGCTCAAAGCGTGGCTGGAGCAGGCATTGTGGCTGTGAGAGGGAAGGGTGGTGGTGGTGGCAGCAGGGGCAGGTGGCATTGCACTGCAGGAGGTGGTGCCTGTACATGTTGGATGTGCTGTAGGGCAGCTTGGCCTGCACCAGCTGAAGGGGAAAGCAATTACCCTGCTGCCCCCAGGGCTTCAGGGCACTTCTGCCTGCAGGGAGAGGGAAGAGGTCCAGGTTACCCAGAGATGTGGTGGAGGCTACATCCCTGAAGACATTCAAGTTGAAACTTAATGGGGCCCAGAGCAACCTGATCTGGTTGGAGATGTCCCTGCTCCCTGTAGGGGGGTTGGGCAAGATGACCTTTGAAGGTCCCTTCCAGCCCCATGCATTCTATGACTGCACTTGTGTCCAGTGAGCACTGAACAATTCACAGGCTCTCCTACAGCACTGAGATCTCCAGCTGGGCAAGCCAGGAACTTGCTTTTGTCCCTTCCCTTGGGAGCCACAGCCACGATGCTTCACAGAGCAAAGCAGATTCCCAGTTGCACCTCTGCCTCCCCAAAGGCTACAGGAGGTCAGCAGAAACCCTGCCTCTGCAGGTGCCATGATGGTCTTTGATTCTATTCCCAGAAGGTTCCAGGAGGAGTTTCTGTGTCCCAGAGTAGCATATGGGGAGGTGAAAGCCATAGTGAAATGAGCTAGCACCCAGTGCACTCCTTGGGAAAGGGCCTGTTTCATCAAACCCAAAATATCCCCCCTTGGATCCCACCAAACTGACACCAGTTCTGGACCAGTTCCAGCAGGATGGGGGTGGATTGTACATGAGGCACGGCCAGCTCAAAGGACATTATTTAAATTGCAGCAGACCCAAAGCTGCTGCAGTTTACACTGGGGACTACATCCAGGCCTTTCATCTATCCTTACTGAGGAGTCTGAGGTGTCTTCTTGCTTGCAGGGGTTAGCAGGGTGAGTGTTTTCAAAGGGATGGCAAAAAGCAGCATCCCCAGCTGGGAGCAAAGAGCAGCCTTTGTGGAAGTCATGCAAAGAGAGAAATCAATACAGCTCTTAAACAGGCATGACAAAAGAACAAGCAGAGAAAGCAAGTGGTCCACCAAAATCAAACTAAAAGGTGCAAGCAAGGAGCTTGACAGTTGTTTGGGACAGCAGGACAAGCTGCTAAGAAGCAACAAGGAGAGCCTGAAACATGTGGGGCAACAATAGCACTCAAGACATAAAATTTCCAATATTGAGTCCTCATGGTGTCCTGATGTGGAGTTCAAGCTCCTTTTCTCTACAGAGTTGTCCTGCAGCCTGTCTGGGAAGGCAGTGAGGCCTCCCATGCCCCAGTTTGCCTCTTCCTGTTACCTTTTCCTCTGTCCATGACCCTGTTTTCTTACCAGTTCCACTACATGACATCTAACTACAGTCCTCAGGGAAGGACCAGGCCCCGAGGCAGTCCTGAGATGTGCTGCAGGGTGCTGAAGAACAGTGCACAAACATGAACCTATACTGCCACTCTCTTTGGCAGCCCTTGAAACTTTTCCATGGCCATCTCGTGGAGGACCCAGGCAGTGCCTGTGCAAAGCACAGGGGTTCTGTCCCAGAGACAGTGCCTGCTCACTGCTTTGGGCTCGAGAGGCTCCAGGGTGTCTTCTTGCCCTCCTCTAGGGAAGTCAGCCAGCATCCTTTCCCCAGCCAAGGTCTTTGCCCCAGCCAGTTGCCTGCTCCGGTCTCTGTGCTGGATCAGCAGCCTAGCTCTGGTCTTATGCCTGGAGAAGCAGCACCAACATGCACCTCAGCAGAAGAGGTGTCCCATGGGGATGAGAGCTGCTCCCTGGTTACCCCTCTACCAGAGCTGTCAGAGTAAGCTGCACTGGAGGCTAAAAGGTTGCAGCCAAGCGCATGGAGAAGCCTTGAGCAGGGGCAGAGGGAGCAGGAGGCAGTGAGGTGACAGGAGAGCCTGGGAAGCTGGGTGACCTTAGAAGTCACCTACTGAACCCATATCATATTGCTAATCTGGGACTTTGGTGTTCAAATACCAACAGCAGTAGCCAGCACCCCAGCTGGCATGCCTTGGCACCACCACGGTGCCATGGGCTCTTCGGTTGCCTGGTGCCCACTCCCATGGGACCATCTAGGACTCCCCATTGGCATCTTGGCCAAAGCCACAAGCCTCTCTATGTCCCTCCCAGCCCAGTTTGCAGAGGAAGCCCTTGGTTACTGAGCAATCCACATGCCCAGGAATGGAGAGAGATGCAGCACTGGAGTGGCACAGGCAAGGTGGGAGATGCCCCTGGGTTTGCAGGACTAGGGGGCTATAGGGGTACCCATGAACACGCTGCCTACAGCCTGTGCTCTCAGGCAGGGCTGTCATGGCCAGAATGGCTCTGACTCCCTGAAAGGATTCATTGTTTTCAGTGGCAGAGGCTGGGACACAGGAGGCATTGAGGACAGTGGGTATCCTGAGGTCCTAGATGGTGGCAGGGGCAGGTTTGCCCTGTGCCCACCTGCTGGCAGCTCCGACCTCCCAGGCCCCCATGAAGAAGCCAGTTTGCACTGCTGCCAGCAGCCCAGAGCTGCAGGAGGATCAGGCACCTGGCGCATGCTTCTGGAGCTTCCAAATGAGAGTAGCCTCTGCCCTTACCTTCTTATCCTTCTCCACTGCCTGCCCCCCACCCAGAACAGCATTGCATCTTTTCAGGCTCCCCAGAGCTGACTTTCTCATGCAAGCCCAGTACCAGCCCCTTGGGGCGATGCTGCAGCTCTTCTCAGCACGGTCACCACTATCCCAGTGCTCCTCAAAGTGCCTGCTGGACGTTCCCTGTGCTCTGCTCTCCCTCTGCTTGGGATGGAACTGAGACAGGATGCAGCCTGTCTAGGGAAGCAGCAGTGGCAGGACTCCAGCTCTTCCTGGCCTTGAGCAGCTTCTGCAGCCATCACACATTAGGCTTCTGCTGCCACCAGAAAATGTGCAAAACAGAGACAGGAAGGACTCCTTCCCTGAGGAAGCTGGCCCCAAGGCATCCGGAGGTAAACAGCCAGCACCTGCAGCCACACGGGGCCAGGCTGGGTCCTGCCCTGCAATGGAGGCAAAGCCCAAGGCACACAGAAAGCATCTAAAAGACAAAATCACTTCTGTGGTGACCCAGCCGTGTGACCTGTTGGATGGTGAAGGACATTTTCTGTCCCAGCCCTGCAGTCAGGAGGCTTTTGCCAGGCAGAAAAGGACTGGTAGAGAATAGCTGAACGTGAGCCAGCAGTGTGCCCAGGTGGGCAGGAGAGCCAATGGCATCCTGGNGGCAGTGCCGGAGGGGTGAGAGCAGGGTGAAGCAGCTCCCTACCTTTGATAGCAGAGACCTGCTGAGGAGTGGGCTCACCCCCTCCTTCCCAGAGTGGCCCTGGCAAGGGGGATATGTGCCTGTTGGTGGGGCAGCCCTTCCCAGACTTTTGGATACCATGGCAGTTTGGAGAGGGGGCTTGGGGCTGGTGTCCAAGAGGACTCACTACTTGGGACTTCAGTGTACAGTTTTCTACACCCTCCAAGAAGTGTCCCTGGGGATGGACAGGAACCCATCTGTCCTTAGACAGGCAGATGCTCAGGGTGCTTTGTGGGCTTGCAGTGTGAGTGGCACCAATCCATGGGCACCCTGGGTGCCTGCAGGCTCCCACTGAGGCTTTGTGAACTTTGGGCTGTCCAGGGTGAAATGAGAGACTCCACTGATGCCTCCTGCTTCCCCAGGGACTTAATGAGGGTTATTCAAGGCTCTGCAGAAGCACAACACCCACATCAAAAGGGCCGAGGAGGCTGAGCAAGGCACTGTGCATGTCAGTGGCATGGGTCATGCATGCATGCCAGCAGCATCCTCCAAGATGCATGGAGTATCACTGAAGTAGGCCCTCTGCCACAACCCTTGCCTCTTCTGGTCAGGGCTGGGGGCACAGGGTGTCCTGTTGCCTCCTGCTGCCTTCTGTTGCTCTGTGGCCAGGCAGGCAGACGCTGTCCATGTGAGCACCCTGCTCCTTCACACTCTTTGGTGCCACTCACCATGTGTGAATCCCGGAGCTGGGGCAGAGGCACAGCTGGCTCAGTACAGAACTACAACCCTCCAGCCAGACTATTCTCTAGTCTCAAGCACTACAAACAGGATCCAGCAGCCTTTCTACCTTCCCTGAGGACTAGCCATTTTCTTCCAAGGTCTCTTTGCTCTAAGGAGATGCCTGTCAAGTGTGGTGGACATGTCCATACCACCCTCAGAGCAACTTAAAAAAAAACCCCAAAGCACTGCAAGTAACAACAGTAACAACCAGCACCACATAAACCTTAATACCTTGAATCCTAAATTTTTCCTAAATCAGAAGCAAATCTCCTGGGTGCTTGGACAGACCTGCTACAAGGTCCAGCAGTTACTCCTCCACACCCAGCATCCCAGCCTAGGGCAGTTAGCAAGGAGGAGTTCTCAGTCCCCCCTGCACACAGGACATTTGGCATCCAGGCCTAGCAGAGGTCAGGCTGCTCTCCTTCTCAGCCCAGGAAGAGCGATGGAAATAGGGAGACGGGTGTGGATGCTGGACAAAGGCAATCTCAACAGAACAAGGGCTAGAGGAAGGGCTGTATGCATAACTAAGGATGCATCTCCAGTTAGTCAAGCAGAGCTCCACCAAGCCCAGGTTTGATAAGCCCTGGCACAGACACTGCATTAGCAGAAGACTCCAGAGTGCTATTACTTTCTGTTAACCCAGCAGGAACATAATTGCAAAAGACAACTCTGAGTAGAACAGGCAAGAACAGTCCAAAACACCAGTGCAGCATTGCCCAGCAAGAGGAATGCAAGAGTCACAGGGAGGATCCAGTGACCAGCATCCCCTCTCCTCTGGGTCACAGAGAACCCAAAGATCCCTTGGGGCCATGCACCTTGGTGTTTCTTCCTAGGAGAGTATGAGTGGGCAAAACCAACTCGCTTAGAGATTTTGTGCAGCAGTCGCCTTCCCTTTCAGAAGATATTACTACCTTACCCCATGATCAAATGGCCCCCACTCTTCAGCCACCTAAGACACACAAGTGTATGATCACAGAGCACCTTACCCTGGCACGGCATGGCATGAAGGTGGTACACATGTCTGGCTCTGATGGCTCTGTCATTCATTATGGGATGATAACAACCCATGTACCTGATGCTACAAAGCAACCCTGGGAGACAGCTTCTGAGGGTTTTCTGCCTGTGTGAGCTAGCTGGAGAGGATGGCTGGGACTGGCAGGGAGGCAGCAGCAGAGGACTGGAAGGGGATGAGGGGAGTATGCCCCAAAGACAAACTGCTTTTTAAACACTTCTAGTCTCTGGGTTTCACTGACACTTTCACAATGGCCCCTTTTCCACTCCAGTGAAACACAGAGTCTCTTAGTAGATACCCACACAGCCCTGCTGTAAATTCACAGTATGTGACTGTTTGTTTTTTTTATTAAAAATACCAGAATCAGCATTAAATTTACTACTGTATTTTGAACTCCCAAGAAAATGGGACTACAAAAGATAAAGGCCACATAAAAGTGTTGAGTTGGGTACAGTGTGATTTATGGGGCATGTTAACACTATGGAGCTCGATGCACATTTCTAGAGAAGGAAACAGAAATACAAGGATGTGCCAAAGTCCAATATGACTTTTGATGCTGCCTTTGAGTCTCCATCAGCAGATGATTTTCTGGTCCACCTCACCTCAAGGTAGGTGGGAACAGGCCTGGGAGGGATGACCATGGCTGGGGGCTGAGCAGTGAGGCTGTATGAGAACTGCCCTGTGTCCCATTTGCATTGTTTTCTGTGCTAGGAGTAACACAAACTCCAAGAGCTTTTGAGGTCTGACCTTTTCCTGGGAGGTTTCTTGGGAGTAAGATGGGATGTGAAGATGCCCATCAGCCCACGCTGGTGACAAGACTGTGGGGATCACAGTGGGCCGAGGTTAGGTGTGCTGAGCCAAGGCAGGATCCTTAGCTGAGATGGGCAAGCACAGCTGCTCCCACAGTCAGTCCCAGCATGCTCTCTGTGCTTGTGGGGTTCGTGTTTCCAGGCATCAGGCAGGCTGGAGAGACTGGCAAGAATGATGAAAAGCCCAGAAACTCCCACTTCATTGTGAGAGATAAAGAAGTTTAGTCTATTTAACTTCTCAGAGAGAAGGTTAAGAGGTGCCTTGATCATGATCTATTAATACCTACACAGGAGAAATAGTTCAGATAGTAGATAGCTCTTTAATCTAATAGGCAAAGGCATAAAGCAATCTGGTGGCTGGAAGCCAAAACTCAACGCCTCCAGACTAGCAATAAGGGGCACATTTCACCACCAGCTCTGGAACAACTCCCCCACAGCAGTGATGGCATCTCTCCTGAGATGAAGGTGTGCCTGTGCCCCACCGATGGCTCTGAGGCAGGGATTCGTGGGCACAAGGCAGTAGCCTGTCACCCACAGGGGCAAGGCTGAACAAATGCAGTAACTCTTTGGTCCCCAGAATCTGGGATTTGACAAATGGATACTTGGTTGTGGGTTTGTTTGTTTGTTTGTTTTTAAATAGAGGAGGAGAATCTCCATTCCACACCCCCCCCCCCCCCCCCCNCCCCCCCCCCCCCCCCCCCCCCCCCCACCAGGCCCCTCAGCAACCTAGAGCTGATCTGCAGCCAGGCTGCTGTTAAGTATATCAAAGTAGCAATTTAAGACTGAAATGTTACTTTTGTCCTCGCTCATTTCCTTTATGTTCTGTGTTATACCGGCTTGGTGTGGCGCTTTTGGAAGGGAAACTGCAAAGGAAGGGGGAGTGAAGGGCTGGGTTAAATACAACACATTCTTGGCTTGTCCTGCACACACAATGTTCGTAAGCTCCTCAGGAGAAGGGATTATAGCATGAGCTGTTTATCACTGCTTCTGAACTGCAGAAGGACGTCAAGTCTAAAGGCTTTTGTTAAAGCTTCTACATGAAAGTCATCGAGAAAGGACATTTTCCAAAAATCAGGCATCCCCGAAATCTTCCAGACTCGATCCCATGAGACCAAGGTATCAAAAAAATCACTCTGTGAGAAACTTGTCTGGTTTGCACCATGTGGGCTCTAGCAGACCTTGGAAACTCCTTGCAGAGAGACTTGCACACCACAACCCTGCAAAGGCAGCCATGGGGCAGGGGCACAACCTCCCACTGCTCCCACCCTTCTGCAATGCTCCTTCTGGAGCCAAGCAGCCCCCACCCAACAAAACAGCAGCTCCTTCTCTGCGACCTTCCTCACCATCCTCTCTGCATCCTTGGCCCGTGGGGCAGCTGCAAAGTTTTTTTATCATCTTGACTCTGAGCAGCGCTTCCCCACAGCACAAGAAGTCTGGGCCAGGAAGAGAGAGAGGAGCTCCAACAAGGCAGGGAGCCAGCCGGAGCCCAGGCAGGGAGAGCCTACTCTCCCCTGGCAAAAACAAATGTAGCATGCAGGTGGGTTTACAGACACTACAGTACGGATTGACACAGGCTCTCCAAATTGCTGTGCTTAAGCACACAAATAGTATTTTCTATTAGTCTGCCTTTAAATTTATGTGCCCTAATATCTTTATGTTAACAGCGTTTTGCAAGATGTACTGGGGACGTAACATAGCCAGATCGCGGTGAGAATTGTAACTTTGCTCCTGAGTGCATCCTGAGTGATTAGAACAGTAACCTTCATATCACCTTAACAGCCACAGTGGCATTTTATTACATATATTCCCAAGCAGATTATGTTGTTAAGGTAGATTTTTCAAACCATAACTCAAGAGAAGAAACTACAAAGCCTTTGCAGAAATCTGTTGCTGGAGAGCGCGGAAATTGGATGCATTCAAACTGCATTTGGGCTCAGATGAAAATTTGAAAAGGTGAGGGGTTTTTTTGACTCTCTGAGTCACCAGCAGCCTCTCTGCTCTCCCACCTAGAGCCACGCAGGAGAAAAACAGTGCTGTTTAAACAGAGGCAAATTTTCCTGATGAGGGTGAGGCGCAGCCATAACAGTCCCCTCTGAAAGGTGAACTGGCCACAAACACATACCACAGAGCCTAATTAATATGCTAACACTCATCAGTCAGAGACACAGGTTGGACCTGATGATCTTAAAGGTATTTTCCAAACTAAATTCTTCTATGATTTGATGATTCTGTAATAACATGTAAACATTCAAACCAGCAGCATGTCTCTAGATTAATGCTCAAAATACCAGTAAACAAGACCATGCCCAGCTGAGATTATGCAAAGCACCCTTCTGCCCTTCAGCCCAACTTTTATTCTTCTTTTTTTACATCATTCTCTCAAGTCTTTTTCCCTCATATGAGACAGCCCCTGTGCCCTGAGTTCACCACTGCCATGTTAAGCTCAGGGGTTGCATAGACACTCAATGCACACCACTGGTGTTTGGAAGTTCTCCAAGTACCTGTGCCAGTCCCACAAGTTTGGGGGTCATCACTCAGCAACATGAGGTTTCTGTCTAAGTACCTCTGGGATTGCTCCAAGTTGTGGGGTACTCTGGATTTTTTGCAGATGGAATTTAAAGGTGTCTCAGGCTGTTTCTGAGCTGGCATCTAAGAAAAGAGAAAATCCTTACTCTTCAGAAAGACTGGAAGGCATGGAGGTGCCTGTCTGCTCCCATATTCTTACTGTGAGCCCCTTGATTTCCTTCTGGCACTGGTCCCTGGCCCGGTTTATATCCTGTGTGGCCAAACTCCTTGAAATCTTGCCATTCATGCACTTCCAGAGCCTTGGCTCCCAGTGGGAGCAGAGCACAGCCATGGCCACAGGCCAGAGGGACATTCACTTCCAGCTCCTGCCCACTGCTCACTGGGGCTGCCAAGCAAGCACGAACACACACAGAGTGCTCATCATGGACACTCAAGGGCCTGTGTGCAGTGTAGTGCTGGCAGTCACGTTTTTTGCAGAGATATTATGGGTCCAAAAGTATGAGGTTGGCAATGACATGGCAGATGAATTGAGCAGCTCTTGTCCACAGAAGGGGCAGGGCTGAGTAGGCACGTCACCTGAGGAGTGCCAGCAACAGAAACACCAGGGCCACCAGCACATCTCCAGCAGCAGCCAGTGGTATGTCTCTTCCCCAGCTCTGGGAAGAGAGTCAGGACAGGCAGAAGCTTCGGTCCTTGTCCTTCACAAGGTATTGGACACCAGGCACAAGAAAGAGTGGCTTCAGGGCTTTCTCACTTGAAAAAGGGATACACCAGTGCAATAGCACCGTACAGCGAGTGCTACGATGGGGAGCTGTTGCTATGGTGAGGGAAATAATATTTAAAGTACCAACTGTTTATAAATATAAAATCCCTACAAAGTTTTCTAAAATTAGATGAAGGGGGCTAGGGCTGTCAGGATATTGTAAAAGACTTGAGAAATGGTGGTAATTTTGGACACACATGTTCTGGGTACTCCTAAAACAGCAAATGCAAATCTGAAATGTTAAAACATCAAAAGTGATGACTCCTCTGTTGTGCTTCCCAGGATTTAAAGGCAACCTCATAGCCCTGAACTCGGTGTCGCAGCCTGGCACGCCTCTGGGAGCGGAGGCGACACCAGCGTTCCCAGGGATTTATTTTTCTCTTGGCACAAGTGCAGCACAGGGACCCAGGCTCTGCTGTTTCTTGTATCCTGCTTTCTGCTACCGAAGTTGTTCCAGTCTGATGAAGACACTGGTACCATGACCCCACAGCTGCACTCTGCACGTCCTTGAGTCAGAGGTAGAGATTTGGAACTCGCTGAGCTGAGGCAGCAGCTCTTGAGGAGCTCAGGGGGCTGTTAGAAGTTGGGTGTTGCTCACACGAACGTTAAGAAGGAAACTCCTGCAATTCCTTGCAATGCCCAGGCAGCACTAAACATGCAGAAAGTACAATTGAGATAAAAAAAGGAGTGTCTACTGTAGCGACTCCAGGATCATAAGCTGGCTCTTGTGGGCAGCTGCCGTTTCAGCAGAGGTACAGTTAAAGTACTATAAACTCAGCTTAGTTGGCAAGCACCGGACAAAAAGGCAATATTCAAAGTTGCCAAAAGTCTGCAGGGTCGAACAGAAGCAGAAACTGGGAGGAATGTTTTCTGAGGCCACCAGACGGCAGCCGCCTCAACAGCCCCTACACTCCCCCAAGTTCCTTTCCTCTGCCCCATGCCCACCGTGCCAGGCACTCAGGATGGCACCTTCCCACCTCACCTCTCGGTATTCTGGCACGCCAGGGATAGTTTTGGGCCCTGGCCGTGGCTGTGAGCCCTGTCCCTGGCAGCGCAGAGAGGATTCCTGGCTCTGAAGGACCAGTCCCCATGGCAATATTTTTCCTGATGAGCAAAGGCTACCAGAAAATGAACGAACAACCGCACACCGCCATCATTACCGAACCCGGGGGGGCATGGCGCTGGAGACGGGGGAGGGAGTGGGGCACCCTCCGCCTCGCATCCACCCCTCGGTTCTCGGGTGGCCTGATCCTAGGGATCCCCAGGGATCTCTAGGGATCTCCAGGGACCCCCGTGCCCCCTGCACCACTCGGCGTAGGGGTGGGGGAACCGGACACACCGGTCTCAGGGGACAGCCCCACCGGCGCCTCCTCCCGCGTCAGGAGGGGCTCTGCCGGCTCCGTCCGGGCAGCCTTGGGGAGGAAAAAAGGAAAAGGGAAAAAAAAAACAAAGAAAAAAAAAAAGGAAACGTAGAGTTTCCTGCTCGGTAAAGCTGGGGAGCGGCGGGGCCGGGCTGGGGCGGTGCGGAGCGGAGTGGTGCGGGGCGGGGGCAGCGCGGAGGCTCTGCCTGTGCCTGATCCGCCGCTGCGCTGCTATCTGCCCGCGCTGCCGGGCGGGCCGGATCAGGGAGGGGAGAGCGGCTGCAGCCCCCCGCCCTGCGCCCGCCCTCTCTTCGCCGCCGGCGCGGAGCGGAGCAGAGGGGCGTGGAGAGGCGGCCCGGCGCGGCGGCTGCCCGCTCGGGCAGGGCAGGCAGGGCAGCGGCAGGGCAGGGATGAGCCCCAGCGGCGCTGCCCGCTGAGCTCCGCCGCCAGCCAGGGTCTGGCCGGAGCTCGGTGTCCTCCGCGCCGAAAATCGCGGCGGAGCCGGCTGGGGATGCGCGGGGGATCCCGCCGCGGCGCTCCGCCAGGTAAGAGGCGCTGGGGAAAGGGGAGCGCGGATCGGCAGCGGTGTCCGCCGGCGGCGGGCCGGGGCTCACCCGTAAACGCTTTTCCGCGATTATCAACTTTGCAGCGCAGCAAGACATCGCCTGCAGCGGCGGCAGGGACTTTTCCCCGCTGGTCCTCGGCGCTGGTGCGGCGGGACCCTGTCCCGGGCTGCCAGCATCCGGCCAGCTGCCTCCTGAGCAGGCTGGGGGTAGCCTTGGCCCACTCCGAGCCCCACAGAAGGAACAAGCTGCGGCGAAACTTGGGCTGCTGCTGGGTGAGGAGCTGCCGCCGGAACAAGTGAGTAAGTGGCCGGGGGAGGTCAGCTGTCCTGCCCGGTGCTGTGAGCCGCGTCAGCCGGCCGAGCGGATGCCCTGGCGCTTGCTGTCAGACCTTAAAAGCGTTCGGTAAAGCCGCCGTGAGGCTGGCGAGCAGAGCGAGTCTTGAGGCACGCCATGGCATGGAGCAGTCCTGCGGGAAAGCTGCTCGGGCTCCTGGCGCGGCCGCGGGCAGGGCGCGTCTCAAAGAGCCTTTCGAGGTGCTGAATGAGCCCGTTCATCCCAAAACAGCCTTCCAGCTCCTGCCAGGGGAGCGCTTCAGAAGGGAGCAAGCATGCACAGTCAGGCTGCTGGATGGCTCCGGGGAGGGCGGAGAGCACAAAAAGCTGTGCCGGGTTTACCCAGGCATTCGCATCCTCGGGAAGAAACGGATGCAGTTCAGCAGATGAGGGATAAACAGGCACAGGTGGATGTTGTGGTAAGAAAACTCTGGGGCTGGCTGGAGTTGGCATTACTTGATAGCGATTAATTAACTCAAAATGTGTCTACTGAGTGTCAGTCGGGACGAATTGAAATCCCTGCTGAAATCTTGGTGATGATTAAAGTGCTGGTCAAAGCAGGCAGTAATCTGGTGGTACAGGTCTCAGTCTCTCTGAAATGCAGAAGGGATAGACAGAGAGGGGGATTGGGGTGGGGTTGAGGCATGCCAGGAGTGGCTTTGAGCACTGGGCTCCGGTGCTTTATCCTGGGGAAAATGCCCCAGGAGGTGATATACGTGAGAGCAGAGCAAGTCTCAGGGCATGAAGCATCTGCACTCAGAGTATGGTGTGGTGCTCACCCAAAAAGGGTGTTGAGCATGAGTAGCCATCTGGAAGTTGGAGCTGTGACCCGTAGGGAAGCTCTGGTCCTATATAACTGAAGAGGAGGTGAGGTGAAGGCTCACTCCCACCCCATCAGGTTCTCATGTTGGTGGGCCTTGCTGGAGGGGCAAGCCTGGGGACAGAGACCAGCCAAGTTCTTGCATCTGTTACAGTACCCAAAATCAGTGCCTGTGGTGAGGGAAAAGGGAGCTGCTTGGTGCTGCTTCTCTCAGCAGTTCTTTCCCCTGGGGAGCAGGAGGAGCGGTAAGGTGCAGCCTGCCTGCACCCAGGGTGGGTGGGCCACAGGCGTGCTCAGCATCTGCCTGGCTTCACAGATCCACCAGCATGACTAAGCCACTGTGATCGAGTGGGATGCTTATCGTTAAACCCTGTCAGGAGCCTGTCTCCCCTGCCTCGGTGGCCACAAGGTGTTGTTGTACAAGGTAAACTCTTTGCTCGGAGGGAGGATGCAGGGAAGTGGCATGGCCCATGCCAGCGGGTCCCTGCCCTTGCTCAGAGTTGTTTTGCAACCCTGCAACTTCATTTCTGCTTCTGGGCAGCGAGGTGGAGGGGAGGGGGGAGGAGGGGGAGCTGGGCCGCAGGAGCCAGGCTGGCTGGGCAAGAAGGCACTGCAGGGTGCTGGCTTCAGCTGCCCGCCCCCTCCCCAGCCCACCCTCCAACAGGCTGCTCTGCCCTGGGCAGGGACACAGGGGAGCTGCTTGCCAGGCAGGGGCCGGGGGTTCAGAGCTGAGCAGCCACTGAAGTCGGTGATGCAAACTCTGTGGGTGATGCGCGGGTCTCCCCACAGGGGGCATAAAGGCAATGAGGCACGTTTTGGGATGTGACCCCTGGTGAATGGTGCTGCGCTGATGCCTTCCAAGTGCTGCAGTCACACTAGTGTCAGGAGAGGAGTTTTGCCTTATAGCTACCAGTGCGGGCTTTGCCTCACATGGGGTGCACCCTTATGCCCCTCTGTGCTGATACAAGTGTGCCCAAGAGGGCAGGCAGCCTTACCTGGTCCCTCTGCTCATCTGTCTTCCTAACACTGAGACCCCCTCACCACTGCTCATAGTTGTGTTTTCCAGCTGGTCCCAAACTCCTGAGTCACTCTGCTGTTTCCATGGAAACAGGCTTGCTGGCGGGAATCAGTTTTGGGGGTAGAGGGTGCCAGTAGCTGGACTGGTACTGGGCAGGCCGCAGGGAAGGGCTTGCAGCGTGCAGGCACATCACCCTGGCACTGGAGCTGCTTTAGGGCTGGAGCAGGCACCTGCATTTCATAGACCCTCACACCCTTTTCCACTCCCTTTTCCCTCCCTTCCTGTCGCAGGGAATTGTAGAGAGATTTCCCTGGCAGCAGTAAGGGAGCCCAGGATAAGCCCAGGGCACAAGTTCTGGGGAGCTATCAAGGGACAGCCTGGAATGCAGCTGAAAAGAGCAGGTTTTGCTGCCTTGTGAGCCAGCTGTGGAACCAGCAACACCAGTATCAGTTACTGCAAGGTCTCCTGCCTAAAGCTGCCCTCACCCCCGTGTTGCCCAAACCTGGCCACCTCCAGGGAGCAAAAAGGGAACCTGTGTGAAAGGCTTGGAGCAGGAGGCAGGACAATCACATGCACAGAGATGCTGCGGGAGCCCCCTTCAAGGGTGAGCGTGGCACCATGCCATGGGCCACTGCCTTATGTAGCACCTGGCAGCTTTAGGAAGTGAAAAAGCATGAATTGTGCTGGTCTCTGCAGCAGCCTCGCCGAGCCCAGTGTGCCTGGCAGCACCTGAGCTCAGCTGCCAGGGCAGCCTCTGGTGCCGTGGTCCTGCTGAGTGGCTCCAGAGCAGGTCGTTCCCATCAAACCTGGGAAGATGAGCCGTGAAGCAGGAGTCCACCGTTGAGCATCTCCTCCCGGGCCTCTGCTGCGCTGCGGCTGACCAGCCGCACTCAATGCTCCCCGCGCCGGTGACTCACAGATGCCATTCAGCTTAATTCATTGCCTCCCTTCTCCCGGGTGCTCCTGGGCTGGCTCAGCTGGCTTCTCGCCTGCTCGTCCTCCCCGGTGCTCCTGTGGGCTGGCTTGGCTGGCTTCTCGCCTGCTTGTTCTCCTCAGAGCAGTACTGGGAGTCAGGGGAAGTGGAGGAAGAGGAAGGCAGGTGATGATGCACCCGGCTGCTGTTTGTGGGCGTGTGGGCTGGGAGAGACTGCATTGCCTGCACCTACCTTCTCTCTTCCACTGGGCTCAAGGCGGCAGGAAGCGGGGCATGGGAGAGGGAAGGGTTGGCACCTTCCTCCTCCCACAGACAGCACTCCTGTCCCCATGCCAGGGAGCTGCTTCCTGGATGCCATGCTTCTCTAGTGGGCAGCCTGGTCCTGATGTGACTGCAGGCAGATGGATAGACATGTGGGCAAGGCAGTGGAGCAGAATCTGGCACTGTCATCTGTAACCAGAGTGGGGTTAGGGTCAGGAAAGGGGCAGCGGTGGCCTCCGCACCACACAAAAAGAGCCCATGTGCCTTCTCGCAGGCCCCTGGGCAGTGCCAGCAGTGCTGAGAACAGGGCTGTGAGTAACTTACCCTCACCCCAAATCTCTGTTTCATAGCCCCAGCTGAATGGAGAGACCTACTGGAATTAGCTCCCACCCTTAAGCTGGGTTTGCTCATCATCTTTGGTGGAGCTGGAGACAGAGCAGAGGGAGATTTCATCTGGGAATATTTTACAGCACGGAAACATCTGTGAGGCCAGCCAACTCCCATGGTCACAGCATCCCATGGCCTAGGGCTGAGTAGGGCCCCAGTGCATGCCTCACGCTGGACTCACATCCAGCCACGGGGTACAACCATCGCTCCAGGTGCTGCTTGGGGTGGCAGGCATCAACATCAGTGCCCGAAGATGAACAGGCCAGTTTAAGGAAGTCCCTGAGAGCAGCGATGGGAGAGCAAGCAGCTCTCCTGCTGCATGTGTGTAGGAGACATCCTCCTGCAGTGTGCTGGCTGCAGCCCCTGCTCAGCCAGCCTGCTCCAAGCTGTGCAAAGCTACATGCAGCTCCTCCTCGGTCTTTCACACCAGCCTGGCTGAGTCCAACAGATGAGCAAGGGGGAGTGTGAGAAGTGATCCTCCATCATGAGCTGGGAGCTCCCCCCATGAGTTCCCAGCTGCCTCTCAAGCCCTGGGCTGGACTAAGACAGAACCACAGCACCTCGGGGACATACAAGGTTGGGAGGAGGTGGGAGAGCTGGCCAGGAGCTGAGAGGAGGCTCTGGCTGGCTTTAAAGAACACAGATGAGACATCAGAGAGGGAAGTATTCTCCCCAAACCGGCCCCTCCCTGGCTGCAGCTCAGCAGGTGGGCAGGGCACATGTGAGGGGTGAGGAGGGGCAGTGAGGCTGAGGCTGGGCTGTAGACTCACACCTGCTCTGCCAAGGAGATGAACTGAGGCCCCATTTCTGCCCCTCCACAGCACGGTGCATTGGAAAGGGAGTGGGTCTGGGCGGGTGTAGAACCCAAAACACAGCCAGTGATCCAGCAGGAATCGGGACCAAGGAGGCACCTAGGCTCTGGCTGCCTTTTGGAGGGGTCCTGCCAGCAGGTTTCTACCACACCCTGGGGCAATCTGAACTGCACCTGCTCCAGCATCCATCAGCAGTGCAGCAAGGAGCGGAAGGTGAGGCTGTGTGTGAAGGGTGCAGTGTGGCTGGCCATCACTAGAGAGCAGGAAAGTGTTCCTGCTGCAGTTTCCACCTCGGCAGCATACAGGAGCCACCTGGGCCAGGAGATGCTGGCACCGACCCTCCTCTCCTGTCCTGACTGATCAGACCTGGACAAACACTTTCTCCAAGTGACAGAATATCTCAGGTGGACATTAGGGCCAGGTCTCCCCTCCCCCTGCAGGGCAGGCAGCTCCAAACCAGGAGCAACAATAGCCAAGTATCTACAACTTTGTTCCCTCATCCACACACCACATCCCTGGCAGGCAGCAGCACAGGAGAAAGCATCCCTTAGTGCCCAGGGAAAGCAATCCTTCTTTGAAGCATCCTTACAGGTCTAAAGCATAGCAGGGATGTGTGGGGGTGGTGGTGTCGCTGTGCTGGAGCCCCTGCTCCTAGCAAGAGGTCTCTGGAGCTGGTAGCTCCTGGAGCCTCTTACCTGCACTGAGCAGCTGGGGCAAATCTTACGTAACAGTAATAATAATAAAAGAAAGGAAGGAGGTTCTTGACTCACTTGCAGGTCTGAGCAGCCCTCCTGGCATCACCTGCTGGGTGACAGGGTCTCTCTTCAGAGCAGGACTTACTGAGTAGATGGGAACAACACACTGTACCAGTTGCCACAGGCTCTGCAGAGGGCACACAGCAGGAGCATTACATTATCCCATGCCTATCAGAGATTTCATCATGCCCTGGGCTTGGACAGGCATCGTGGCTCTGACAGCCCCACTTGCAGCACACTTCTACTACTGAAGGCTCCTGCCATTGCCGACAGAGGGTGGAGGGGATGTGGTTTCTCATCTTTCTCCTATCTAGTATGGTATTCTCCCCTTTGGTGCTCAGGAGGGGATGCTGAACCCCAGAGCTGAGCAAGATCTGGCCAGTACCATGAGCCTGGTGCTACAGCCACATCGGGCTGGCAGCTCTGACACAGCTCTGGCTGCTGCTTGTTCCCAGAGACTGACAGACTGATCTGGTCTGGCTGTTGGACCTCTAAGCAGAGAGGTTTGCAGCTCCAGGAGAACCGTTGCCTCTCTCTGAAGTGGGACATTGTTAATCTAGATGGACAGTGCCTTGTCCTGCCAGCTGGACAGAAAGGATGGAGACAGCTTTCTCCAGGTGGTGCCTGGCACTATCCCCTAACTTTTCCATGCCACGGCTCCTGCATTGGCTGTTGAAGGCACTGGGGCTGAAGTCTTTGCTGGAAGCGTCTCTCCACACTTGCCAGTGTCTGCCTGGCCTTCCTCTCCTCTGAAATGGGGCTCTGTAGTGCATGCCTGGGGTCCCCGTGGTTATAGCTGATGTACATGCATTGGGAGGGTGTCTGTTGGATACTCAGGTCCTCCTTGACAGTTCCTGCTCAACTTGTGACTTCTTTGTTGGTTTGCAGACACCGAGACGACCCGTGAAGAAGCTCCATGAAGGTGACCAGCCATGCAATGTTCCTGGAAGGCTGTTCTCCTACTAGCCTTGGCATCCATTGCAATTCAGTACACGGCAATCCGGACCTTCACTGCCAAGTCTTTCCAGAGCTGTCCCATCCCCAACCCTGTGAACTGCAGCCCGGGCCAGGATGCCGATGTGGCTGACAGGCTGTGCGATGAGAGCCCTACCTTCTCGTACAACCTCTCCAGGAAGACCCACGTCCTCATCCTGGCCACAACACGCAGCGGCTCCTCCTTTGTCGGGCAGCTGTTTAACCAGCACTTCGATGTCTTCTATTTATTTGAGCCCCTCTACCACGTCCAGTACACCCTGATCCCAAAGCTGACCCAGAGCAAGAGCACGACAGACAGGCGGGTCATGCTGGGGGCCAGCCGAGACCTGCTGAGGAGCTTGTATGACTGTGACCTCTACTTCTTGGAGAACTACATCAAACCCCAGCCTGTCAACCACACCACCGACCGCCTCTTCCGCAGGGGAGCCAGCAAGGCCCTGTGCTCACCACCTGTCTGCGAGTCTCTGGCAGGCGTCGATCTCCACCTGGAGGAGGGAGACTGCGTGAAAAAGTGCGGGACCTTGAACCTGACGCTGGCCACCGAGTCCTGCAGAGAGCATGGGCACGTGGCCATCAAAACCGTCAGGGTGCCCGAGGTCAGCGACCTCCGGGCCTTGGTGGAGGACCCACGGCTGAATTTGAAGGTCATCCAGCTGGTGAGGGATCCCAGAGGGATCTTGGCATCCCGGAGCGAGACCTTCCGGGACACCTACCGGCTGTGGAGGATCTGGGATGGCACTGGCAGGAAGCCCTACAACCTGGACGTGACCCAGCTCACCACAGTGTGCGAGGACTTCTGGAACTCTGTGTCCACCGGCCTCAACCGGCCGCCGTGGCTCAAGGGCAAGTACATGCTGGTGCGGTACGAAGACTTGGCCAGGAACCCCATGAAAAAGACTGAGGAGATCTATGATTTCCTGGGCATTCCCATGGACAGCAACGTGGAGCGCTGGATACAGAACAACACCCGAGGGGACAGGTCCTCCTCCAAACACAAGTATGGGACCGTGCGCAACTCAGCAGCGACGGCAGAGAAGTGGCGGTTCCGGCTGTCCTACGAGATCGTGGCGTTCACCCAGCACGCCTGCCAGCAGGTGCTGGCACAGCTCGGCTACCGAACCGCCGGCTCAGAGGAGGAGCTGAAGAACCTCTCCATCAGCCTGGTGGAGGAGAGAGACTTTCTGCCCTTCTCCTAAGGCAGCCCTTTTGGGAGGGGGGGGCTGGGGTGGGGAAGGGAAAGGGGCTGGTTTTGATACAAACTGTTTCTGACTGTTGCCTTATTTTCTTTTCTCTCGTTTTGTTCCCCCCCTCCTCCCCAATTTCTTGTCTTTTTCTCTCCAAAATTTGCACTAAACCTTGAGCAAGAATCTCGACAGCTGAGTCCAGGGGAAGCTGTGGCTGCCCCTCAATACGTTTCGGACGCAAGAGGAGTTGGGTCTCTCCAGGCAAGAGCCTGAACTGTGGATGGGTAACAAATGTTTACAAAACACACAAAACGTATAAAGCAACCTTCAAGCTTTCCAAACCGAAGGGTACCTGGGGTACTGTACTTTTGCACTGTTTACTTTTACAATGTAAGAGGTAAATATAAATATAATTTATGAGTGGTGTCACCCCCTCCAGAGTAACTCCCCTTGCCACCTCAATGAGCAGGTTAGATGGAAGAGGAATGTGGAACAACCTTCTCATTTTAGATCTTGGTGCGACATGTCTAAGTCCTATTTTGGGGCTGGGCTGTTGGTCTGCTGCTCCTACATGGTTGTTTGATAACACCTGTAATATTTCTTTGTGCCAAAAACCCACCAAAAAATAAAGAAATTAAAAAAAAAACAAAAAAG